>OY992512.1:23423288-24023288 GCA_963921215.1 Scoparia ambigualis | reverse complement strand
GTCAGAGTCCAGGCAATGAGGACCGCAAAAGCAGTCCTCTGCCATAGTCCACTTTTCACCAAATAGCGACTCCACAAATGTGCTCAGCGTGACAGGTGGTGAGCCCATCGCCGCTCTTTTAGTCTATTATTCGCCTGTTACGGCACCCAAGGGAAGAGAGGGGGTAGTAGTATTATTTCACCGCTACGCAAAACGGTTAATTAATAGTATCTTTAATATAATTAGGGCTAATTTTTCAATCCCTAGATAAAACTTATCCATCTGATAAAGTATGACGTGACCAAAATAAAATGTCACTTGTCAAAAAAGAAAAGACGCGATTTGACAATGCATTTCAAATTGGTTGTGTAATACGTTAACAAACGAATAACTTTTATCTGACAATTGAAAAATTGGCCCTTAAAAATGAAATATTTACGAGTGTCTACATACGCTAATAAGAGTTTGTAGAAGATTCCCATAGGAAAGGGTTTTAAATATTCACGTGTTTACGAAAATGTTTTTTTTTTCAATAAAATAACATGCAATTTCCTGAATGTATTAATACAGTCTTCCCTCGACACCAGAGGGATTTTTTTCAGAAATCACTTTTTTGTAAATGTAAATGGCTTGCCTGTTTCTTTAATTTTTTACCTATATACTTTCATTAAATTTTTCTTTATTGTTAGACAAAGACCTTCATCATAAAAATCATGAAGTCATCTACACTTATAAACTTTCGCGATCCATTAATACACAAATTTTGAACTGGCTTTTTTTAAATTTGAAATTTTAACACAAAACTACTATTTTTATTATTATTATCAACGTGTAAGCGCTTGGCCTTTATCTCACCTGATGGTAAGTAACTATAAGACCGAAGGTGGAAGTGCGCTTCACCCGGAATCCTCAACCACTGAGGAACTATGGCTATCTTATCTCTAACTATTGGAACACAACAATGCTATAGACTTATTTTTAAGAAAGAACGGGATTTTTACCATATTTGAGTTGTTGATTTTCAACTCATTTTCGAACACCCAAACTCGTAATTGGTTTTTTGTTTCGGGTTCGTATGCGTATATCCAGGATTCGTCACCTGATACGATGCTGTATACAGCATTTGAAGATCCTCCGTGGAATCTCTCGAAAGTTCTGACGCACCAAGTAACGCGAGCCGCCTTTTGCTCCTCACAGAGCGAATGCCGGATCCATCGGGAAAACAACTTTTTACACCTAATTGTTCATGCAAGATTATTTGTATTTGGCTCATGCCAATGTCTTAAGTTGCCTGAATTTCGCGATATGTCACATGTCGATCTTCCTCAATCAACTTACGCACGGCATCAACGTTATCTTGGGTGTTTGCTGTTTTTGGGCGACCTTGACGGGGAAAATTCCTTACACCGACTTTACAAGTTCGACATGACCTTGTGAAAAGACCGCGTTCTTTTTTTAAAAATAAATAAATGGTATTCGATTAATAAAACCAAGGAGTTTTCGATTATACACATTTTATTATGCAGGGACTTAGAGCATTCAGTTGGTTGCAGGCCAGGAACAATGGAAATATTCCATTCCCGATACTTTTAGTGTAGCCTATGGTATAATTAAACATTTATGCCCATCTAAGTAAGAGTAAGATAAAATAAATATTAGTAATAATTAAGCATTAAGAACATGATGGTAATATCAAAATATTTTGTGTTGCTTTAATTAAAAATTTCATTTCAATAAATTTAAATGTATTTGAATAATTTTAAATATTTTAATTCCATGAGATTTTTTTTAGTTTTCTTCTTAATTCCGAGTTTGTATATATTTTTTTGAAATGATGCGTGGACATTACATATTGGTGGCAATTTTTTTTTATTCTGCAACGGGTAAGCGCTTGGCCTTCATCTCACCTGATGGAAAGTGACGATAAGGCTGAATCGCGCTTCAAAATTCAAAATTCAAAATTTCTTTATTTGCTAGAATACATGGTAATTAAGATGGTAACAATATTTACGTACATCATGATTCGCCTAATTATTAAGCATACAAATACAATACGACATTGTTACAATTTCCATTGACTTAATTAGTAAGTAAAACGAAAAATTATTAGGTAGGTACCTACTTATATTAAAATTAAATTAAATTATTAAATTGTAAATTAAATGCCAGGGTAGTGAATTAAGAATAGAATAGGTTCATCACAATATCAATTAAATGTTATGTCTTTTATTTAAAAAATCCTTGATGTCATAGAAGTTTACGGTCAATAGCCATTTATATAAACATTTTTTAAATTGATATATATTTAATGATATAATATTCTCTGGTATATTATTAAAAAAAATTACACACATATTAAGACAGCTCTTGGAATACTGCATTGTTTGAGGTTTTTCTTGCAGTACCAATCTATTTGGATTTCTCGTGTTTCGGGGGTAAACATCAGATGCTTTCCTAAACAATTTCTAATTTTGCATAACAAATACACATATTTCAAATATGTAGAGCGATGACAGAGTTAACATGCCTAGTCGCGGAAATAACGCATGACATGATGTAAGTGGAGGAACACCACATATAGCTCTTACACATTTTTTCTGAGCAATAAAAGCTCTATTGACACTTGTACCATTACCCCAAATAATTAAGCCATATCGTAATAAAGACCCAACGTAAGCATGGTAAGTAGTAATGGCGGTTTTTACGTTTGTCACATTCTTAACTTGCTTTAGCGCATACAAGAACCTATTGCTTCACCCGGAATCCTCAACCACTGAGGAACTCGCTATATATCTTATCTCTAACTATCGGAACACAATAATGCTATAAACAATGTTGATATGGCGACAGACTTAGATTAGATGGTGGTAGCTAGCCAGACGGACTTAACAGCCCTACCACCAACCAAACCGAGCACACAAAGATGTACCCCCCGCTGGGAATCGAACCCGGGACCTCTGGGTCTGAGACCGGTGGCATAGCCACTAGACCACAGAGGCGGTTAAAAAATGAAAATTATAATCGATAAAACTTATTATTACCAATAATTATTTTAGTAAAAGCTTTAACTTTCATGTTGACTATTAGCGATACTGAATAAAATTATCGCACGTAACATTTCAATAATGACGCATTCAACATTTCCGTGAATATCAAACAGATATAACGGAATTATTGCAATTATATATTATAATTATACTTTATGTGGATCGTTTGATGCCATTTTATATTAGGAACAGGTGCCTTTCATTTTTTGTGGGATATAATTATATAAGTAATTATAAATTAACTAATTTCAAAGGATATAACATCATTGGAAGTGTGGCAACACTGTGTGGTTAAGTTGTCAAAATAATTAGCTCCGTATTTAATTTTGATATTATTTGTATAAAGCATAATAGCTAGTTAATTTTTCAATTAATTAATAAAATAAGCGACGAAAAACGCCTACAAGTGTTATCTCTGCAAACATTTGTTTAGTTTTTAAATTATTTGCAATAATAAAATTCCAACTGCCATCGCCAGCTGACTGTGATAACATTTTTAGACTCAAAGTTGTGAAAATTACAACTTTTGCCGTGGATTGCAGCAACATAAACCGGGGGAGTATTGTTTTCATTATATCTTTAACTAATAAGACGTAGGTACCTATAATAGCTATTTTTAACAATCCCAAAACACTATATGTACTTACTTACATTTGATTTGCAAGTGCCAATGTACTAAGCTGGTTATTTGTTTTTTACATAATAACAACACCTCAAATAGTGGTACTTCTTAGCTGTTTCAATTATATTACTAGATTTTAGAGGCACATGTTAAAAGATATTGTAACTTTGTACAATTTAGAAACTACAGTTGCCTACATAATTTGGTTTTACTTGTAGTTTGTCATTTTTATTTTTTATTTTTTTTGCTAGTTAAAATTACTTCTATACTAAATAAGTACATCGAATTATTCAATTCAAATAAATCTAGATCAGTACCTAATATAGTTATTATAATATAATAGCTTCTTTTATGCACCTTTTTATGTGAGACACATCTACCCCCCAGTAGTTATATTAGTATATTGTTATCCAATAATCTTTCTAGTATATAGCTATTCATAAAAGATAAATATACATAGTGGTATTACAATAAATAAGATCTTAATCTTGTTTTAATACTTTCAGGTGAGTACAAATAAAAACTCAAAATGCTTTCCCGTAAGGCAGTTACACAAAGTACTGAACTCAAGCTCAGACAGACACTTCAGGAGTTGAAAGTATCCAAGGATTCCTTCAATCAGCTGCTACGAGAGAGAGAAGAGAGTGAGATGAAAATAAATTCCATTATTGACAAAAACTCACAGCTTAAGAATGAATTAAGCCAACTGCACATTCAACATCAGGATGTGCTTCACCAGCATAACCATCTACAAGGGGTGGTCTCCAACTTTGAGGAGCAATACAGCACTTATGAAAGGGCTTTGGACCGCATCACAGAGCTGGAAAGGCACCTCAGTGCAGCCAACCATCAGATTTCTCAATTCGTTGAGAAGCAGCAGCAGCATGAAGTGGAACATACTCAATCTTTGTTCGAGGAGCTTATGGCATCACCTGGTGGAATCTCAGCAGAACGACTTCCACTTAACAACCACAACACTAATAAGTTAAGCAACAATAAAATTAAGAAATATGTTAAAATCCATAGATTTATAAGGAAAACTGAAAAATTAATCAAAAAGAACAACTGTTTTTACAAAAATATTGCTCTTAGGAAAGAACGTATGAGCCTTTTAGATTCTTTAGAGATTTATAATAATAAATTAATTAAAAGTAGAGAAATGTATGACCGGGACACTCAGCAATTTCAATCAGATATTCAGCGGTTGCATGAGACACTTGATAGTATATACAATAAATATTCAACTGCACAAAAGGAAATCGAAGAGCATATTCAATCAGCTACAGAGTTGATTGATTTATGCAAATACAATGCTGATCGGTACGACTCTTTAGTTAATAATGAGATAAACAGATGTGAAAGTCCTTTATTATCAAACTCAAGTATTCAGTCGACTAACTTGTCTGTCATGGATCCCAGTCCGTTAACGGCCTGTACAGAAATTATACCTACTTATGATTTAAATAGCTTGATCATAAACAATGCTAATGAATTAAAAAGAAAAACAGTTATGTTCTCTGATAGACTGGGTCAGGGGTTGGGGTTGCTTTTGAATGGAAGTTTAAATCAACAAGTAACGAATGTCTGTGCCCCAGGTTTATCAATGAATGCTATAGTACGTACCATATCTCAGCAGTCATTGAGCAGTTCCACTAATGTACCTAACTATTTTATGTGGTGACAGTTCACAAATTAAGAAACGTGACATAATAGAAAACATAACTTATTTGTTACAATTTCAAGCGAATACAAATTGCAGGTTAATTGTTAGTGCTTTTCCCTACTGTAAAAACTTAACCTGGGAACAAAACAAACGTATTTTTGACTTAAATTTATTATTATATAATTTATTATGGCGTCATAGTGACAATATTTTATTTTTTGACATTAATAAATTTATTAATAATTTTATTTTGACTTCAGATACTATGTATTTGCCAAAGAAATATAAGACCCAGATAGCTAATTTATTAGCTTATAATATACAAGACCCAGTTATACCTGGTATAACAAAGTCTATTTATAATAATGTCATCATTAGTAGTTCTACTAATGCATCTTTTATAACTAGTAGTAAGGTGACTACCTCTAGTTTAAACTGAGGTCTAAGACAAAAGCCAAGTCCACATCCATTAATATTATAAATCAAAACATTCAGGGTTTGGCTGGCAAGGACTTAGAATTAGAATTAATTGCAAAAAGTCAGGCTATTCATATATTTTGTATAACTGAGCAATGGCTAAAAACACATGACACGTCTTTCCATGTAAATAATTTCCAACTAGCAAGTGCGTACGTACGAAGCACAGCTATTCACGGCGGTTCTTTAATACTTGTTAGTAATAATATTAAATACAAAGAGCGAAATGATATTGTATGTCTTTCAAAGGAGCATAATATTGAGCTATCATGCGTAGAGTTAAATAGGTTTATAATAGTGTGTGTATACCGACCCCCCTCGGGCAATTTCGATGTTTTTGAATCAGTAATGGAAGATGTACTTAATAAAATAAAATTAAAAAATAAATTTGTTTTAGTATGTGGGGATTTTAATGTAAATATTTTAGAAAACACTTCAGTGAGTGTTAGTCTTCTAGCTTTATTTAAATGTTTTAATTTAAAAAATCTATTTCTTGAACCCACTAGAATAACTTCATATTCGGCCACTTGTCTCGATAATATTTTTACAGACTATGACCCTGTATCTAAGTCAGTTATTAGTAGTCTTACATCTGACCATTGCGGTTTGAAGGTGAGCTATGATATTGATGTTAAGGAGGAGCCTAAAACTGTAACATGTAAACCAGTTACAAAAAAGCGAATGGAGTATTTTAAAAACAATGTAGCTTGTAAAATTGATACTTTGCTCTTTGTACAAGATTATCCGGATGAACTATATAGTAATCTCTTTGATTTAATAAAGACAGAATACAACCAGGTGTTTACCTCTAAAACAATAAAGTTTTTACAAAAACTTAAGTTCTGTGACTGGGCCACGCCTGGTATTTATAAAAGAAGAAATAAACTGTTTGAGCTATATAATCTAAGACAATATAACCATAATTAAAATTTTACAGAATATGTAAAAAAATACTCTAAATTGTTTAAGAAAGTGTGCATACTAGCAAAATCAAATTTCATTAAAGAAAAAATTAAAAAGTCTAATAATAAAATAAAAGCCACTTGGGATATCATCAACCGTGAAACTGGTAAATTAAAACCACGGGACAACACTTTTACTCTAAAAGTTAATGACAACCTTGTCAATTCGGATGCACAAATTGCTAATATTTTTGATGATTTCTTCATAAATATACCTGTGGTAACAACCTCTAATTTAAATTCATCACCAGTGGCGGCACAATCTTTTCTCGAAGAACATGTACCCAAATGTAATTTTTCTTTTAATTTTCAATATATTAACTCTAATAATATTATTAAAAGTTTCAAATCACTAAAAATGAAAAACACAGGTGATTTGTGGGGCATGTCTATAAAGTTAATTAAGAATATTATATATTCTATTGCACCCTATCTTGCTGACATATTTAATAACTGTATTGATAAGGGAATCTTTCCTGATCTTATAAAGTTTAGTAAGGTTATACCTTTATTTAAATCGGGAAATAAAGAAGACCCCAGTAACTATCGACCAATTTCAATACTACCAGCACTTAGTAAGATTTATGAAAAAATTATTCTCGAACAGTTAGTAGAATACTTTAACTTAAATAATCTTTTACATAGTAAGCAATTTGGTTTTACAAAGGGTCGTTCCACTACTGATGCAGGTGTTGCTCTAATAAAACATATATTTGATGCCTGGGAGGGGTCTCAGAACGCTCTTGGAGTTTTCTGCGACCTGTCCAAGGCTTTCGATTGCGTTGAGCACCGAACACTGGCGATGAAGTTAAATTATTATGGTCTCAAAGGTTTTGCGCTTAAATTGATACAGTCTTATCTTAGTTCTAGAACACAAACTGTCGATGTTAATGGAACTAAGTCATCCGGTTCTCATGTAAAAATGGGAGTTCCACAAGGGTCAATTCTTGGCCCTTTCTTATTTTTGATATATATCAATGACTTGCCATTCTTTGTAGAAAACTTCTGTGATATTGTATTGTTTGCAGATGATACTTCACTCATTTTTAATGTGACTAGGAATAAGAATAATTTTGACGATGTAAACAATGCTCTCTCAGAGGTACTTAGTTGGTTTACTGCTAACAATTTACAGCTAAACGCTAAAATAACGAAATGTATTAAATTTACACTACCAAATGTCAAGACCGAACAAACCGATGTTAGAATGAATGGTGATAAATTAGATTTGGTAGATTCGACAGTTTTCCTAGGGATAACCCTGGACTCAAAACTCCAATGGAATCCGCATATATCGAA
This sequence comes from Scoparia ambigualis, assembly GCA_963921215.1. NCBI lineage: Eukaryota > Metazoa > Arthropoda > Insecta > Lepidoptera > Crambidae > Scoparia > Scoparia ambigualis. The sequence continues at coordinate 24,015,239 of OY992512.1, read as the reverse complement.
TTTGGCCGGCAAACTCAGTTCAGCAGCTTACGCCATTAGAAAAATTAGACAATTAACAGATGTTGAAACTGCTAGGACTGTTTACTTTAGTTATTTTCACAGTGTCATGTCGTATGGCGTCCTTTTGTGGGGAACAGCGGCTGATATTAAAACTATATTTATTTTACAGAAACGAGCAATAAGAACCATTTATAGACTGGGATCACAAACTTCTCTGAGAAATATTTTTAAGGAAGTTGGTGTTCTTACTGTTGCATCGCAATATATTTATAATTGTATAGTTTTTGTGCGGTGCAATATTATAGTACATTATGATATTAGTGCGGTAAGTTGAAAATTACAGCAGAGGCGATATTGCTTGCCCGAGCCGTAGGCGAGAGCTACAAGAAAGCAGAGGCTGTAATTATCAAAGCGCACGTATGTCATACGACGTTTTATAACATATTTGCGAGGAAAACACATTTTCTGAAAATGACTGCGTGTTTTTGTTGTTTTTCTAGTGTATAATTTTTTTGTAGCTAGTGTATTATTTTTCTTTGGACTTAGATGGTAATAGGCTGTCAATAACATTTTGTGCTTCACTTATTATTTCCGGTGGTGTAGACTGAAGTTTAGTTCTTCATTACTAAAACTAGACATATTTATTTTTAAACTTTCAAAGTAATTATTGAACAAGAAGCCGCTGTTTGAGTCGACAAAATATAGGTATGTGAAAGGAAGTCTTTCCATCAAACCCCTTGGGTGTCGTAAATGGCGACTAACGGACTAAATACTGCACATACATCCTACAGCATAGAGCGGCGATGGGCTCATAAAAATAATACTACCAACCCCTTTCTTCCATTGGGCGTCGTAAAAGGCGACTAACGGACTAAAGACTGCACATACATCCAGCAGCATAGAGCGGCGATGGGCTCATCAAAATAATACTACCAACCCCTCTCTTTCCTTCGGTGTCGTAAAAGGCGACTAACGGACTAAAGACTGCACATTCATTCAACAGCATAGAACGGTGATTGGCTCTTCAAAATATTAATAGGTACCCACCCCTTTTTTTTCTTGGGTGTCGTAAAAGCGACTAACAGGCTAAAGGCTCACCATCTAAGCACGTGTGCAGACTGTGCAGTTGTTTCTTGCTGAAGCGTGGACTGTGTGGGCGTGGTCTGTGTTGTCCATAGATGCAAATTATTACTAATTTTACATTACCGCACTAGTGTGTTATTACTAATTTTACATTACCGCACTAGTGTGTAATAAGCTACATTACGATGCTGAAATCGGTGTAATAAGAGCCACTTTACGAGCAAATGTGTTATAAACTCTTTTTCTATACACGGTGATGTACACAATTTCAATACTAGAAGTAAGTCAAAACTAGTAATGCCACTGTTTAGGTTACAAAAGGTTCTTGGCTCTTTCTTGGGGCAAGGTATACACTATTATAATAAAATACCAAGTAATGTACAAGATTTACCTTTAGATAAGTTTAAGAATCATGTAAAATCTTGTTTACATAAGAAAGGTTATTATACAGTCAAAGAATATTTAGAAGACAAAACAGCCTGGTTATAATAATATTTTCACATTTTATTTTCTTAGCAATATTTTTTCTTTTTTAATAATTCATTTTACGCTGGTATGATAGCCTTTAACAGCAGTGTCTTACAGACAAAGGTACCCACTCAAAATTTATGTTGCGTTTAAAGTTGTCTTATTGTTCTCTTGCTTTCGTTGGAGTTGCTCGAGTGTGTCATGCTCTCTTAAAGTGTCTCTGCGGTGGTGGCATGTGCGTCGGGTCGTTACGTTCCCTAAAACATGGTTGAGCGAAGCGATGGCTGATTCACATGTCATACTCGTGAACGGGTGCCGCCTGTGGAGGCTGGTCTGCTCTTGCAATCTTATTTTTTTTATTGGTAGTATTTAATAGTTTTTCTTTTTATTTCAAAGATACTGTAAGACGTTGTTCGTTTTATTTAAAATCGAGCAATACCTGTTTTTTGTAATCGTATCAAATGTTTTTTTTTGTTTTTTTTGTTGTAATGGAAAATGTCCTTCTATGACAGGGAGGGCATGTTCCAACTTGTATTGACGCTCATAATTTGTTTAATTGTATGTTGTATGATTTGGTAACGACATATTGTTTTGTAAATGTCGTTACTTCTATATTATTATAAACCTGTGGAGTTTCTTGCGCCCGTTCTTCTCCACAGTTAAAAGACTTCCTGAATGGGCGGAGTGGGTGGGCGGGTGCCCGTCCATCCTTTAACTTTTGACGATTCAAAATGCTTATTCTAAGTTTACTGAATAAAGAGATATTGATTTTGATTTTTTTGATTTTGAATTGGATATAATTTCTTGCTTTGGCTAATATGGGTCTACCTTTTATCACAGAACTTTTTAAGTCATAATATTATAATGCATGACAGCGGAAGGCATTAACTTCATTTTGAAGAAAATCATTTGGCATACACTCATTTATCTGACATTGAAAACTTATAATTTTGTAAGTCAGAATCATCTGTAGGCATAAATTTAATGTCCACAATAATTAAAATGCAGAACCATCATATCGCAGAAAGTTCATAGTCAGAATCGTAGGCAAACAATTCATATCTTTAGCCATTAAAAGGCAGAACTAGCATATCTCATGTGTTACACCATAAAAAAATTCGGAGCTACAAGATTCTACCTGATAGATAGAACCCACATGCAGCACGCAAGCAAGCATGCAACATGCAAGCAAGCTTGCAGCAAAGCATGCAAGCAAGCATGCAATATGCAGCATGCAAGCAATCATGCAGCATGCATAGTTTCTGTCACTGTTATTATTTAATAGGAGTTGGTTAGTTTAATCCACTGATTTCTTATAATAGCTTTTGTAGCACATTGTCTGTTCGTCACTTATAATCACTATTTGTAAAGGACATCATTTTTTTGGGCCTATTCTGAAAGTGCCGGCCAACAAAAAAAAATGGTACGTATTGTTAGAACTAGCCATTTGGAGAAATAGTTAATATGGCACAAAAGTTGTAGGATTGCTCCGAGTCAAGTTATACAAGTTCGAAGATTCATTATTTTCATACATTTATTGATTCCTAATTTTTTTTTGTATGAACGGAACAGATGATGACCCACCCCACACAGCTTTTGCGCTGCAATGACAATTGCTTCAGATCATTAGTTCTAGCAATATCTATCATTATTTTATTTTTCCCAGTTCCAGCACTTTCAGAAATCAATAAATGTATGAAAATGATGAATCATCGAACTTGTATAACTTGGCTCAGAGCAATCCTACAACTTTTGTGCTAATGTAATTGTTAGAACTAGCCATTTGAGGAGTGTCTGTTCAAAAGGTCATATTTCCCTGTAGAAAGAAATTGTTTTTTATTTTTTTTCCCTAAACTGTTACATATATCCTATCCATATTTGATAAAATTCTGATCGAAAAACACGTATTTCCAATATAAAATAAATCTTTAACTTTGACATTCCGACCAAAATGGGCTTATTTCTGTGTATAAAACATATTTCGATCAAAAAGTCTTATTTCTCAAACAAAAATATGTTTTATGAAACAATTTTGTTCAAAAGGTAATTAAATCTTGCCATACATTATTGCCTGCCGAAAATGGAGTTTGTTCGATTAATAAAATCGATGTTTTGGATGTATGCATACTCTAAATAGCCATTGCTTTATTGATTGTCAACTGTGAAAGAAAAATAAATGAGATTTAGTAGAAGTTTATTGGTATGTGGAACATTTTAACATTAAGATTTTTTTGTTTTGGGTGTATTATTTGAAAATACAGAGTTAAATCGCTTATTTTTTTAAATGGATGAAGGTTATGGAATTGTACATACATTAAATATGGGAACTAGAACAAAGAAGCGAAACGACTGTTCTATAAAAGGTCGTATTTCTGGAATATTCTGATCAGAAAGACTTATTTCTGGAATATTCTGACCAAAAAGACTTCTTTTTGGTAATTCCGATCATAAAGTCGTATTTCCAAATGAAAATTATTTATAAAAAAAGAAATACAGTAAAAAACTAAAATTAAAATGAACATGTATATCAAAAAGTCTAATTTGCGTTTAATACAATAATAACAATTACCATTATATTTCAATAAAAAATTAAAATACTTTTTGTTGTTTCTTGTAAAATTTGTTTACCATGGAATTATGACCTTTTGAACAGACACTCCTCATTTGGAGTAATAAAAACTATTACTCCAAATGGCTAGTTCTAACAATACGTACTATTTTTTTTTGTTGGCCGGCACTTTCAGAAAAGACCCAAAAATGTTCCATACATTTTTGAATGATTCCTGAATGATCTCCTTTGCATCTATATTCAACGCGTTCGAAAGCTGATACAGGTTATGCATTTTTGACGCGGTCTTATTTAATTTTAAATGCCAAGACTCAGCGGCATTTGTGGTTTTATGGCGTTCACCATGAGCACACCTAGTATCCACAAAACTCTCGTCTTCAATTCTCGTCGCGATGGCCATTGCGACACCATGTTGTAGTCTTCAATATTGTAATGGTTGCAATATTTGAACTATCTTCTATTTGGTATGTAGGGCTGGTTGCTATGTTTTGTCGAGGAAGTAAAGGTAGTAAAGCTGATCTTGTTTTCCTTTCTTTTACACGTTTTTGGAAAAATTTAGAATAACAAACACCCTTTAACAACAACTGAAAGAAAAACACTCAATATGACATTAATCGCAACCAGTTTCGAGTTAGTTGAGAATTTAAATTTCATATCTTCAAATATTTCAAAACCTTTTTCGAAATCGAATATCACGAATATCAATACAAAACGAATTGACGAATTTGACGAATTTCCAAAAAAAATCTTATAAACACACCTTGTCCTGACAACTACAATCACAAAAAAAATCAGCCTAATAATAAATAAATAAAATAATAAATAAATAAATAATAAAATCACTCTAATAATAATAAGGTTGAGCCATTCTGAAGAGATACGCGACGGCGCGTACAAACATTTTGGCAATTGATTTTTATTTGTATACTTAGATTTAATAAATTTGGATTTACTGAAATTCATGTTTTATATCTCTGTGACGTTTTATTAATTATTTATTAAGTTTAAATTTACTAAAAAACATACGATATTATTTTTTAATTTTGAATAAGTTTATGTTTTAATTTAAAAAAAGTTATCGTGTGATATATTCTATTAAAAATTGTATGGGTTTGCATAAAAGTGAATAAATAAATTAATTTATAGCATGGTGGGTAGGACCAAAGGGCAACAGTGGTTGAAATCAGACAGCAGATGATGTTGAAAATGCTTTGAAAACAGCATTTTGATTATCTCACGCAAAGTTCAAAATGTTCCAAATCAGCCGATTCCAGAAGCCAATTTTAATGAAACTGTCTGTTTTAGTGAAACGGTCTAGTTACAGCTTCATTATATTATATAAATTTATTATCCGTATCAATCAATTGGATGTCCCAAACAAAACAATGTAAACTAACAAACCTTTGTTAACTCGATTTTAATACGAAATAATGAAATTCTAACCAAACTCGGTTAACGGATTCACGTTTCCTGGAATACATTTTCCGATGGGTAGTATTTTTATAGATACATACATCTTCCATATATACATATATACTGTAGACGTAATGATCTATGGACGAATGATACTGTAGACGTAATGATACTATGGACCTTATGTACCGGAACGCTTCTTTTGTGTGGTGTTGGACCGAATATACGCGATTGATACTGTCTTTTTAATTTAACCATCCCAATTAAATTATATAATTTCGACTATTATCCCCGAAGGGTTAGTCAGAGACTAGGCAAACAGGACCGCAAAAGTAGTCCTCTGCCATAGTCAACTTTTCATCAAATAGCGGCTGCACATGTGCTCAGCGTGACAGGCGGTGAGCCCATCGCCGCTCTATGTTGTTAGATTTATGTGTAGTCTTTAGTCCGTTAGTCGCCTTTTATGACACCTAAGGGGGGTGGTAGTATTATTTCACCGCTATACGCGACACGGTTTTTATAGATCTATTAAAAAAAGATGTTTCGATCTAATATAAAATGCTAATACTACCCGTACAATCAATGATGCATGCTTGCTGAGTGATTCTAGGTGAGGGCATTTTAGTTCTTGCATTAGTTAGTGCAGCATTCGGAATATTTTATTATTTACAAAGGTCAAGTTTCCGTTTTTTTTTAAATTAGGGTTGGATTGACTTAAGGTTAATTTGTTCGACTCTTTCCTAGTGGTTCTTTATCTGGTGGTTCTATCCTAGTGGTTCTTTGTCTGGGTATTTCCCCGCGAAAACGTAGGCTACTAGAGAAAAAGGAGGAAATTAGGTCAAAGGAGTAAATTTAAAGAAACAGTTGGATAGGAGTTTGTTTAGGATGTCAGGTTATTTGGGGAGTTTAGGGATGACGTGTCCTTCGCGTTTGTGTACAAACCCGCATTGGACCATCAGCGTGGTGTGTTTTGGGTTCTGTTGTCCATGTGGATAAGCCAGGTCCAGTGTGGGACGATTACAGTCTGATGATGTTAAACGAGGCCGAGTGTTAAAGCAGCGGACTTAATGTTTCCATAAAATTTAATTTGGATGGTTCAATTAAAAAGACAGTAATTAATCAATCGCGTGTATTCGGTCCAACACCACACAAAAGAAGCGTTCCGGTGTATAAGGTCCATAGTATCATTACGTCTGCAGTGTCATTTCGTCCATAGATCATAACGTCTACAGTATCAAAATGTCCATAATATCATAAGAGAAAAAGCGGAAACGGATATGATATAACCTTTTTTTACATTGTGTTGCCATTCTAAAAGTGTTGCAACTGTAAAATGTTGGATATTCTAACACCGGGGCAGAACCCAAAAATTAAACGAGGTTGCATATGAACGACAATCGGTGTCCGTTATTTATGTCGAAGAGAATAGAACAGTATTATAATTCTATGGCTGTGGTGACGGCTCAAAGCTAGGTGGTGGCTCAAAGCTAGGTGGTGGCTGCTCGTAAAATAACACTACCAACGCATGTCTTTCATTGGGTATCGCAAAAGGCGACTAACGGACTAAATACTGCACATACATCCAACAGCAAAGAGCGGTAATGGGCTCACCACATATCACGCTGAGCACGCTTATACAACACGGGTAACAGCAAAAAGTAATAGTAGAGGATTCGAGTATACAACGACCTTCACCGAGCGGTTAATGGATGAAAAGTATTTTATACCAAATTTAATGTGTTAAAAAATATATTGCGAGTGGGTTGGCTGAAAAATTTCAGTCCAGTATACGAGTATGATTAAATAAATATAATTTATGTTTATATAAAGATAAGCACATTACAAACACACAGTGACACACACACACCAAACCAGTGCAATGTAAAAAAAAATTTTTTTTTAAATATTAAATTAATCATTAATGGTACTGGACTGAAATTTTTCAGCCAACCCACTCGCGATATATTATTTAACATATTAAGTTTGATATAAAATACTTTTCATCCATTAACCTTCTCGGTGAAGGTCGTTCTATACTCGGATCTTAGACTATAAGAGGTGTGCGAATAAACATAGAGTAGCCAAAACATGAGCGTGAGTTGTTTGTTTTTAGGGTTCCGTTGCCAAATGGCAAAAAACGGAACCCTTATGGATTTGTCATGTCTGTCTGTCCGTCCGTATGTCACAGCCACTTTTTTCCGAAACTATAAAAACTATACTGTTGAAACTTGGTAAGTAGATGTATTCTGTGAACCGCATTAAGATTTTCAAACAAAAATAGAAAAAAAACAATAAATTTTGGGAGTTCCCCATACTTAGAACTGAAACTCTGAACTGAAACTGAAAATAAGAGAATGAAATATATTATTTACATTATCACGAAAATTGGTTTGAACGAGATCTAGAAATTGGTCTGAAGTAGTTTTTTTTAATACGTCATAAATTAATTAATTTTAAAAAAATACACTCTTATTAAAACATCGATTAAAGTTACAACGAACTACAAGAACTTTTATATGATGTTACTTCCTGCTACGGAACCCTTCATGGGCGTGTCCGACTCGCACTTGGCCGGTTTTTGTTATTGCGCAATACAATGCTTTTTTTACGAGGTATATAATTATAGTTTTTTCCATTAACACTGTTACGCAAAAATAATGTCGAAACCATTTTTTAGAACCTTTTAGCGTTTAGTGTATTTGAAAGTTAAAATGGAAATTCATGTTTTAACTTTTCTATTTAGATTTTGCTATTTTACTAGTCGAGTGGTTCGTACGCCGGTTTTCATGGTGTCGCCATCTCTAAGGTCCTGGGTTCGATCCCCGGTCGGGTCAATTTAGAAATTATTGTTTATCTAAATGTCTCGGGTCTGGGTGTTTTCTATGTATAATATGTATGTATTTAAGTATTTTAAGTATGTTTATCCGTTGTTGACTAGTAACCATTTAACGAGTTTCATAATGAAGCTTCTCTTGGGCTAGATAATTGGAGTGAGTGTAGGAAAGTTGATTATTTTTAGTTTATTTATTATTTAAGAAATGTGTAAATTTTTTACCATACGAGTCCAACCTACATCCGGAATCCCGCCGGAGGCGCCGGTAAAGGCACAACCAGCGGGGGGCATGGAACCGGAACGCCGTAGTACCCCTGAGCAACACAGCCGAACCCGTGGTTCGAGCTGCGATACCCCATATATAGGGGTGAGTAGATAGGGACTATGGGATCCCCTCTCCTCATTCACTTAGTTTTATTTGTACTGGCACCTCGAGACCAACCGTTAGGTTATGCAAGAAGTGCCAGACGTCCCTGCGCCAGTAGAACACTCGCGCAGGAGACCATCTGCGTTAGGTCTTGACGCCAAATCAGTGCCCGCCGAGGCGTCTTCTTCATTCGGTACTCATAAGACTAATGTCTCGGGAGAGTTTCTCCGTGAACACGTGTAGTTCACTGCCTATTGTCCAGATAGGTAACCAGAGCTGTCAAGCTCGCTCAGTTCTCGTTGCACGAAGGGCACAACTCGCAGTTGCCACTGCTCGGGTCGTCGACTCTAAAGTCGAGTCCCAAGTGTCCACCTTGGTCGCGGAGCAGTAAGCACACTCACTTCTCGGAACCCATCCGGGTGCCTAGCCAGTTCCCACGTCCTACACGGCTGGCTGGACCGGAGACTACGGCATCTAGGGGCTGCCTCTACTTGTTCTCCTGACTAGTACTGTCAACACCAATGTCCAATGAGAACCACCGAACAAAGCTGCTGTTTTCGGTGCTGGCCCTACAGAGACCGCTACTAGGCCCCGCTCGCTGTGCGCGAGTTTGGAAGTCCTGGCACACAGGCAGGACAAACGAACATTCCCAAGCTCTACAGCTAACCACAAGCGACTACGAGTCCAACCCACGTCCGGATCCCGCCGGAGGCGCCGGTCAAGGCACAACAGCGGGGGCCATGAACCGGAACCCCGTAGTACCCCTGAGAAACACAACCGTTCCAGCTGCGATACCCTATCTAAAGGGGTCGGTAGATAGGGACTATGGGATGTATGTGCAGTCTTTCATCCGAAAAGGGCCCCACACACGATCAGTTCGTCGGCAGATAGACAAGACTAGCCTAGACTAGCTGCCCGTGCGTTGTACTTAGAACTGACAGGCTGATACTTGCCGGCGAAGTGATCGTGTGTGGTCTGATCCCTTTACAATGACCTTTTATACAGGATGGACCAAACAGTAGTACTAAAAATTTTTTTTTGGATTTCTGACATCCAGGTGTACCTAGAAATACCCCATGTATGAAAAAAGCCGACAACCTCAGGCGGGAATCGAACCAAGCACCTTCCGCATTCTGGGCGGCTGCCATAACCACTGAGATTGGCTACCGAGGTCTGGTTTTCACCCGTCGAAGTTTGTCAGTTCTTGATGCTTATGGTTTTTAGTCAACATTAATTCATCAAATCTTAGAAGTTTTCACCTCTGATATTCGAAAGAAATATTTTTACAAATATTTGAACATACGGTTAAGATGAAGCTGCGTCTTTTCTCAGTGTTTAAAATTTTACTTAGGTTTATTTAAGCGTTAATAAAACGCTAAAATATATATAAAAAAAACATTTAACCCATGTATGTTCCGCGATTTTTCGTAGTTTTCGAGCTATGATTTTTTTTTATAATTTTGAGAATTTTCGACTTGACCTACATTTATTTTTCGGAATCGGCATCCTTTTTTTAATTTTTTCTTTTGTCACATAGACCTCATGACTTGTACTTTCACACATAAAACCCCAGCTTCCTGCCGTCAACTTAAATTACAAAAATAAATTAATTGAAAAAAATGTGGTGAAAGCAAATCATAGTTAAATTTTAAAATTGAAAAAATTAAAAAAAGTCTCATGATTTTTAATTAAGTAATTTTAAAAACTTCGTAAGACCCTAAGCTTTAATTATAATCCAAAATAAGTGGTGCTCAATAGGCCTTTTTAGCCGAAATCTGCTTTCAATGTTCTAAATTAATAATTTATTTAAAAACACCTAATTGTTGCTTTCTAAGGTTAATTAGGTTTTATTTACATAATTGACATTTAGTGAAGTTAATAAAATAAGATTTTTTTTTAAATATTATTATTACTCTCGTATTTTTTTATTTTCTTAAGTCTAGGTTTTTTATAATATACCATATAAAAATAATAAACAAAACTACTATAAAAAATAAAACATTTAACATTATAAAAAACCTAAACCTAGGGTGCCGCCGGCAGCGGGGCAGGGCCCAAGCTAACGGTGGTTAGGGTTGCAGAGAGAGGAACCTCCTGAGGATGCGTGCCGTGTCAAGAAGTACCGCCTTCTGTATCTGGCCCTTGATCCAGCCGTCTAGCGAGAGTCTTTTGAGATTATTATCATTATTATTTTTTTTTTTTTTTATTTCATTTATTATGAATGATCCTTGATATAACCAAAATAACTATTAACAAATGATATCGATGTTACCGCTCTCTAATAACTTACTTTTAAAGGTTGTTTTAATTCTTTATCCATTAAACGGTGTTATTTAAGGTTTATTTTGGGAAAAATAATTTTGTAGATGACAAAATAGCCAATAAAAAAAACTTTGAAAATTTCATCTGTGTACATTTGAAGGCAGATTTCCAAGCATTACTTTTTTGGATTATAATAAAAGCTTAGGGTCTTGCGAAGTTTTTAAAATTACTTAAAAGTCATGGAACTTTTTTTTAAAATTTTAATTTGATGTTGAAAATTTATCTATGATTTGCTTTTACCTTATTTTTTTACTTCCGGTAATTTTTTTTGTAACTTACGTTGACGACAGGTAGCTGGGTATTTTATGTGTACAAGTCATGAGGTCTATGTTACAAAAGAAAAATTCAAAAAAAGATGCATAATTTCCGAAAAATAATATATTTAAGTCGAACAGGTCGATAATTCTCAAAATTATAAAAAAATCATAGTGTAGGGTTTTTTATAAAATTCAATTTAATATCTTCGATTTGTATGCGTTAGAAACATAAAATCAATAAAACGGTATAATTTTGTTTTGCCGACTGGCAATACTGTCTGTCTGTCAATGTCAGTTTGTAAAAGTGGAGGGAAAATAAAAAGATGGCGGCACTTGGTCTATGTGAGAACGGGCACTGGGTTTTGAGTTTTTGTACAGAACGGATGTACGGTTGTCTTGAAACTCTGAGTTTTATTTTAAGTGTAACCTGAGACCTCAAGTTTTATTACACATTTTAGTAGGGCAAGCACAAACTTTTAAAGAATTCGTAACGTAAACGTATCGAGTCCACGATATGAAAACGTAGTACAACGCTAGTTCTAAGCACGAAGAGTTCCGTAATCGTATCGCGAGCTCGATGCGAACACGAAGGTGACGTCATCATATCGTAAGCAGAGGTGTGCCCGGTGAATGAACAATCGCAGCACATTGAACGAATGGACACGTTCAGAAATTAGATGAAGTGGTTTTGAAAAAGTTACACAACAATTATATGTGTATATTAGAGTCAAATGCTATATAATAATTAGGAAAGTTTATTTAACTTGTTATTAGTGTATAAATATAATGAAAAATTAATAAATGTTCCTAAAATTCTAATGAAATATTTTGACTCTGTTTTGATTTCTGAACGACATCACATAGAATTGCTTTCGCGGCAAAGCCAACTTTTTTTACTTTACTAGCACTTCACATCACATTCACAAACAATCTCAAAGGCTTAGAATAATAACGCTATAGAAAGATAGTCTTCATACAAGCGCTCTGTCAAAAATGAAGCACTAAACCGATTCACACACGCGTGACGTGCGCGTATGGCCGTGATCTGCTGTCTCTTTCCAATTCTATGAATATGAAAGAGACAGCACTGTGGCAGCCGCTGCTACCGATGCTTTAACTTAGAGAATCACACTGCAGTACGTTTATATTTTGACCTAATTAACTACAAGATACTATGAAATACTGAAAGCTTACCTGTGAAAAGTGATGTTATTACACTTATTTTGTTTTTCAGATGTGTTGTGACACAATTTAACTGCACAAACCGTCATTTTTGTTTTGTTTTCGCGAGACACGTTCGGCGCGCTGTGACATTGAACACTACGGAGCGGTCCGGCGTTTGGTGCCATTTCTGGCTCCAATTAATGTGCTTCAAAATAGGCGCGCGAACTTGGTTTCTATAGCGTTATTATTCTAAGCTCAAAGGTGAATTTAGTGTTACGTTTTATGAAAAGTAAATTTAATTGTTTTAAATTGATCAAAATGAGGACAAGCCATGCACAATACGCAATGATGGTTGAGTTTATGGAAAGGTAAGCATACTTACTTTGTTGTTGGTGACTTTATGTATGATTTTTGCAAATTCGATGGTTAAGATGTGTGATTATTATTTTATTTATAGAAATGGAGATTCATCTGAACCCTCTGGAAGCCTGCGAGGTCGCCATTTCATTGCTAAAATAAATATCAATGGGACAGACAGGACACTCGGCCAGAAAAAAAGTGGCGCAAGGTCAAAGAAAATATACACTACGCAAGGTAATAGTTTCAAGTTAGTACTTTCTTTAACTTCATAAGTGCTCGACCTAACACTAACTCATCACAAATCAAAATTATTGATCAATAGCAACATTATTTTTGTATTTTTTATATAACTACACTAAAATAGTATGTGGTTTTGTATAAATGGTGAAGGTTAAGTGTTTTAAAAAGTAGCACGTAAAAGAAGTGGGTCAAATTCATAAGGCTGCTAGTGGCACCGGTGGAAGTCTAGCACTTCAATTATCTTTGACTGACCTAGAGAACCAGGGTCAGCAGCATACGAATACTTGAGTACAAGCTGCTACCGGGATGGTGGTTGTGGAAGCTGGTTCCACTGCTTTATCATTTCACATTAACCCCTTGAGCACCGTAAAATCAAACACATAGAAAATCAATTGTTTCGCGAACGCCGGCGGTCTTATGATCCTTGACCTATTAACAACATTAATACATACAGACTAGCGATCCGCGTGAAAACCTCATAGCCCGTGAATAATTTCTAAAAATTGTAACTACATACATAAATATATAAAATAAAAAAAAAATAAAAATCTTTCCTACAATCACACCAATTATCTAGCCCAAGAGAAGCTTCGAAGAAACTCGTTAAATGGTTACTAGACAACGGATAAACATACTTAAAATACTTAAATACATTCTTTATTATACATAGAAAACACCCAGACCCAAGACAATTTAGAAAAACAATAATTTGTAAATTGACCCGACCGGGGTTCGAACCCGGGACCTCAGAGATGGCGACACCATGAAAACCGGTGTACAAACCACTCGACCAAGGAGGTCGTATAAGGTCGTATATATACATTTATAATCACGACGTTTATCCTCGGAGTGTTAGTCAGAGGCAAAAACAGTCCTCTACACTGAAAGAACAAAAAGGTTGATTTTGCACGGGTTGGCGACACATTAGTTGAATTAACAAAGTGATGGGTTAAAGCAACATGAACAAATTGTTGTTTTCACAGATAAGTTTTTGTTGATATGAAAACAGTTGTTTTTACCTATTTGTACATGTTGGCGTAACAATTCATGGTTAATTTAATAGGTAATTGTTGATTCTACTGTTCAAGTTGTTGAAATAACCATTTTTAAAGTTAAATTTACATATTAAATACGTTAATACAACAAAAGATATTTAACCATTTGTCGATTACCAGAAGCAACAAAATAAATTTGTTAATTATGCCTATTCCCAATAGTTGATTTAATGTAAATTTTAATGTTGGAACCAAGCTGATTGGCATAACCCTTTCAAATGTTTGTCTCAACCGATCCACAAACAGTTGGGATAACAATATAAGCATGTAAAAAACACAGCAAGACATAAAGTTAAACCAAAACGTTCGAAGGGTTAAACGAACTTCCGAATGATGGTTAAAATAATGATATGAACAGGTTAAATCCTATACAAAAAAAGTAATTGACAGGACCCATTAAAATGTTTGTTTTAACCGTCACACAAACTGTTGAGATAACAGTATTAAACAAGTAAAAACAACAGCAACACATAAAGCTTAATCAATATGTTCGAATGATAAAACTAACTCACGAGCAAGGGTTAAAATAACAACATAAACAGGTTAGGTCCTATACAAAAAAAAACGATTGACACAACCCTTTCAAGTGCTTGTTTCAACTGTCACACATACCGTTGGGATAGCAATGTACACCGGTAAAAAAACACCAATACAAAAAGCTAAATTAACCTGTTTTAATGTTTAAACTAGCTCTTCAGAGTGTTTGATTTAACCGTCACATAAACAGTTAGGATAACAATATAAACAGTTAAAAACAACAGCAAGATTTATAATTAAATCAACAAATTCAAATAGTTAAACTAACTCACGATCTGGGGTTAAAAAAAAAATAAACAGGTTAAGTCCTGTACAAAAATTATCGATTGACACAACCCTTTGAAATGTTTGTTTTAACCGTCACACAAACAGTTGGGATAACAGTAATAAACAGGTAAAAGCAACAGCGACACATAAAGCTTAATCAATATGTTCGATTGGTAAAACTAACTCAGGAGCTAGGGTTAAAATTCTCTTTCAAATGTTAGTTTTAACCATCACGCAAACAGTTGGGATAGCAATAAAACAGGTAAAAACAACAGCAACACATTAAGCCAAATCAACATGTTTGAATGGATAAACTAACTTACGGGTTAAAATAATAATATAAACAAGTTAAGTCCTACACACAAATAAACAATTCACACAACCCTATCAAATGTTTGTTTTAACAGTCACACAAACAGTTGGGATAGCAATATAAACAGGTAAAAACAACACCAAGACAAAAAAACTAAATCAACAAGTTTGAATGGTTGAGCTAACGCTTTTGAATGTATGTTATACCCGTCACACGAACAGTTGGTATAGCAATAAAGCACGTAAAAATAACAGCAACACATGAAGCCTAATCAACATGTTTGAATGGATAAACTAACTCACGAGCTAGGGTTAAAATAATAATATAAACAAATGTAGTCCTATACAAAAAAAACGATTCACACAACTCTTGCAAGTGTTTGTTTGAACTGTCACACAAACAGTTGGGATAACAATATACACTGGTACAAACAACAGCAAACACATAAAGCCAAATCAACCTGTTCGAATTGTTAAACTGATCCTTTCAAATGTTTGTTTTAACCGTCACACAAACAGTTAGGATACCCATCAATATAATCAGGTAAAAACAACAGCATGACAAAAAGCAAAATCAACGTGTTCGAATGATTGAGCTAACGTTTTCAAATGTATGTTGTTAAATTAAACGCTACCTAAATGCTATCTGAGATAAAATTATTGTGTCACATACCTACCTACAATACAGACAAACTGACATGGTGAAACTAAAACTATATTTGTATTTGCTTTCGTATGTCTGGTTGTTCAGCTTTTCCGTCTATAGTATAGGTCGCTCTCTCAACCGATTCTAGTAAAAATTTGTGAGCGAGTTCGATACCGATTTATAGTTAGGGCAAAATGCATTTGTATGTCCGGCCCTATGATCTTGTTTTGGGAGATAACAAGATGAAAAGTTGAATTAAACGCCATATACTTACCTACCTTAATAGGTAAGTAGGTACCTACTGTTAAACGAATTTTTTTTGGTTTTTTTTAATGGATTGTCGAAAACGGCTGTACTTAACGATTTTCATGAAATTTATGATATAATTAGTGCTTTAACAGGACACAAACTTCTCAAATGTTTGTTTTAACCCTTTCACAAATAGTTGAAATAACAATTTAAATAATTTGTGCTGATATGCTGGCAACGTCGCAAATTACTATCTGCGCGCGCTCTAGAAGCAAGGGCGTCTATTCACGAGAAGGTCGGCTATGCGATTCTCTAAGCGACACAGACGCTGCGCGCATGGCTGTGATCTGCTTTCTCTTTCCAATTCTATGAATATAAGAGAGACAGAGTTAATTCTCAGCACTGCGGCAGCCGCTGCTATTAAGGCTTTATTTAACTTAGAGAATCGCACTGCTATTGACAATTACATAAGTGAGTGGACACTTATGATGTTACGGTTACATTATCGGGATTCGGCGAATATTTGACCTGTCGCGACGTGTACCTATAGCCAAACAGTTTGCTGATCCTACCGCACATCTAAGGGATATTTTCTCAAACTTGCAATGAAATGTTGCTTCAATTAGGTCCGGAAATACTAGGTAACCGGTGCAATGAGTGAAGATGATATGTAAAGGAATTTCATACAGCCTAATACACCTACCTAGGCCCGTAAAACAACCGTCTTTTGTTTTTAAACGCAGGCCCATTGTTTTCATTTGATCCAATGTAGTTCGCCCGAAAATCATCACACTAATATTATAAAGGCGAAAGTTTGTGAGTGTGTATGTTTGTTACTTCTTCACGTCTAAACAGCTGTAGCGATTTAATTAAAATTTGGTATGGAGTTAGCTGACACCCTGGATTTACACATAGGATACTTTTTATCTCGATATTCCTACGGGAATGGGAACCACGCGGGTGAAACCGCGTGGTTCCCGTTCTCGTGGGAATATCGGGATAAAAAGTATTCTATGTGTTAATCCAGGTTATAAACTATCTGTATGCCGAATTTTATCCAAATCCATTTAGTAGTTTTTGCGTGAAAGAGTAACAAACATCCATCCATACTTACAAACTTTCGCGTTTATAATATTAGTAGGATATAATTATATAGGTAATAGTTTGCCGTAGAAAAAACACGAAGTTTTTATCGCGTCAATGCGACACGAATTTTTGCCCGATAATGTAGCATGACATCACTGTCATGCTACTATTGTTATGGGTTGTCCTGGGTGTTAAAATAGGTTACCTATTTTTTTGCATAAAATTTTATGTCATAATTTATCATCATACTTTTACTTATCCTAATAATAGTTACGCACAATATTAATTAGGCATAACTTTTTATTCACATTTTTTTAAGCATAACTACTATTAGCATAATAAATTGTTAAATATACTATTTTAAAGCCTAAATTTGCTTACGCATAATGATATTTAAG
Organism: Scoparia ambigualis; assembly: GCA_963921215.1. Taxonomy (NCBI): domain Eukaryota; kingdom Metazoa; phylum Arthropoda; class Insecta; order Lepidoptera; family Crambidae; genus Scoparia; species Scoparia ambigualis. Next base: position 23,997,613 of record OY992512.1, on the reverse strand, counting down.
CATAATTTTGTTAGGCATTATAATTATTTAAGGAAAAAGTAAGGTTTGGAAACTTTGTGTTTGCATTTAATAAAATACTTTTCGTATATAAAATAAACATGTTGGCAGCTTACACCCCCGCCGCACCCTAACCTATTATTACACTACGGTAGCCAATTTATATTTAATATACCTAATAGCTACATTTGGTTTTTCAGATTCAAATAGCTATAAATAAAATAAAAAATATTGCAAAGACAAAACCTGTTAAAAAACCAATCCAAATTATAGCGGATTTTGAAACTGTAACCTTACCTTCTGTCTTATCTAATCTACCAGACTATATTTATACCTAATAACTATTAGACGAATAAACAATATGCCTTGTAACTGTATGGAAACCAAAATTAGAGCAAAAAACATTAGCCTAAACCATATTTATGCTTACTGAAATAGTATGCCAAAAACAATTAAGTCAAAATATTATTATGACAAATAAAAATAAGCCTAACACGTTATGCCAAATTAAATTAAGACAAAAAGAGAAGAGAATTTTCGTCAGATGTTCAACTGGATATTCTGCCTAACCAAGCTCGTATTCCATCTAGCTCAGCCTTGTAGATTAAGCTGTATACAAAAAGGGCGTGTCGTTAGTCTACAAAGAAAAATTCATCGTGTCAATACTTGCAACGCACTGGATAAAATTATGTATAAACTCTCCCTTTCAAATGTTTGTTTTAACCGTTACATAAACAGTTGGGATAACAATATAAACAGTTAAAAACAACAGCAAGATTTATAACTAAGTCAACAAATTCACATAGTTAAACTAACTCACGGGCTAGGGTTAAAATAAATATATAAACAGGTTAAGGTCCTGTACAAAAATTATCGATTGACGAAGCGACGTTGCCGTTCATATCAAACAAGACCGCGCGCGCGCCGGCGGCGCGCTATGCTGCCGACTGCTTAGTTGAAAATGAATATTTGAATAAAGTGCACGGCTTGCGGAGGTGAGGTGGTCAGTTCAGTGTGTAATGGATTTAAGTAAGTGTGCGGACATATAAATGTGTTATAATATAAAAACGTGTATCTACCCAGCACATAAGTGTTATCGTGTATAGTGTCTTTCGCCGTAAAACGTGAACGGCATGGGTACCTTAGTTAAATACTTATTTTGTTTTTAAGGTCTCGTATATTTAGCCGAATGGGTATTTCGGCGGAAACAGTCAAACGTTTTGAAGGTACCTACGTGTTTATTGTTTTCGTTGTCTGCTTAGCTTAGCGCCACGCTGCGTGTCGCAACTCGCAACGCAATCGGTTACATACATTTTGCAAGAACGAGGTTACATTAGTTCATAGCCGATTTACATGTCCATAGCACAAGTAAGTAAAAACTACGTGTGGACGCCGGGCGGCAAGTAAGTCTGTCTACCTATCGCATTAAGTAGGTAAGCAAGAAAGTAGTAAGTTCAACTAACTTACTTACTTACTTATGGGTGTGTAAATCGGCCTTCAGTCCCGCGTGTCGCCACGTTCAATACAAAGCTTTGTATTGTAAGAAAGGAAAACTGGTTTTAACGAAAAATAATGTGTTACTTTAACTAAGGGAAGGGAAAGGAAAACTGTGGTTTTACCGAAAAATGATGTGTTATTTTAACTAAAGCAAAGCTTTTGATTCAACTGATATATATCAGTTGAATCAAACAAAAATAATGTGTTATTTTAACTAAAGGAAAGCTTTTGATTCAACTAATATATATCATTTGAATAAAAAGCTTTCCTTTAGTTAAAATAACACATAATTTTTGTTAAACCACAGTTTTCCTATCCTTATTTAAATGTTTGTGTTTACAGGACACATCTTTGGAGGTGGCAACAGCAAGTGATAATGTTTATGATATAATATCAACGCCGTCGAGCCCGGCATCCAATAGTAACAAACACTCGAAATCAAGAGGAATATCACGCGTAAGTGTTGGAATGAAACATTACTTGTAAATATTTTTAACATATTACAAGCATAACGTGTCTGTCTGTGTATCTATCTGTGATATCGTAGCTCCCAAACGGATGAACCGATTTTCGTTTAGTTTTTTTTGTGTCATAGATAGTTTTATCCATAAAGTTACTATTCCGTTAGGTATAGTAACTTTATGGTTTTATCCCGAGTGTTCTTAGCCATGTTTCATGAAGATCTGTTCAGCCGTTTGAATATGCTCTTTTCTAGTTGATGAGGGGATTTGACTAACTTCCTTATGTCCGATCGATTCGAAATTTGGTACCGTGTTACTTCAATGATATTGAAAGTAAATATATGTCAAAGTCAAAGTTAAAGTCAAATTATTTTTCAATGTAAACCTTTACAGGCACTTATTGACGTCAATACTAATAATAATAATAAAAAAACAACTAATCTAGCGAACTATAGTCTGTGCCAGACAAACGCCTACCTACTCACTACCTACCACCAATCTTCTGCATTAGTTTTGATGGAGGCTTATCCGAGATACAATAATCTGTTTTAAGCAAAATTATTTATCAAAATAAATATGCATTAAAAATAATAACTTTATTTGCCGTAGAAAGTTTATGATACTATACTTATTACCAGACCCATCTATAAGTCCAGAAGGTTTAATGTTAATATGAAAAAAACAAAAAAAATTAAGGAGACTTTGCCCACTAGTGGGATAGCGTAGACTAATTCTAATTCTATATGTGGTAGCTTATCAATAGCTTTTTGTTTCTATTTTTGTAATTAATTACTTTTTATAAGCTGTTAGCTATCCTAAAACAATAAATAATAATAATAATTAAAAATGGTATGGTAAGGTTAACATGACCTGATCAGCCATTTGAAGATCATCAGCTCTTTAATAGTTGATGAGGGGATCTGACTACCATTAATATGTCCTATCGATTCGAAATTTGGTATCGTGTTACTTCAATAATGTTGAAAGTATATGATAAGGTTACCATGACCTGATCAGCCATTTGAAGATCATCACTTTAAAAAAGACAAAATAAAAATAAAATAAAAATTTGAAAACCCCCTCGACACAAAAAATAAACTGTAAAAACTAACAAATAATATTTTAAACCTTTTTTAATTATTATCGTCACATATATATGTAAGTTCAATTATTTTTATTTTCCAGGCGTCCGTCGTCGCGTCGGGGGACTGTTTAGCAGCTTGACAGCGGATGTCTTCCGCGACACCTAATCGTAGCCAAAAGTATGCTGCGACGCGCGGCTGGGTAATTTAGACTTTAAGTACTGTGTACGTTATTTAATATCGTTTAAAGATTGTAAAAACCGTCACCAAATTGTTTAAGAATAAACTTTTTACCGTATGAATCGCTTTTTAATGTTCTTTTTACAGTACTTGCTATGTTGAACCAACTTGTTTTCTTAGTTAGGCTAAAGATATGTATATCTATGTATTAGCTAGAAGATGCTTTTGTTTAGTGTCGTGTCTACCTTCTATCTGTGTGATTTAAATAATATTAGGTCATTCTATTTTAGTGTCTTAAGTGTTGTAATAACCTAGAACCTATAGTATTTATGAAAAAGCCGTTTTGTAGTGTAAACTTCTACAAATTTAGTTGGTAATACTAAACATTTTTTGTACCTATTATCAAACAGACATAATAGTATTTTCAACAAAACAGTTTTGTTGTGTCAATATTTTTTGTTGCATCTACCTGTCCCCCTAGCACGCTCGGTTATATGTCCGACGTAAAGCATTTGTCCCTCTCGCACACGCATATTTGCCAGAAAGGGACGAATGCTTTATGTCCCACATAACTTAGCGTACTAGCCTCACAGATAAAAAAACTATTAAATCAACATCTCGAAGTAAATGTTGGCTTAACACGAGGTACAATGTTGAATCAACTTCCGCTATAATTGTTAGGACTATTTGAATTATATTGTCAAATTAACTACTTTATAATGTTATACGTACGAGTATACGAGGTATATTTCAACATGATTCAAGTTAAGGTGATCCATTAAGAGGGTTTACGCATTTCGGTTTCCCATACAATTTTTCAAAACGAAATTTTTAAAGACCAAGACGCCAATTTTAATGAAACTTTGCATGCTAAAGTAAAATACGCAGGGATTTAAATAGTATGTTGATAACATTTAAAAAAAAGTTTTATTTGGCTGAGTTATTGCGATTTAAAGTTTAAAATCGCAATAACTCAGTAAAATAAACGTTTTTTGGAAATGTTTTCAACAAACTACACACATCAAAAGTTTCTAGGGATCAAGCATTTTTATGCGGATTTCTTGAGATTGAGATGTGGCTTTGTAATAAATTTATGATTTTATAAATTTATATGGATCCTTTTTGGTGCATTTCATAATTTGAAACAGGAACTTTCAATCAATTTCTAGTAAAAGATGAAAATCAGCTGTCAATATTTTCCCTATAAAAACATACAACGCATTGAAGACATTATTAGTGCTACTGTTTCCCTACTACTGATTAAAACCAACGTTATTATGGAGCGGCGACGTCATTTAAGCAGGGAAGAAATGCTCAGAGCCGTGGGAATGATAGAAGCTGGTTCCCGGCAACGTACTGTGGCTTTAGCTCTGAATACAAGTCAGAGTGTTATCAGTCGACTTTGGACACGTTACCGAAGCACTGGTACCGTGGCTGAGCGCCATGGAGGACGGTATCGCTGCACCACACGGAGACAAGACCGATACATTCAAATCACAACTCGAAGAGCTCCAACAATAACCGCCATGATGTTAGCCGTGAGGCTTCATCACTCTTCAGGGAACTTAATTAGCGACCAAACAGTCAGAAACCGCTTGCATGAAGTGAACCTTCATTCCCGAAGACCGCTAAGGGTACCACCTATAGCAATGCACAATCGTAGGATTCGATATCAATGGGCTCTTGAACACAGAAATTGGGCAGAAGAACAATGGCGTTTCGTGTGCTTTTCTGATGAGTCTCGTTTTGGTATGAGACCGGATACAAGACGTATACGACACTGGAGAACCCCTGGACGCCAACAGCGATTAAAATCCTGCCAGGAAGTCCATCCTTATAGTGGTGGAACCATCATGGTATGGGCGGGTATTTGGATCGGCGGAAGAACTGAGTTGATTTGGATCAGAGGCAACCTCAACGCTCAAATTTATGCTGAGACGATTGTATCAGACGTCATCGTTCCTCTACAAGTGCAAATCGGTCCCTTATTTCAGTTAATGCATGATAATGCAAGACCGCACACCGCAAGAGTTGTAAGACAGACTCTCGCCGCAGCCAACATCAATGTCATGCCCTGGCCTGCTCAGTCGCCAGACTTGAACCCGATTGAGCATGCATGGGATATGCTACAGAGAAGAGCTCTGCCGAATATGGAGGGTATCCAGTCGCAAGAAGACCTTTTTTTGTTGTTGCGACGAACAAGGGCGGCCATTCCACAGCGTGATTTGGATGAACTCATTTTGAGTATGCCAAACCGATGTTCTTGTGTTGTTAGTGTTCGCGGTAGAAACACGGATTATTAATTGTTTAAGTAACCCAATAAAATTTTAAAGAAAACTGTTATTTCAGTCTTTTTTTCGAACTTTAATGTTAGTGGTTCAAATGTCAAAAATCCCTTTATTAGGAAAATGACAAATTTCTTTATTAATGCAAAGGTGACTTGGTTTATCGTTACTGTAGACAAACGAAAACACTTTATTTGATGAATCCTTAAAGAAAATTTTAATTAATATCAATCAGGAGAAAAGTTATTGCAAAAATATATGTTGATCCCTAGACACTTTTGATGTGTGTATTTAGATATTTATATTTTATTTCAACATGCAGAGTTTCATCAAAATTGGCCTACTGGTTTATAAAAATGTCGACTTGGAAATTTGTATGGGAAACCGAAATGAGTAAACCCTCTTAAGTATATCACCCTAAGTTGAATAACTATTTGACAATATAATCCATGTTTTTGTCCTAACAATTATAGCGAAAGTTGATACAACATTGTAGCTCGTGTTAATCCAACCTCTACTTCAAAAGGTTGATTCAATAGTATTTTATCAGGTAGATGCAACACAAACGCACTTATTGAAACAACAAAACTGTTTTGTTGAAAATACTATTATGTCTAGGTTGATACTACAAAATATTTTGAGTGTTCCCAACTAAGTTAGTAGATGTTGACACAACAAAACTGGTATGTTAAAATTACTATTGATTACGGGTTAATACAACACCAAGACACTTATTGCCTCAACAAAACTACAGTGTTAATTTTACCATTTAATTGAGGTTAATTCAACAAAACATACATATAGATCTAACTATTACAGCAAAAGTTGGTTCAACAGTGCAGGACTGTTAACCCTACCCATTTTTGTACAGTACATTTAACCTTTAAAGTGGGTTAGTTCAACACCTTGACATTGATCGAATCAACAAAACGATTTTGCTAAAATACTGTTGGATTTACCCAAAATATTTTGGGTTGCCCCAACAATATAGTACGAGTTGATCCAATATAGTAAATCAGTTAACACAACCTTGAGTTCGAAGGTTTATCTAACATTAAAAGCAAGTAGATTTAACACAAACACACTCGTGTTTTTAACATTTCGAGTACGTTAAAGCAAGCCTTGTTAGAGAGTTAATTTTACTGTCATGGTTTGTTGTTTTTACATGTTTGCACCAAGTGCAAACCAGTAAAACTAACCATTTAAAGCAAGTAGGTTCAACACAAACAAACTTGTATTTTTAACATTTTGACTAAGTTAAAGCAAACCTTGTTAGAGAGTCAATTTTACTGTCATAGTTGGTTGTTTTTACAAGTTTGCACCAAGTGCAAACCAGTAAAACTAACCATTAAAAGCAAGTAGATTCAACACAAACATACATCTATTTTAAACATTTCGAGTACGTTAAAGCAAACCTTGTTAGAAGGTCAATTTTACTGTCATGGTTGGTTGTTTTTATGAATTAACATATTGCTAGACGGTTAAAATTACCATTGTGCTACTGGTAAAAACAACTAAATTCCACGGGTTGGTGCTATATTAACCCCTTGTTAGAGGGTTAATTTTACCATTTTAATGAAATGTTGAATCAACAAATATGTAATAAGTTAAAATTACCGTAACTGATCAACAATACAGTTTTTGTTCATTCAACAAAACTCAAGAGTAGGTGCTATATTAACCCTAAAATTTTGTTGAAATATGGTAAAACCAACTAAAAATTTCTTTCCGTGTACCATAGTTCACTTTTCATCAAATAGTGACTGCACATGTGCTAAGCGTGACAGGTGGTGAGCCCATCGGCACTCTAAACTGTTAGATGTATGTGCATTCTTTAGTCTGTTATTCGCCTTTTACGACACCCAAGGGAAAAGAGGGAGTGTTAGTATTCTTTCACAGCTAAGTAAGCATCGCATCTAAAAATTGTTTTTTATAATAATTCTTGTCCTGGCCATTATCACCACAACAACACATTTGGCAATTCATTTTTATTTATTTATTACAACAAATAAATAAAAATGAATTACAACAGAATCATAAAATCATAAATGCTATGAAATTGAATAATCGCTACCGCCACGCTTGCCTATTAATGTGAGTTGGTGATCACAAAACCAGGGCATTGTAAAACTAAAATACAATTTGAACCCAGGACCCCTGGATATTCGGGTCGAGAGCCTTTGTCATACGGCCATCGAGATCGTTTAAAACCATAATATAAGAATCAAGAATCATGAATCAATATAATTTATCCAGGTTAGGCCATGTTTAGGTTACAGCACTTATGAATGTCACTATGCCATGCATCGGTTCGTAAGTCTATTTAAGCCTTTTACTAAGAAGAACCGCAAGAAACTCATAATGTTATATGATATTATTTATTCAATTTGGTCGTTCACTGATTTATATTTTAGTTTCTAGGTCGAGTCTAGGTTTACATGTCGAGGCCAAAAGGCCGTAGCTATTTTAATAAATCCGTTGCATTGTTGCATCCGCTTGACACCTCGGCCACCAAGGCGTGTGATGTTTCATCTATCTAAAAAAAATGTATTGCCACGAATTTATGTTCGCATCACTTTAGAACGGCTCCACCAAGTTTTTGGTGGACAAGGTTGGTATGAAAGTTTTCTTTTGGAAATTCGTAACAGGGTACCTACACGGTGTTCACGCAGACAAAGTCGCGGGCGTACCGGTAGTTCGTATATGAACGACTTGGAAGTACCAAGCTAGGCCCTACTATCACCTCTTAGAGCAGTATTACTTTAATAAACATAAAACAATAAACTTTCCTACACTCACACCAATTATCTAGCCCAAGAGAAGCTTCAATAGTCAATAGTCAATAGTCAAAATATATTTATTCAATAAACTCAATTAATAAGTACTTTGAAACGTCCAAATATTTTTTAACCTACCACCCATTCAGGACATCATTTTTTAACTGTGGCAAAGAACGGGCGCAAGAAACCACAGCGCACAGAAGCAACGACATTTACAAAAAATATATATATATTATAGGTCGTTACCAGGTCACAAAATACAAAATATGAATTTGAATGTAAATAGCTTCATTAAATATGGTGCTCTATATAAATTAATTATAGACAATTAGAAATAGCTGTTGGAGTAGGTACTTGGAGCATTTCAGACCCAAGCTGTTTTGTCTTCTGTATAATCCGACACTTTATAATAAGCTTTTTATAAAGCTTTTCTTTGATTTTGATTTTAAATTTATCAAGATCTAATTTCTGAATATCATATGGTACTTTGTTGTATAATCGTACACACAGACCCTTAAAAGAATTATTTATTTTATGGAGCCTAGTATAAGGCACTGCTAATTTGTTCTTACTTCTAGTACTTATTTAATTTGTGAATATCACTGTTTTTTGAAAACATTTCAATATTTTTATGAACATACATAAGATTTTCATAAATATATTGTGATGCAACTGTCATTATACTTATATCCTTAAATCTCTCTCTGAGAGAGTCACCAGCTTGTAGGTTATATATTGCTCGAATAGCCCTCTTCTGCAGTACAAAGATAGTTCGAATGTCGGCAGCATTTCCCCACAGTAAAATGGCGTACGACATTACACTATGAAAGTAACTGAACTAAACTAATCAAGCTGTATAAACGTCAGTTAACTGACGGATCTTCATTACTGCATAAGCCGCAGAGCTAAGTCTATTCTACAATTTAGCTATATGTGGGCCCCACTGAAGCTTGGCATCCAACGTGATGCCTAGAAACACAGTGGTGTCCACAGGATTCACATTCTTTTCTTTAATTTGTACACTAGTTATTACCTGCTTAACATTAGGCAATATAAATCTAACACATTTGGTTTTTCCCTCGTTTAATAGCAAGTTATTAACACTAAACCAGTGAACAATCTTTGAGACCGCATTATTCACATCGTCATAATTTGGGTGTCGTCGTTTCACTTTGAATAAAAGTGAAGTATCATCAACAAACAATACTATCTCATGACTGTCTTTTACAAAATAAGGTAAGTCATTAATATAAACCAAAAACAAGAATGGACCAAGTATTGAACCCTGCGGAACTCCCATTTTAACCACTGATCCCGGAGATCTTTTACCGTTAATGTTGACCTTTTGAATCCTGTTACTCAAGTATGAGATTAGAAGGCTCAAAGAAGCAAGCTTCGATAAGAAACTCGTTGAATGGTTACTATACAACGGATAAACATACTTAACACGCCGTGTTAACGTAGCAGCTGCTACGACCAAATTAGATTAGAAAAAGCAGCTGCTACGTTAACACGGCGTGTTAAGTATGTTTATCCGTTGTATAGTAACCATTCAACGAGTTTCTTATCGAAGCTTCTCTTGGGCTAGATAATTGGTGTGAGTGTAGGAAAGTTGAGCGCGTCACTGACGTTCAAATTTTAGCGGTCCGATTGGCACTAGCTGTGTTTCCGTTAAGCTTAAAATATTCTTAGTACTTTTTATTTAGGAACCATGAGACAACGACTCGGAACGGAAGTCAGAAAAATTCTAGAAAAAAGATGAACGTTTTCGTTTGTCATTTGTTGCGTCATTCATTTTATAGTTGGTGTAAGTGTGTTGTTCAAAATGAATTCTCGAAGAAAACGGTGAGTAATCTAATATAAAGTATATTTATAATTACTAGGATAAGAGTGTAGATTGTGTTAAAATAATAGTTATTGTTAAATCAGTGTTTGTCTTTGTGAAAAAAAGCCATGAATTTTTGAAGTGTGATTTTTCGTAGTATTTTTGTCAGTAAATTATGTTGTGAAATATAATTAAAATTGTGTAAGTTTGTCAATTACATACACAGTTATTGTAAAATCACATTTCATTACCAAATTACTAATGTAATGGTGTGACAAATGAAAACTACGAAACAACAAGAAATCGCGGTCTCAGTTCGGCGCTGGCCGCCGTTAGCAATTTGCCTTCGGTGCATATTATTGTGAATAACTAAGTCAATATGTGACTTCAAAGCCTGAAAAGACAACGGGCAACTTTGTATGGGCTCTGGGCCCAAGAGTGTAGCTCTTTCTAGCACACTTCAAAATAAAGTTTCGAATACTTTCAAAATTTCATTTTAGGGCATCAAGACTGTAACAATTTGTATAAAAAAATTACAAACGTTTCTAGAATAAAATTATGAAGTAGGAAATAATGTCTTTTTATGACTCTGGATGCTTGCCATATGCTGTACTTGACTACTTGAGTGTGTAAGTATTGCCAATTGGAAAATTGTATTTTTTTTTAATTTTTACTATTCCTTTTTTTATGACTTTATAATAAAACACATTATTTCAAGTTAACAGTATAGCTTATTGAGTATTTTCACTGTCAATGATAATGTCATCCCAGGCGCTTGCGGGACTAACAAAGTGCTCTATCACATTCATCAATCTCTAACATACATGCTCGTTGGTGTACTTTTGAACTGAGCTTTCTCCAGAACGTCCCTGTTTTGATCGTGGAACTTCCGTCAAGGCCTTTCTCTTCCAACACTTCCTTTCACACTGGCAGTATAAATCAAGCCGTTTTTATTTCGAGGTGTCACAGCTACAAACCGACGTTAATTACAATCAAATCCCACAGATTCAGCTATGGGGCCGTAACTATAATGATTACAACAGACAAATAAGTATTATATGAAATAAAACTAGAGTAAGTAACTACTTCTTATATCTCTATTTGTCCCTTCGTATTTTTTTCAGTTAATTTAAGTTAATACAAGCCATCGTTATCACTATTTCTAAGTATTTAATAGTAAATAATATGATTTTAGGAATGGCTATAACTTCCTTCTTTAGTCCATTAGAGCCATTCCGCCATATAACAAAATGTTGAGAATACGTATATCTTAATTTTAAGTTAGTTCAGAAAGTACTACAGTTATTTCTGAAGACTAAACCAAAAAGAAAATTAAAAAAATGATATGCAGCATTACGGGGTATCTTTTCACTTTGTACGTGTCGTCGCTCAACAGGTTAAAATACTTAACTCTTAAACGCTACCCACTCTGTGAATGTAATTATTCTTATCACGGGGTACTGAAGAACCCCGCGCAAAAAAATAAATTAAATAATAGTATTTGATATTTTTTAAAATATTATTTTTATTATGAGAAAGTAAAAAGAAAAGACAGTAAAATTTAGTAATAAAAACTAATAGACATTTTTGTCGTTACATGTAGTACAGATTTTGTATTGATGGCCAACACAAATATGGCGGTGACAAGCGTTACAGGCAGATCGAGATTTTCTGTCCTTTATGCGCAGACAGAAGCAGCAGCGACCGGGTTTGGGATTATCGGGGACCGCCGGCCTATGATCTTCACTATGAATATTCAAGACTGCACGTATAGTTTCACTGATATCCCGGGATAAACTTGGCCATTGTAATTGTGCTCGAGGCCTTATGAGCGCCATTGACAAACTCTTAAGAAATTCACGCCGCTTGGTTATTTTCTCTTTATCAATGTTAGTTGACAGTTTAAATAAGATCCAAGAGTTGACATCAACCGTAGAAGATACACATGGGCCACCTTTTGGTCTTCCTGGACGCCGAGTACTTCTTACAAAGTTGGTCGAACACATCCACCCCGCATTTGGTTTTATTATAGAAATGTATTAATTCTGGAAGGTCATCTTCTTCATTTATACCAGCCCCGTCATTGTCAGACACTAAATACTCTTTATCTCCCTCCACACTATCTTGATCACTGTTTCATGAGATGCGACTTCAGAATGGTCCCGAAAATCCTCGATAACACCGTCAGGCTCATCTTCTGAATCTTCTCCTATGTTTAGCTCTTCGTCATCAGAATCCAACAAAGCAGCCACCTCATAAATAATACAGACACCTCATTACACTGCATACTTTGTCATTACATTCATAACACATTATTAGTTCATGAATGTCTCATTATTAGGCGCAGGCCCTTCCTATCAACACTGTACTCTAACCATTATCACAAAGCAAAGTAAATCATAAATAATGTGTAAACTTACCAGAGTCGAAAAACAATTTCAGTAATTCAAGTATAACTGGAAGGAAAAACTAACACTATTCCTACCACGGGGTACTTGGGTACCCCGGAACACCTGTAGACGCGTCTGGACTTGCCGGGCGGTCACGGCTTACTGACGTGCTTACGCGCAAATTATCTAGAGTAGATTAGCTAGAGCGATTTTTGCATCAGTGCAATATTGTTAAAATTGTTGATATTTTAAACACCCGGGGGTACTCCAGTACCCCAGGTAAAGGTAAAGGTTAAGAGTTAAATACATACTTATTATACATAGAAAATACCCAGACCCGAGACAACTTAGAAAAACAATAATTTCTAAATTGACCCGCCCGGGGATCGAACCCGGGACCTCGGAGATGGCGACACTATGAAAACCGGTGTACAAATCACTCGAGCAAGGAGGTCGTCGAAACTTTAATCTTACTATGCAAAATTCGTATGTGAATTTGCATAGTAAGCTTAAACTACTGCTGCTACTACTGTTACAAGAGTTAATGGGATGGTCTCTGATCTGCCGTGCCTCTATAGTGCTATGACAATTACGCGCGTTATCTGTCGATAAGCGCTGTCCGACGGAAAGGTTTATCGATAACTAATGTTCAGCTATGATTAGGGTTGGCAACACTTACGGCGTTACAAGAGCTTTAAACTCTTTATTAATTTACCTTATTTATTATATTATTATTCAGCCTGGCTTGTCCCACTGTTGGGTAAGATGGCCTCCCTTCATACCCTCCTTCCACTCTTTACGGTTAAGGGCTATCTCTTGCCAGTCTTCCTGATAGAAGTCTAGCTCGTCCCACCATCTCCTTCTGGGCCTGCCGCGACGTCGTCTAACGTCCATTTATTACACACATACATACATACATAATAATTCCGACTATTATCCACGAAGGGTTAGTCAGACACTAGGCAATGAGGACAACAAAAGCAGTCCTATAACATAGTCCACTTTTCACCAAATAGCGACTGCATAAGTGCCTAGCGTGACAGGTGGTGAGCCCATCGCCGCTCTATGTTGTTGGATGTATGTGCAATTAGTCCGTTAGTCGCCTTTTACGACACCCAAGGGATGAGAGAGAGAAAGGTAGTATTCTTTCACCGCTACGTAGTATTCTTTCAAGGCAAAAGCCTCTATCTTTTTGATCCATTGAATTCAAGTCATCACTACAATTGAGGGTATTAAGGTGCGCTTAAGGCGCTATTTTCCCATTTTTAACAATTTCGATTGATTGTACTGCCACCAATATAAAACATACAGTTCTTAAATTTATACATAATATAGTTGAACGTATTATCTAGTGACTCTTAAAGACAGAAACATGATTGGTAATACTTCACTCAAAAGAAAAAAAGATAGCTCTGTTCAACATTTAAAAGAGCTGTAAGTCAGATAATACATCATTATATTACTTAATTTTTTTACCAATAGAAGAAGCTTTTTATTATGTAGTGAATATAAAAGATATTTTTTTTTATTTTACTTATTTTTTCCTTTATAGGCAAAAGCCTATAAAACGCGCCTATTCGCGCCGCTTCGCTGTTATACCCGTCCCTTACCGTCGTACCGTCGAGAGGGTGAGAGAGAAGCGCTCGGAATACCTCGTCTTATTCACCACGCTTCCCTAATGCGGGTTATTTTTTTTTGTTTGTTATAGCTGGCTGCTCCCGGTTTTTGACAGGTTTTTGTTTTTCCAACATATTTTCTTTTTTTTTAGAAATTATATAAGCTTGAGCTTTAAGAGCTCTATATTTCTGTTTTTTTTTCTTTTCGTATGAGGAGGTTGTGGCGTTTAATTACCAAATTCCTATTGCCATCTTCCAGCTCCATCATAAGACCCTAGTTACCATCTAGCGGCAAAGTATTCGTCAAGACGGATTAAACTAGTCCAAACTCGATGAGGTTGTGTCGTTTAACTACCGAGTTCCTATGGCCACCTTCCGGTTCCATCATCAGATCAGCTCCATGTCATAATAATTGAAGAGTTTTTTACAAAAACTACATAACTAACGTTTTTACAACTTTTTAGTAGTTGGCAGCATTGTGTTCGTCTTTGAATAAGCTATCGAATGATCTATAAGATATTTTACAAAAACTACGCATCTCGAAGATATTTTGGTTGTCAAAGTCGGGGTATTTTACAAAAACAGCATAATCTTTAGAAACATTTCACAAAAACTGCATAACATTTTGTACTTACGTAGTTTTTGTAAAGAAAACTGCCATAGTGTCAATGTCAATGTAATATGGTGGATACGTTTTTTTTCGCGCAATAAAAATCTAAAATGGAAAATCAAAGTGTTTCTAAAAGAAGAAAAGGGAAGGAAAAGAAGAAGAATGTTATAAAAATGAAAAACACTAAACATGAACATTTTAACCATAAAAATAACTTAGTCCAGCGCGAGAAGTTGGGTCTGATTGCAGGTAAACTTACAGCATTTTAGAATCATTTTGTTTGTTTCTTTATTTCATATATTGTCGTATTTTGAGTTAAAATCATTTTTGTTCCATTTCAGGTGCAAAGTATTTAAGCGCTTAAACAAAATTGATGCAGAACAGAAACAAATTATTATAAAAAAATTTAATGCCTTTTGGGTTACAAAAACGACCAGGATGCCTACTTAATAAAGTTTAGATTGGTCTATATTTAATATTATAATATAATTTGATTAACTGCCTCTGTGGTCTAGTGGCTAAGCCACCGGTTTCAGACCCAGAGGTCCCGGGTTCGATTCCCAGCGGGGGGTACATCTTTGTGTGCTCGGTTTGGTTGGTGGTAGGTAGGGCTGTTAAGTCCGCCTGGCTACCAACCACCATCTTATCTAAGTCTGTCGCCATAACAACGGTGTTTGTAACATTGTTGTGTTCCGACAGTTTGAAATAAGATAGCCAGTTCCTCAGTAGTTGAGGAAAAAGGGTAAAGCGCGCTTCCACCTTCGGCCTTACCATCACTTACCATCAGGTGAAATGAAGGCCAAAAGCTTACCCGTCGTAGAATAAAAATAAAAAAAATATTTTAATTTGATATTTCTTGCAAATAAAGCATAACTTTGGTAAAATCTGTTTTTTTTTTCACAAAAGCAACATAACTACGAATATTTCACAAAAACTGGACAAGTGATAGATGGTTTTTACTAAATATCTTTTAATTTATACATTTTATGTAGTCATTATGATAGTATTTATATTCTGTGGTGTTTTCTTTAAATAATATGTAAAAATGAGGCATCAGTCACGATTATTAACAGAGAAATTAAGTTTTTTTTAGTTTCCTGTAAATTTTAATTAATTTAGATGTGCTGTTTTTGTAAATAACCTTTTAATTTTGCATTGTCATCCGATTTACACACGCATGCAAAATTTCATTCTATTCTTTTATTTTTTTTTCCTCTTTTTTAATCTTTTACTTTTTAACATACATACTCGTACATGCAGTTTTTATTTCTAGTACATTTCCTTTTCTTATATATTACAGTTTCTTCTTATCCCTAATGCGGGTTGGTGATCACAAACTAGGGTTAACATCGAAAAATCAGAATACATGTTTTGCCCGACCTGCCGATCGAGCCGAGCTCTTCACCACTCGGTTACCGAGGCGATTTTATTTTATTATTCAGTAATAAATATCCAGTAGAAATAATACGACCACCCCCTTTCTTCCCTTGGGTGTCGTAAAAGGCGACTAACGGACTAAAGTCTGCACATACATCCTACAGCATAGAGCGGCGATGGGCTCACCACCTGTCACGCTGAGCATATTATGTGCAGTCGCTATTTGGTGAAAAGTGAACTATGGTAGAGGACTGCTTTTGCTCCTCATTGCCTAGTCTCTGACTAAGCCTTCGGGGATAATAGTCGTGATATGCGTATGTAAAGAAAGTCTTAAATCGCATGAATTTGTAACATTTGATTTTTTGCGTTAATAACGCAAAAAATAACGTTAATAACGCATAAAGTGGAAGTTAACGAAACGTTGAAAAAAAGACTACCTCAGGTGGGAATCGAACCTACGTCCTCCGCAATCCAGACCAAAATAACTTAACATTTGTAAAATACTCATTTTCAACTTAGTTGGACGTCAATAGGTCATCGGATTGAAAAACCCTACTGTCTGCAACGCTGTTCCGAATCAATGTAGAATATGTCTATTTTTTTAGTAGCAACCCTATATCCTCTGCGTTCTACGTCGTTCTACAAAATAATGTTTGGAGCAGATAATGCTACTTCAAAAGATTTATCATTCCATTGCGATATCTCTATCATACAGAGATTACCTTTGACAGAAGTGTTTTCAATAATGCACTGAACATTAAATAATGATAAATGATGTGAGTATAGCGCTGTGTCACCCACGCCATCAACGTGGAAAGTGCAGTTATTGCCATTTTACCAAAATGGTAAGTGATATTTTCCTTTAATTTCCTTTTTTACATAATTTACATAAACATAATACTACCAGCCCCTCTCTTCGCTTTGGTGTCGTAAAAGACGACTAACGGACTAAATACTGCTCATATGTTATATTAATATAATTTATTATCCCTATTTATGTGTTCCAAATAAAAAATCCTTTGTCTGTCACAAACACGCCTATAAGATACTAACAATGGAGTTTCTATTGTGTCTCGTTACGGCAGCTGAGCTTTTTTAATGAAATACTAGTTTGTCATTATTTTGACGCTGTAAAAGAAAGACCGGAAAGAAATGCTGAGGTTATTGCTGGTTCTTCTTAGTACAAGGCTCAGAAAAAGAAAGACGGAGCATTACACGCAATTTTAGTGAAGCCAAAAATACCGTGCTCTTTCATCTTATTACGCGCTTCCACGCACACAACCATGCTCATTTTGTTTAGTACTTACGAGCTCAGATTAACAAAAAAAGAAAATACTGAACAAAATGGGCATGTTGCATTGTTGAAAACTGTGTGTAATGCTTCGTCTTTCTTTTATTGTTGGTCTGTGGTATTAAGTAAAGTAAGTTACAAAGAGGTGGCATTCTGACATTCATAAAAACTTAATTATTTGAACTATTTTTTCATTTTTACATAATTTATTCCACCTACCGATTCTTCTCATTGCAAGGTCTCTTCCTGCTTTTCTTTTTCTGAGCGGCTGAACGGCATAGTTTGGTCAGCATATTTATTCAGTGTTAAATAAGAGAGATAATAGTACAAATATTTTGTTTGCAAGTACGTATGATTATCAGTTATAATATGAACATTTAATGGTAAATGATATTCACATGAACCTCTTGAGTTTCAGTAAAGATGTGAAAAGATGTTGAACTTTACTGAGATCTCACACGGACTTCTTGAGAGAATTTGAAAAGTGATGTTGCACAGTTTTGTATTATTGGCCAACACTTATGCACATACACGAGAACTTAAGAGTAAATAATCCACCATTATTTCATTAATAATGGAAAAAACAATTTTCAGAAAATATAACAGAACAGCAGACATGACGCTTTACTTTCCCGCCAAGAAGTCTCTCCCGCCCTTACTGGGCGGCTGGTAGTATTAAGGCGGAAATCGGACTGAATGGTGTAGTAATATTCATTAGAGCTCAATTATTGAAGCCTAATAAAAAAAACGACCTATGATAGTTGTCCATTTTTTTGTTGCAAGAAAGGTACAGTAGGAATTCCTTAATACCAACGAGCACGACCAAACTCAACCGATCTGTTACACTCGTTGGTCTACGTGCATCGCGTCAGATAAACGATCAAAAACAAAATTGAATACCGAAAAACAATAATAAGTTTTACAAAAAGTCGATCATGTGAGATAATTGAATAAAACATTTTAAATTTTGAATACGTATTTTATAATAAACATTTAAAGCGCTACGTGACTTTTGCTACGAAGCTACGAGTTATGCTACGAAACTTTTCGCTTAATCTCCTTCAAATTTAAACGTTGAAAGTAAAATATTATATCAGTCGTTGAAACTCACCAACCTACACTGGGCCAGTGTGGTGGGTTATGGCCCAATATCCCCATATGATGTTGTCCACGTGGTTGATGATGATGAAACAGATTTATACCGACGAGTACTGTCAGAATGCTCTGGCTCAAAGTATTGGTGTATAATTATCACACGAGGCGTACTCGTTAAACTTATAGAAAATTTATTCAGTGTCACGGTCTATCATACATTAATGTTGTTAGCATTTACACACTGCATACATTATCTGATTATTCTTGGTCTCGCTTTAATTTGGTTATATTATGTTCAATATTGAAATAGCACAAAATGCGGTATTTAATGATTTCCATTTTATGACAACCAATGGGACTATCGGTTAAGCCGCACCGCGTTCCGAAGCGTAGTAGAGATCAAGATTCTTTTATTTGGTCACCCATCTGGCGACGCACCTTTTCAAAAGTTGCTTAACTTTCAAACAGGCAACTTGAATACGCAAGCCTGGATGAAACCAGGTTTAGCGGGCTATAATAAAAAAACCCACAGTGTCGCGTAGCGGTGAAAGAATACTATCGAACTAACTACTAACTAACTAAGGGAAGAATTCCTTGGGTGTCATAAAAGGCGACTAACGGACTAAAGATTGCACATATTTCAATTAGAATAGAGCGGCGATGAGCTCACCACCTTTCACGCTGAGCACACGTGCAGTTTCTATTTAGTGAAAAGTGGACTATGGCAGAGGACTGCTTTTGCTGTCCTCATTGCTTAGTCTATGACTAACCCTTCAGGGATAATAGTCGAGATTATAATGTACTAGCGGCCGCTCGCATACTTACAAACTTTCGCGTTTATAATATTAGTAGGATATCTATTTATGTTTAGACGTAATTTATAATTCCCGACAGGGGGAAATCGGCGAGGAGCTCAGAACATTGTTGTGCTATTAAGCTATATTAATATATTACTGTATTTTATGTCTGTATAAACCATGAGTATTATGCTCAGCGTGACAAGTGGTGAGCCCACCGCCGATGTATGCTGTTGGATGTATGTGCAGTCTTTAGTCCGTTGACGCCGTTTACGACACCCATGGAAATCGTTGGCAGTATCATGGTTTGTACACGCACATAAAATACAATTACATATTATTTTAACATAACAGCACAACAATAGTTTTGACGGAGCTCCTCACCGATTTCCCCCTGTCGGGAATTGTAAATTGCGTCTAGACAGTTGAAAACAAATAAAGTGGAATTGTTGACATTATTGCTTATCTTCTCCCATCGATATCATTTTAAGAGACCAGTTGTGTAGAACAATCTTCGTGGGAATGGACGGACGGTCAAACGACAAGATGCTATCATAATTTATATTTTTAAAGATCTAAGAGTTTCTTTCTTTTAAAATGATAATATCTATATTGCAAGCATATTGCAATTTAAAACTGTTTTAACGGGACCTAACACGATTAATTTTGTAAGTAAGTACATATCTTCTTACTGCTTGACGTTCAAGCCTAGAGTTGAGTTTTATTTGTGCAAATATGTGAAAATATATTAAGATTTCACGCGGATATCTTGAGAGAACTTGAAAACTGACTCATAAGTAAAGCATGCCCTTTGAAAACTACTTGTGTACTTTCAACAGTTTTACATACCGTCGATAAAAATACCGACCCGCTCGCTGATATAAAAAGTAATGGCGTAGAAAATATGCAGCGATGCGTCGTTCGTGGCGCTTACCTAAGCAATTTGTGTAAACGATTCGCCTTACCTAAACGTGAGGTCGATGACTCACGAATGTGTGTACGAGTATCTATTCCGTGTGTTCGAGGGTTTGCTTATCAAGATCTATATTTTTATTTAGTTCATAACCGCCAAAGGTAAGTTGAATCCATTAAATTATTCGTTATTTTTTTGCACGCTTTGTCATAGTAAATCAAACAACATCTTTCAATATTCAAATAAATTTATATTTGTTTATACGATCCGTGTAGCGTAGCGGTGTAAGAATACTACCACCACCTCTCTTCCCTTAGGTGTCTTAAAAGACGACTAACGAACTAAAGACTGCACATACATACTACAGCATAGAGCGGCGAGGGGCTCACCACCTGTCACGCTGAGCACATGTGCAGTCGCTATTAGGAGAAAAGTGGACTATGGTAGAGGGCTGCTTTTGCGGTCGTCATATAGTCTCTGACTAATCCTTCGGGGATAATAGTCGTGATTAGATGTATGTATGTTATACGAACAACACATAAGAGTCGAATCATCTTATTATATATTGCAACAATATTAATTGGGTCTTTAAAAGTCTGTGTAAAATAATAAATTAGAAAATTTTTGCGATTTTGAAAGTCGATAAAATATTCAGTAACAGAGTTCCAGAGAGCCCTGTGGGATACCTTGAAGAAACTTGATTGTATAGATCTGTTATTTATTTCTTATTATTTATTTAAAACTAGATGGCGCAGCGGTAAAGACGTTTAGTTCGCGATCTTGGCAATGCTGTGCTGTGTTCACGGGTACATTGGTGACCAAATTGAAAACAGACCCCTTCGTAATTTAGAAAGCACATAAAGCATATGCCAGTTGTTATCCTAAGTTGGCTGTCTTTAAAACCCAACGACCCATATTGGGCCGGCGCATTGGGTTATGGCCAAACTCGCCAAGTGCTTGTCTATGACGAGCTCCTTGGTCGAGTGGTTTGCACACCGGTTTTCATGGTGTCACCAACTCGGAGATCCCGGGTTCGATCTCCGGAAGGGTCAATTTAGAAACTATTGTTTTTCTAAATTGTCTCGGGTCTGGGTGTTTTCTATGTATAATAAGTATGTATTTAATTATTTTAAGTATGTTTATCCGATATCTAGTAATAATTTAACGATTTTCATAACGAAGCATCTCTTGAGCTAGATAATTGTTGTGAGTGTAGGACAAATTTATTTATATTATTTTATGTTAGAAAACCTGTGGCCAGCGGTGAAACGTTTACAAGCTGATGACAATGATGATGATTGTTTAACGAAATGATGAAATAGAAATATGCTTAACGGTGTAAGAACTAACATACTTTTAAGTATGGTTTTTTCAGTTTTCAAACAATTCATAAATAATACAATACAACTCAAAAATAATACGGTACAATTCCTCATCCTCTTTTATACTTATCAACATCGCACAGCCATAGCTGCTTTTGAACTCTACAATTTTGCCAGCAGTTCCCTTTATTAAGAAAGAACAAGATGAAAAGAAGAACAAGATGAAAAGATAAGAAATGTATTCAAAAATATCCTCGGTATCACGGGAAACGGGGACGAATTCGCGGGCGGTAATAGGTGGATAATAATGAAGTAATAATAATGTGATGACGGTGGTTGGAGTAAGCCCATTGTGGGAAGGTGTAAAAAGGTATGTGCAGGATGCCTTTATTAATAGTATTGCTTTAACCTACGTTGATAATATCTATGTATAACTAGTGGCCCGCCCGCCACTTCGCCTGCGTAAACACTATGATCACGTGACGAATGCCAAAAACAATTTTACACATCTTACTGAATTATCCAAATAAGTGCAGCCGTTCTGAAGTGATGCGCGTACAAACATTTGTAGCAATTGATTTTTATTAATATAGATTGAACGCGAAAGTTTAAAAGTGTACTTACCTATTATTATTATATACGAAGATTTTTTATCGGCAATCAGGACCTTCCTGATTCCGATTAAGTGAACGATGGCCACTGCAATACTAATAGTAGTTAATGTTTTATTTTTATAATTTAAATTTTATATTTTTAATTACCAAAATAATTAGAATGAATGGTCTTCCTACATTTTTATGATGCTCAGAAGATACGTCATCATCATCCACTACTTATTTGTTAGTTTTATTTGTAACAAGAAGAAGTAGGATGACCATAACTTTAAATATTCCTAACAAATATATGACTTCCCAACAAAAAAAAATGGAATGCTGACGTTTAAGTTTTAATATTATTGCAATGGCCATAATTTACTTAGCCGGAATCAGTAGGTCCTGACCACCTATAAAAAGTCTTCGCGTACTCGTATATACCTATTGTTATATTAGTAATTTGTAATTTGTGTAAACAATATAAATTTGAGAGCTGTGTGGAGGCGAGTCATCTAATCTTTGCACATACATCTAACAGCATAGAGCGGCGACGGGCTCGCTATACTAATCACGCCGAGTACATGTGCAGTGCAGTAGTTATTTGGTGAACGTGGACTGTAGCAGGGGACTACTATTGCGGTCCCCATTGCCTAGTCTCTTAGTCCCTAACTAAACCTTTGGAAATAATAGTCATGAGTATATGTATGTACTATGATTTTAAGTACTCACGATATTACAACAAAAAACCGTTTTACACACACTACTGTCGTGTGCATTCCAATAAGACATTGCAACGCTCTTGTTGCACGGTGTAGCGTCCTCCATTCATCTCTGTCCAAAGCCAATTCTTTGACTTCTTAATATGATATTACGTTCACCTTCTCTTTAATCGGTTCCATAAGCTACTTAAAAATCCTACTAATATTATAAACGCAAAAGTTTGTAAGTATGAATGGATGTTTGTTACTCTTTCACGTAAAAACTACTAAATAGATTTGGATGAAATTCGGCATACAGATAGTTTATAACCTGGATTAACACATGGGATACTTTTTATTCTGATATTCCCACGGGAACGCGAACCACGCGGGTGAAACCGCGAGCAGCTATTAGTACATACATATAATCACGACTATTACCCCGGAAGAGTTAGTCAGAGACTATAGGCAATGAGGACCGCAATAGCAGTCCTCTGCTGTAGTCCACTTTTCACCAAATAGCGACTGCATAATGTGCTCAGCGTGACAGGTGGTGAGACCATCGCGGCTCTATGCCGTTGGGTGTATGTACAGTCTTTTAGTCGCCTTTTACGACACCCAAGTGAAGAGAGGGGGTATAGTGTTGTTTAATGAGCTGCTACGCGATACGGATTATAAAAGTTATTCTTGATATTATCTTTCATTTCTTCTCTTTCCTTCTACCTATCCCTCGATTCCCTTTTATGGATTCGCCGTGTCTTATCAAGTGGCAATCATCTTCCCCCCTCTACCTTATATTACACTGTCCCTTTTCCTTCACTCTTTCCAATACTACTTCATTAGTGACCATTTCTAAGAACCGGAAAGTGATTCCCTCAGGGAACAATAACTTCTTTGAAAATGTATCATAAAGACCCTCCGTCCTCGGACGTATTAATTATGGACAGATTGACATTTCTCGACGTTATTCTGTGTTATATTAAATGTTACTGATAACGACAGAGCCATTGTCTTAGTTGTAACAATCGTAACGCTTACAAGACATTTTCAAACATGAATTGACAACTGTTAGAATAGGGTAAAAACTGTCTCGTCGTGTTATATTTCATCATAAAAATTTACTGTAATAAATCGGAAGAGGGATTTTACTTTAAGATTTTTCCACTTGGAATATTAAAGTAAAATTAAAAGTAATGTCATAGCCCCCTGCCTGTCGTATTCTCTTTTAAAGAGATATAACAATTGAATTTCTTTAGTGTCTCGTTTTACAGCAGCAGAGCTCATAAGTCGCATTTTAAAATCGTCTTGATTTCACCACCACCACCCGTGCGGAACGCTTTCATTACCCGACTGCGCCAGAAGGAGAGTTATGTTTTTCGAGAGTAAGTATGTATGTTTAATTGTTTGGAATGCTCTGCGGCCTGAACGGCGATTGAGCTTGAGAGGTGTCGTTAGATTCGTATTTAATACAAAATATTGGATTTTTGGCTCCAAATTCAAATGCTTGGCAAGCTCTGGCGCCTGAACGGCTCCATAGATTTTAGCTTCAAAGTATTTGTGGGATTTTAGCTACATTTGTGAGTCATGTGTATATAGGTATACGGTTACTATACAAACTCATTTAACAAACTCATTCAATAATAAAACTGAAAAAAACGGTAATTTAAAAACTATAAAACGCGACTGCGTTTCTGTGTAATTTGATAATGAAAAACCCTAAAACAAGAAAGTCGTTATACCTAACTGATTGCACTTTACTTAAGAATCGCCAAAGTTGCAAAGAAAAATTGTAGGTGTCCGGGCCCATTCAAGAAAGTCAGCCGTCTAGACAGTAGATTGGAGTAATCTGCAATGTAATTTAATTATGTAGGTATGTTCAATTCACTAAGTCTCCATTTCTAAAATGGGTTGGGTCATGGGTCAAAGAAAAATTTAACTTTAGCGATTCTTAAGTTCAGTGCAATAGGATATGATCGGAATCGGATATGTATACCTTGTTTTAGGGTTTTTTCATTTCTAAATCACACAGAGAGGCAGTCGGGTTTTTTAGTTTTCAAAATTACCGTTTTATTTGAATGATGAAATCAGGTAACAATTTAGGCCTAAACCACAGCAACAATACAATTAGTTCTACTGCTGACATACCAGTAAATTACGAATAAATAAAAAATAACTTTTCCACTTCCACACCAAATAACATACTTATTAATTATACATAGAAAACACCTAGACACGAAATTAATTTTGGGGAAAACAGTTAGATAGAGACCAGTAGCCTAATTCACGTAACAAAACTTCAACGACATGCAAGCGATTTGATCGCTGAAGTCACTTTTCGTATTCACGTATCAATCGCACGATTTTGTTTAAGTCGGTTTTGTTTAAGCGTATTCACGTGCATTAATCGAAGTTCGATCGTTGCCTCCGCGCTATTCACTTATTATTTTGACGTTTAGTTTTATCGGATTTCAGCGATTACAAGTCAAATTAGACAATTTACAAGTCGTTGGGAAAAAATAATAATAATTTCTGCATGTTTTGTTAACAAAAAGTATTTGAATTTATTTGGTAGAACTGTAATGGCAACATTAAGTTTAAATAGTTGACAAATCGCTGAGTTGCGGTTCTATCGAGTAATCGTTCTAGCGAAGTGACAGGTGAATACGGATTTGTGACTGTTTTTCAATAGGACGACTTCTAAACGTAAACGACATTTCGACTATTACGAAATACGTGAATCAGGCCACAGTGCTTACTACCCGACCAAGTAGGTTGTCGCAAATATACGTGTACTAACTAAAAGCAGTTTAGTGGTGATTTCGATAGTGACGTATGGTGTTTAGGCGGGTTTTAATAAGCTGGATGGCGCAGCGGCTAGCGCGTTCAGCTAGCGATTTTGCCCGCTAAGCTTTCGCAATGCCGGGTCGCCTGATGGGTGACTGATTAAATACATCTCAAGCTCCTCCGTACTTTGGAAGCCACGTTAAGCCGTTGGTCCCGGTTGTTGTCGTAATGGCAGTCATTAAAACCCACCAACCTTAGTTATGCTACGAAACTTTTCGCTTAATCTCCTTCAAATTTAAACGTTGAAAGTAAAATATTATGTCAGTCGTTGAAACTCACCAACCTACATTGGGCCAGCATGGTGGGTTATAGCCCAATATCCTCACGTGAGAGGCCTGTGCCCAGCAGTGGGACGTTTATGGGCTGATAATAATGCTTATACCACTTTTTATTATTATTAAACGTGTTTTAGTGAGATTTATTACGAAATAGTCAATGGATCTTGTGACGAATTTATAGTACTTTGTTTTTTGTTTATTATATTCATTTAATGGGATTCTGCGATGGGCTCACCTATCACGCTGAGCACATGTGCAGTGAAAAGTGGACTATGGTAGAGGACTGCTTTTGCTATCCTCATTGCTTAGTCTCTGACTAACCCTATGGGGATATTAGTCGTGATTACATATATGTACGTATGTAGGTATGTATGTTTATTTCATTCGGTTTGTTTTTATTTTATTTTTATTGGCAACAGGTAAGCGCTTGGCCTTCATCTCACCTGATGGTAAATGACGATAAGGCCGAAGGTGGGAGCGAGCTTCACCCGGAATCCTCAACCACAGAGGAACAGGCGTTATCGTTCAACCATATCTTGCTATGTTTATTCCCATAAAATGTCACATTAAATAAGTTAAGATACTATGCTTGTAGAGAAATGAATAAAGATTATTATTATTGTTATTATATATAAAAAAAACTGGCTATCTTATCTCAAACTGCCGGAACGAAACAATGCTATAAACATCGTTGTTATGGCGACAGACTTAGATAAGATGGTGGTAGCTAGCCAGGCGGACTTAACAGCCCTACCACCAACCAAACCGAGCACACAAATATGTACCCCCCGCTGGGAATCGAACCCGGGACCTCTGGGTCTGAAACAGGTAGCTTAGCCACTAGACAACAGAGGCGGTTGAATTAACTTTTCTTCCAAATGTTGTCTACTCACTGACTCAACTCACCTCATTTTCCTTCCAAAGTTTTGTTAAAATAGGCTTATTTGTTTGTTTAAAAATTGAGCTTGGAAGTTTGTACAAGGCACCGAGAAAAGTTTAAGACTCTCAACATATTACTTCAACTTTTATTCCTGCCATTATCACCTTTATCAACCCTATTAAGTCGTGTCTGCGCTCGTTCCCCAAAATTTCTTTGCTGATTCATTTTTATGCTAAGGATATTGTTTTCCCTCTTCGCTTTACGATGCGTGCTATAAAAAATGATAAGAAAGTAGGCCTGGTTGAATCATAAGTGAACAATAAAACCGGAATAGGCGCTTAAACTGCGGATTTACGCTGTATACAGGGTGTTCGATAATAGGTAGTATATGGGTGATTCTTCGAGGTCGTGATATTTGTCTTATTTATTCCTCTGTCGTATTTTTTTGCTTATTTGAGTAATAAATATATTCTCCAATGAAAGAAGATTTATTTAGAAACATGATATGGTTTAGGCACTAATTTTATTGAACTCGTTAAGAAAATAATTAACAGTTTTATTTTTGTGCCCAGAGGAATAAGAAATTGACGACAGGGGAGTAAGAATAGGTTTAAAATATGAAAACTATGAAAACTGTTGATTTTCTTATTCCACTGTCCATAACTCTAAAGTAATAAGGGGCAGAGAAGTAAGAAAAAATTGAAAACATGCTGATGGTTCATAATACAAACATACTGGAAGGCTACCGTTAATGCTACGGTAAGATAGCACGTAAAGCAGTTAATCAAGCACAACTTAATTTTTTTAAAGTAACACAAGTGTTGAAAAAACTAACAGAGTAATAAGAATGTTACGTAAACCAAGGACAGAGAAATGGTATATTTACGGCCACCCCTGACACGTTCAGAGCACGACTAAAAACCGGCCCGCGTGGGAGATGTCGCTAGGTTCTTATATATCTTTATGATACAGCTGATTGAAGCCCGCTCCAGAATAATAAGAATTTTACGGCGGACAAATCTTATATCCTCAGTTGTAAAAATAATATTGCACGTAAAAATTATTTGTTGAATTTTGTTTATGTAACAACTAATCTTCTTTGTATGTTGTCACTCAAAATATTGATAAAGTTGACTAAATTTAAGTTATTAATTATATGTTTTCAATAAAATGTAGAACGGACACGACAGAGTAGTAAGGTAGTAACGGTATTTTTTATTTTTTTTGTAAATGCTTAGAATCATTTACAGAAAAATCGACCAATGTCCCAGTTAAATATGGATATATCAGTAACCTCTGAAAAAAAAACCAACCTTCTAAACCGAGAGTTCATTGAACTAACCCCCTGGACGTAAAAAATCAGGGCCCCGAAGAATCACCCATATAATCAGCTGTTACCGAATGAGGAAGCTGTAGACATGCACACAATTTTTCTTGGGTAGTGAGTGGCTGTTCCTTTACAAGAAAACTGACCATGCTGGACGAGAAGCGCGCAATTTTGCATTATCGCTGGATCTCATAGTGACGTAAAATAACGATACGGGACTCTCACGAGGCCTCGTAATCGGAATGAGTACACTTTAAATATTTGAACGAGGAACAATTGGAGGGCAAGTCTGGTCACAGAAATAGATCTACGTAGAAGCGGCATGTGGACGTACGTTGCGTGCCAAAATTTATTTATTTATTTATTTATATACGGTACACAGCACAGATTATAGCCAAAATATGAACAGGATACATAGCAATATATAAAGTATTTTGTTAAACTACAATCCGATAATGAGTGCACACATCATAACTTAAATATCCAAACTATAAAAAGGTGCTTCCTATGTTACAATTTAAACTATATCAATATAAAACTAAAACTAAATTACAGTAGAAGGTTTTATCGAGACTTTTAAACAATTTTGGAATTCTGAAAGACTAAGTTGGAAAATATCTACACCCGAAAATAGGGTTAAAAGGACGGTAAAATCCCATCTTTCGACCGCGATTCATTTAGCCGTTGCCAGCACCGGACATAAGTACACGTACATACATATAATCACGACTATATCCCCGAAGGGTTAGTCAAAGACTAGGCAATGAGAACCGTTAACCCGGCAGCACTCGCGTCCTTAAAAGTTACACAAGCACTCGCGCATAGAGTATTTTGCTCACATTTTGTAAGCAGTCAAAATGTACATAGGACATAATTAATTACATATTTTATGACAATTTTATAATAAAACAATAATATTTAATCAACTCAAATATTTATTTTAAGTTTACAGCATTAGTTATGCTTTGAATATTTAATAACAAACATAGGAACTGAATTGGCACTTTACTTGCGTTCATACTCGCGCGACGAGCAAAATCCCGCATGACGCGACTGTTCCCTACTCGCGCGATGAGCATAATCCCGCGTGTCGCGACCCAGCCGAACAAAACCTCTCCCTCCAGCAATCGGGACGCACTGAGCCGACGGAAGCTGTTACGCGGGGGACGGGGTAAGTGTAAAACTCAGCTATAGCGCGGGCGAGATTTCTGCGCACTTTTTTAAAGAAATAGTGCGATTTTTAAATTTACCGTGCCGGAAATGCTCATAGCGCAAGTGTTCGCGGGTTAAAGCAGTTCACTACCATAGTCCACTTTTCACCAAGTAGCGACTGCATATGTGCTCAGCGTGACAGGTGGTAAGCCCATCGCCGCTCTATGCTGTTGGATGTATTATATCCAACACAAATGTGTGTTTGTGCAGTCTTTAGTCCATTAGTCGCCTTTTACGACATCCAAGGGAAGAGGGGGGGTGGTACTATTCTTTCACCGCTACGCGACACGGAATAGTAAAATTCAAAAAAAAATACTATTTGCGCTGTATCGAGCTGTAAAACAGCATAGAGCGGCGATGGGCTCACCACCTGTCACGTTGAGCACATGTGCAGTCGTTTTTTGGTGAAAAGGGGACTATGGTAGAGGGCTACTTTTGCTGTCCTCATTGCCTAGTCTCTGTCTAACCCTTCGGGGATAATAGTCGTGATTATATGTATGTCTAACCCTTCGGAGTATTATTAGTGATTATATTATGTAAGTTGTATTTGTAGTGTTGTATGGAACATATTATTGAACATCTGTTTTTTTTTCGCAATTTCAAAGTGCTTCCATACCAAATAACTTTTCTCTGCACTTAATTGATGCGTGATTGTATACCGCTACTAGCTTCATCCCGCGGCTCCACTCGCGTTTATATTTTGTGGAACTAAGTAGCCTATAACCTACTTCAGGGCCCCATCTGCTAGATACCAAAATTTGTCACAATCGGTTTAAGCATTAAAGCGTAATAAACAAACAAACCAAGACACCTTTGCATTTATAATACTAGTTGTAAATTCTAGAATTCTATTTCTATTTCTTTATTATTGAAATTTTGCATTCACAATGCAATATACCTAGATACCGGATAAAATGTTTACTACACTTCTCAAGTGAGATGTTATTTTCCGAGACACATTTTTAGTGCTGACCTGATATCTAGTTGGTATTGTTGATCGAAGTGCTGATGATTAAATAAAAAAAAAGCGAGAATGTGCGCGTATGACGTTCTATGTTGTTTTGCACATATACAACACATCCAATAGAATAGAGTGGCGATGGGCTCACCACCTGTCACGCTGAGCACATGTGCAGTCGCTATTTGGTGAAAAGTGGACTATGGCAATGGACTGCTTCTGCGATCTTCTTTGCCTAGTCTCTCTAACCCTTTGGGGACATTGGTCGTGAAACTTGTATGGATGTTGCACATTTATCACATAATTTGTACAAGCTAGCTATGCGCCTTGTACTCATTTTACTGTATTAAAAATAATGGATTATAGAAGTAACTATAAAACAACATTCAGAAATTAAATCTTAATAAATGTAAAATCAAAATCAAAGAAAAGCTTTATAAAAAAGCTTATTATAAAGTGTCAGATTACACAGAAGACAAAACAGCTTGGATCTGAAATGCTCCAATTACTCCAACAACTATTTCTAATTGTCTATTATTAATTGATACTTACATTGTATTGTAGTTTTGTATTGCATAATTTATTATTTTTTAAATTCATATTTTGTATTTTATGACCTGGTAACGACATATTCTTTTTTATTTGTAAATGTCGTTGCTTCTGCGCGCTGTGGTTTCTTGCGCCCGTTCTTTGCCACAGTCAGTTTGCAAAATCTAAAGGTGGTAGTATTCTTTCACTGCTACGCAACACGTTGGGTGTCATAAAAGGCGACTAACGGACTAAAGACTGCACAAACATCAAACAGCAAAGATCAGCGATGGGCTCACCACCTGTCACGCTGAGTACATGTGCAGTCGCTATTTGGTAAAAAGTGGACTATGGTAGAGGGCTGCTTTTGCGGTCCTCATTGCCTGGTCTCTGACTAACCCTTCGGGGATAATAGTCGTGATTATTATGTATGTAGGTATTTAAAAATCAATTGCTACGAATGTTTGTCTGCGCATCACTTCAAAACGGCTGCATCGATTTGAATAATTATTTTTTTGTTGTGTTTTTTCAGGACAAGGTTTGTTTGCAAAACATTTTTTGGAAATTCGTCACGGGGTACCAATGTGTTCACGCTGACAAAGTTGTGGGCGGCAGGCCGCTAGTAAAGAATTAATAATCTAATGAATGCTAATCAATTTCCAGTACTTATTATGGTACTTAAGTATTTATGCAACTTTCAGTGCTTATCGTACTTTACCTATTATACAAAGAGTGAGCTCTCAAATAGTTTTAAGTAAAATCTCTTTACGGTCAAATAATCCCTACTTTAACTAAAAATATTAAATGGATTGAAAATAACTGGAATACAAAGTGTTTGCTAATCCTTATTTGAAGACCTCCGTGGTCAAGTGGTTAGCACGCCGGGTCTGGCGTGGCGCCTTCTTTGAGGTCCCGGGTTCAATTCCCGGTCGGGTCAATTTAGAGAAAAACTGTTTTTTTTAAATTGAATTCGGGTATGGGTGTTTTTTTCTATGTTTATGCATAGGGTTTTCCAATAACAGGTTTCTTTTTAAAATTAAAAAACGAGTATTTTTTTAGAGAAATCAATGGATGTTTATTTCATAGTAAAGAGGAAGGTATATGCCATTAACATTTGAAAACGATATAGGTAGTCGTCAATTGTCGCGCTCGTGCCACACAAGCAACGAAACAATCGCAATTATGCAAGAAATGTTTTCTGACCGTGATATTTCTCGAAGAGGTGATCACTATAAATTGTCCACCGAGATTTTGTGATTTAGGGGGGTGCCGCGCGATCGCAAAAACTGACATAAGTCTCTTAATCAACTTTAAAGCAAAATTAATCATATTGATATTAAAAATTAGAACAATTATGCTTTGAAGTTTCAGACCTAGTAATTTGATTAGAGCAATGTTTTTATTCTGCGAAATGTACAAAGCATCATCACGCGCTTGTGTTAAAAAGCGCTCGAGTGGGCTCGAGGTTAAGAGCTATCTTAGCTCTTAACCTCGATCTCGCCCGATGGTGAGCGTAGATGAGGTCTACGATAGAGCGAGCTGCCTCAGAAGATGCCAATAGTTACTTGTACTATGCGCTGAATTAGTTAAAAACATTAAAAGAACTTACGTAAGTTAGCCTGATCATTGCACAAGGTCGTGGCCTTGTTACAATTTAAAACAAATCTTTCAAACAATAACAAACAATACATAAATCTAATGACTCCTAAAAATATTTTTTTTCGACAACTTTCTTAATTTTACGCATGAAACAATAATTCTTACATGAAAATATTTGTATTGATATTCCGCAGGTCACCAAAGTAAATTTGAATTTTTAACACAAGCGCGTGATGATACTTTGTACATTTCGCAGAATAAAAACATTGCTCTAATCAAATTCCTAGGACTAAAACTTCAAAGCATAATTGTTCTCTTTTTAAATATCATTATGATTGAGTTTGCTTTGAAGTTCGATAAGAGACTTATGTCAGTTTTTGCGATCGCGCGGCACCCCCTTAAATCACAAGATCTCGGTGGCCAATTTATTGTGATCACCTCTTCGAGAAATATCACGGTCAGAGAACGTTTCTTGCATAATTGCGATTGTTTCGTTGCTTGAGTGGCACGAGTGCGACAATTGACGACTATATCGTTTTCAAATGTTAATGGCATATACCTTCCTCTTTACAATGAAATGTAAAGATGAATGAAACATCCATTGACTTATCTTAAAAAAAACTTGTTTTTTTAATTTTAAAAAGAAACCTTTTATTGGAAAACCCTATACATCAACATAGAAGAAAACACCCATACCCGAAATCAATTAAAAAAAAACCAGTTTTTCTCTAAATTGACCCAACCGAGAATTGAACCCGGGACCTCAAAGAAGGCGCCACGCCAGACCCGGCGTGCTAACCACTTGACCACGGAGGTCTTCAAATAAGGATTAGCAAACACTTTGTACTCCAGTTATTATCAATCTATTTAATGTTTTTAGTTGTAGTTGGGATTATTTGACCGTGAAGAGCTTTTACTTAAAACTATTTGAGAGCTCACTCTTTGTATAATAGGTAAAGTACGATAAGCACTGAAAGTTGCTACTTAGTCGCATAAATACTTAAGTACCATAATAAGTACTAGAATTTGATAAGAATCCATAAGATCCTTTATTCTTTACTAGCGGCCCGCCCGCGACTTTGTCCGTCTGACGAATTTCCAAATAAATGTTTTGCATACAAACCTTGTCCTTATAATTATCCAAATCGATGCAGCCGTTTTGAAGTGATGCGCGGACAAATATTCGTAGCAATTGATTTTTACATACGTACAAATAATCACGACTATTATCCCCGAATGGTTAGTCAGAGACCAGGCAATGAGGACAGCAAAAGCCGTCCTCTACCATAGTCCACTTTTTACCAAATAGTGACTGCACATGTGCTCAGTGTACCAGGTGGTGAGCCCATCGCTGATCTTTGCTGTTTGATGTTTGTGCAGTCTTTAGTCCGTTAGTCGCCTTTTATGACACCCAACGTGTTGCGTAGCGGTGCAAGAATACTACCACCTTTAGATTTTTGTATATATAATACATTTGCTTTGTACATATTAGAATGTGCGGCGATTTTGGCCGACGGCGACGTCCTTTGTTTAGAAATGCCTTTTGTATAACTATTTAAGAATGAGTGTAGAGCAATTACTTTTATAGAGTAATAAGAATAAAAAGAAATCTTAGCTGGATAAGTGCTGCTAAGTTACAACAGGGTTCAAATACTGTTTTGTTCAAAGTCAAAGTCAAAATATATTTATTCAATAAACTCAATTAATAAGTAAGTAGGTACTTTGAATCGTCTAAATCTTTTTAACCTACCACCCATTCAGGACGTCATTTTTTAACTGTGGCAAAGAACGGGCGTAAGAAACCGCAGCGCACAGAAGCAACGACATTTACAAATAAAAAAGAATATGTCGTTACCAGGTCATAAAATACAAAATATGAATTTAAAAAATAATAAATTATGCAATACAAAACTACAAAACAATGTAAGTATCAATTAATTATAGACAATTAGAAATAGCTGTTGGAGTAATTGGAGCATTTCAGATCCAAGCTGTTTTGTCTTCTGTGTAATCTGAGACTTTATAATAAGCTTTTTTATAAAGCTTTTCTTTGATTTCGATTTTAAATTTATTAAGATTTAATTTCTGAATGTTGTTTTATAGTTACTTCTATAATCCATTATTATTAATAGAGTAAAATGAGTACAAGGCGCATAGCTAGCTTGTACAAATTATGTGATAAATGTGCAACATCCATACAAGTTTCACGACCAATGTCCCCAAAGGGATAGCGACTAGGCAATGAAGATCGCAGAAGCAGTCCATTGCCATAGTCAACTTTTCACCAAATAGCGACTGCACATGTGCTCAGCGTGACAGGTGGTGAGCCCATCGCCGCTCTATTCTATTGGATGTGTTATATATGTGCAAAAGAACATAGAACGTCATACGCGCACATTCTTGCGATTTTTATATTTAATCATCAGCACTTCGATCAACAATACCAACTAGATATCAGGTCAGCACTAAAAATGTGTCTCGGGAAAATAACAGCTCACTTGAGAAGTGAGTTTTTTTTTTGTTTTGTTTGCTTGAAACGCGGCTAATGTAAACACGTTCACAACACCGCAATGTGTATTTAAAAGTTGCAAAAATAATGGCCGAGAAAGCAATTTAAAGGCCGGAGTGTCTTACTTTCGGTAAGTACATGTAGAATAAATTATATTATAAGCTTTAAACTAACAAATAACATTCAATTTTGAACAAAATTACCGATTTTAACCCACGCTACAATAGACGCGCCCGCCAACATTTGTGACAGAACAGTGGACGCATGGAGTGAGTGAGAGAGATAATACTTAGAAGATTTGTGACTTTATTACTGGGTGCCATGGTTGTAATAGGTTGATCTTAAAACTGTTTTATAACTTTTGTCTCAGTTCGTTAGTAAAGAAATGGAGCTGTATAAGTATATATTCACGTGGACAGAATTTAGCTTTGATTTTGTACGTGACGCGTTACCTAGTTGGTATTGTTGATCGAAGTATCAGCACGTCGATTCTCTAACGATCGAGCGTTAGACAATCGTTAGAGTAAGCTTGCACTTACTTCGACCCACACATTCCGATCAAAAGTGACCTTCGTGACGTTTGCTTAGAGTCTAATTTAGAGAATGCGAATTTGATAACTCGCTGCGGATAAGCATGTCGTTATCAAATCCGCATTCTATAATTTCGACTCTACGCTAACGTCACAATAGTTACTCTTGATCCGAACGTGTTAGTCGAAATGAGCGCGAGTACGATCGAGCGTTACATAATCACACCCAGGCATCATCCTAATCAGCCCATAGACGTCCCACAGCTAGGCACAGGCCTCCCACTTGCAACAGCACGAGGGGAGATTGGGCCGTAACCACCACGCTGGCCCAATGCGGGTTGGTGTGGTGGGTTTTAAGGACTGCCATCTTGCGACGACAATCGGGACCTATGGATTAACGTGTCTTCCGAATCACGGAGGAGCTCGAGATGTTTTTAATTTGGTCGCTCATAATGACTCGGCATTGCGAAAGTTGCTTAGCGACGATCGCAAGCCGAATGCCATTACCGATGCGCTATCGAGCTCCTCCAGGCATTTGGTAAATAGAAAAAGGACTAGTATCAAAGCACTTTGAGATGTTCCGTTGTCATTTACATTTACAAGGGTAGGTACTTAGGGCACTTATCCTGAGTACTTACTTAGATTATTAAGTAACACCCGCGGGATAGGTATCCGTTGATACGACCTCTACGCAGTACGCAGCCTAATCGAAATTAGTTTTTTTTCTCAATTCGTAACACTATTAGCCCTCGAGACAAGTGGCAAATGACCATTGTGTCGATTCGTTAGCGTTTGTATATAGTTTAAATAAAGTAATAATAGTACTTACCTACCTATACAAGTACATAAATTCGTTCTTTTTAAAGTTTAAAATGACCAATTTAGCGTTCGCTAAATGACAAGCGTTGTCAAAATACGTCAAATTCAATACATCAATCTATTCCATATGTCATTATGCCACTAACTAAGGCTCTTAGTACGCTTGGCTCCGACCACTGGCAGTTTTCATCTACGCTTTGCGACGCGGCGCTTTTTTTCTCTTTTCCTTGCACTCTTTCTATTACCGCTAACTAAGACAGGAGTAGTACAAATCGAAATGAATTAGAAATCCGCTTGCCGCGTCGCGAATTGCTGTGCTTGTGGCCTTAAGTCGGTAGCCGGCGACTCTTCACTTTCCCGCCAAGAAGTTCCTTAATGCAAACAAAAACAATCTCATTTCAGCTTCATTCGGTAACTAATATTGTGGTTTGTGCTAACATACTTTCCTCTATTATCTTTATGGTATTATCATTACCACACTTAGAGCATTAATAATGCTCTAAGTTACCACACAAGCAAGAGTAGCAATAATAGCCTGGCAATCTAAAGAGGTAATGTTGCTAGTATTCTTGGAAGCGTACTTATAATGACTAGGTACAGTTGGAGGATCTTTTATTCATAGGTCAGTTTAGTTTTCATAGTTAAGAAATTTGTATAGTTAGTTATCTTGTATTATTCTCTGTTTGGTTTCATTGCTCTCGAGTGTATATAAAACCCATGGTTTTATATACACTCGAGAGCAATGAATCCGGGTCACTTATAGAAACCAATAATCTCGGAAACTAAGAATGCTAGCTTATTAAAGTAAATTTATGTTTAATAGACAATTAAATACTCCTTCAATGAAAGTGATAAAAATTATGAGTCACTACATTTTATTTACAAAAAATTATATACCTACTAAGAGAAAAAAAACTGCTGATCTCGCCTTAAAACAAAAATAGGAAACATGACATTTTTGATCAACATTACAATTTTCTTGAATCCAAATACTTCGTATTGCCTCCTCATGCTTCCATTACTGCGATTACGCGGTTTAGCATGCTGTATACCAAGTTACTTAAAGTCTTCCTTTTTCTAATTTGATTTTTTATGACATAACTTTGCAATAACTTTGAAGTTTTAACACCTTCATCTAAGAGGACTTACGCATTTCGGTTTCCCATACAAACTTCCAAGTCGAAATTTTTAAAAACCAATAAGCCAATTTTCATGTAACTTTGCGTGCTAGAGTAAAAGACAGAGATCTAAATAGTTTGCTGAAAATATTTTTAAAAACCGTTTATTTAACTAAGTTATTGCGATTTTATACTTTCTATGGTAGACTTTAAATCGCAATAACTCAGCTAAATAAACGTTTTTTAAAAATGTCTTCAACAAACTATTTAGATCCCTGTATTTTAGTTTAGCATGCAAAGTTTCATCAAAATTGGCTTATTGGTTTTTAAAAATGTCGACTTGGAAGTTTATATGGGAAACTGATGCGTAAACCCTCATGAGGAGTATTTAATTGTCTAATTAACACAATTTATTTCACTATGCTAGCATTATTAGTTTTCGAGATTTATAGGTTTCTTTAATAGATTGGTTTTAGTGACCCGGATTCATTGCTCTCGAGTGTATTATATAAACAGGGTGGAAAAAAAAGACCGTGGTTGGAGGAAAAGTACCCTTATTATTGATGATGGCGAATTTTACAGAAAGGAAACATTCCTTTATTTTCGAAAGTAATTTAAACTGCATTTAAAGATATTTAAAAAATCACCTGCTTGAGCCAGGAATCGAACCGGTGAAATGTGAAAAAAAAACATTCTGTATTTTATGATACCAACCGAAAGAGTATAATATGGATCAATTTCTTTTAAACAACCCAGTATCTTATATTAAAGAAGGACCAAGAAAAGATGATTTTATTTCATATTTCACCGGTTCGATTCCCGGCTCAAACAGGTAATTTTTCAAAAATCTTTAAATGCAGTTATAATTATTTTTGAAAATAAAGGAATGTTTCCTTTCAGTAAAATTTGCCACTATCAATATTAAGGGTACTTTTCCTCCAACCACGGTCTTTTTTTCCACCCTTTATAATGCTGTGCTGGTAGAGGCTCATTATTAGAATACTACCGCCCCATCCCTTCCCTTGGGTATCGTAAAAGGTGACTAACGGACCAAAGACTGCACATACATCCAACAGCATACAGCGGCGATGGGCTCACCACCTGTCACGCTGAGCCCATGTGCAGTTATCATTTGGTGAAACGTGAACTGTGACTGTGGACTGCTTTTATGTTTCTCATTGCCAGGTCTTCTTTGACTAACCCTTCGAGAATAATATAGTCGTAGATATACTCTATGTCTCTCTGTATGATTTTAAGCTATTCTGAATTTTCAAAGTAATTTAAAATGCCAAATCTTTGAGTGACTATAGTGTAATGCGACTATAGTGTAACGCCATGGTGGAGCAATCAGCGCTCATCATGAAAGCCATTGCCCGCCAATGCCAAGCCGCCACGTCCGAAACTCTGTATAATCAATATTCAGATTGAAGATTGTTATTATACAACTTATTATTATTATCATCTGCCTTATTATTTGTTAGCCCCTCTTGTTTTACTAGGCTATCGCAGTACTCGCCTATATTTGTTAGGTCGTCTAATGAGTACATTTCGAGTAGGTGCTTCTTTCTCGTTCGTCCCATATCGTGACGTCATCAGGGACCGCCGCCGACTGATCGCCGACATTGGAATACACCAAGGGCCTCCTTATCGCCGGCCGCACGATCGCAAACTTTCGCGTGACGAAGCTTGTTTGTGTAAATGCGCCCTTGAAATCCCTTGGTGCGAGTAAGGCGGCGCAGTGTACGCGTACGCAGTAGATTTTTTTGTACTAATATTACGGTGTAGTGTTACGCTTGGCCATCATTATCATTATCATCAGCTTTAGGCCGTCCACAGCTGGACAAAGACCTCCCCCGAGGACCGTCGCCACCACCGGTATTTTGCCATCAAGCTCCTCATATAAGCTGAACTAATAAGTGCTTAACAGGGAAAAAGGATTCCTACCCACTAAAATACCAACCAAGTACCATCCAACAGGGGATTAGTCAGTCGCGTCCGTAGGCTTACCCTTGAGACCCTACACGTGACCCCTGGGTGGTGCTAAATGAGCGACACTGTCCTAGGGATACCCCTAGGACTTTTTGAGAGAATTTGAAAAGTGTTTTTTTAATTTTTATTATTTTTATTTTATTTTGGCACAAACAGTCATTTAAAAATAGTTTTACATTTTAAGTATTAACACACAAAAAGACAAAACAGTGCCGAAAATTAATCACAAGAGTTACTAATACGAGCTGTGTAATACTACTAAAAAGTATATAAATGATATCCTAACTGATATACTATTTCTTAAACATACTTCAGACATAATAATTGTGAATTTTGAATATTAACATTTGCAAGTTTAGCACGATATATTCTAATAAACGTAAGAATAATATATCGACAGAAGATTATAAGAACTTAAGTATAAAGTTATTATAATTTTAGACAAAGCGAGGTATGTACTTATTA
Source organism: Scoparia ambigualis (assembly GCA_963921215.1). Taxonomy (NCBI): domain Eukaryota; kingdom Metazoa; phylum Arthropoda; class Insecta; order Lepidoptera; family Crambidae; genus Scoparia; species Scoparia ambigualis. The sequence continues at coordinate 23,957,748 of OY992512.1, read as the reverse complement.
ACTATTTCAATTTTCAACAATTTTGCGTTTAAATGTAACCAGAGAGTTATTAAAAAGATCGAGTTCTACAAATTCTTTGTTATACATGTTTATGCAACGGTGGAAAAAGCTATTTTTGGTATATTTCTTTTTAAAACGAGGTGAAAGAACGCAGAGGTAAGCGGACTTTAGCTAAAAAGTTTATTTTAGACAACAGTAGTAAAGAATCTATTTTAGCATTAAGCATTTTATACAGAAACATCATATTAAATTGTTTACGGCGATTGGCCAGAGATAACAGACGATGAAAAGAAAGAGATGCTTCATACGATACGTTTTTAATGTTATTACGATAATTTAAGGTTTTAATAAATTTCTTTTAAACTTTTTCAATTCTGTCGTGGTGCTTAAAGTGTGGATTCCAAACAACACAACCAAAATCTAGTATGGATCTTACAAACGAAAAATAAAGTATTTTGAATGTAAACGGGTATCTAAAAGGCTTACTTACTCTATTAATGAATCCTAAGCTTCTAAAAGCTCGACCGATGATGGTATCGATGTGAGCATCAAAGTTGACTTTGCTATCCATGATGATCCCAAGGTCCCGCATCTTTTCAACACGTTTTAGAGGAGAATTACCCAAAGAGTAGTTAAATACGATCGGTGATCGTTTACGAGTATATGAAATGACAGAACATTTTTCAAAATTGATAAAAAGTTGGTTTTCTTGACAATATTTAGAAAGCGAATCTATATCAGCTTGTAATTTAATACAGTCATCATCGTTAACAATACAGCGATAAAGTTTTGTGTCATCTGCATATAAAAGGTGATAACTATATTCAAGAATGTCACCGATGTCTTTTATGTACAATGAGAACAATACAGGTCCTAAATGTGAACCCTGGGGTACGCCTGAGGGGACCTCCAAAAAACGAGAGCATTAGCCCTTTATACAAACTGCCTGACTCCTATTCCGAATGTAAGAATCTATCCATCTGAGGAAGTTGCCATGTATACCGACCTTGGCAAGTTTTTCAATTAACAAATCATGATTGATCTTGTCAAAAGCCTTAGAAAAGTTGGTATATATGGCATCTATCTGAATGCCCGTGTCCATAGACCTTAACAAAAAATCAGTAAATGTAACCATGTTTGTTTCAACCGAACGTGATTTGATAAAGCCGTGCTGCGCAGGCGAGACGAAAATCCTAATTGCACAACATAGTGGTAAGTGACTATTTTTTCAAATAATTTACTAAAAATGCACAGTTTGGAAATGGGTCTATATTGCGTTATGACATTAATTTCCTTATTTTTTGGGATAGGTGTTATGAGAGCCCTTTTCCAGAAAGTTGGGAAGACACCTGTGTCAAGAGATTTTTTAAAAATAATAAAAATAGGGAAGGCCAATTCTTCAGAACAACGAGAAATAAATATGGGATGAATTTCGTCTGCGCCCGCTCCCTTGTTAATATTTACATATTTTAGAGCACTGTGAACGAGTTCCAGGTCCAATTTTATAGTTCCAATATCGATATCTGACCGAACATCGCAGGGATGAGTAGTAGAACGATTATTATTGCCACTTACGAAGACGGAATGAAAATATTTATTAAAAGCTTCAGAAATTTCACCACCGTCAGATAATATTGCGCTATTATATAACATATTATGTGGGATTTTACAGCCCTGACCTGTAAGACCAGAAAAATCGCGGATTAACTTTAATTTTTTTTTCTGAATATTTGTTAAAGCTCGTGTAATGTTGCACTGTTTTGTTTCATTTGCCAACACTCATGCACGTTCACAAACACTTAACGGTTAATAATAATCCACTACCTATTATTTCACATAATTGTTTGAAAAAACACAAATTTTAGAAAACAAAACAAAACTGCAGTCATGGCGCTTCACTTCCCCGCCAAGAAGTCCCCAACAAGCCTTCCCCGTGTTGTCGTCCTTTGAGATCCGCATGCCGCGTTGCTCTATATAGAGCCACGCTGCGTGCAGCACGCCTTGGGCTGGCTTGCCCGGCGTAATACGACCCTCTCGCGGAATATCACTCCAAGAAACAATAGCACTCCTTGTGTTACATCTGGTGAGGTAAAGTACTGAAAGCCCACCTCCCCCGACCTCACAATTCTAGCTGCTTCCATCCCTCAGCCCCCAAGCGGTTGCATGAGACCGCACCTACAAAAACACACTTGACTTTGTACCGTGTTTTCATAGACTTACAGACTACTTTAGTAAGAACAAGTTTGATTATTTCGGTTCTGTGGTACATTTTATGCATCGCAAATGCATCGCGTGATCGCAAAATATCGCATGGTCTATCCTCGATTTTGTCAAATTTGACGTTGACAGTTGCGCCAATTTTTGTGTCAGAAAATTTCCACGAGTGAGTGGTTAAAGTCACAACTCCTTCCTCAAGGTCGGCAACGCATCTGCGACTCCTCTGGGTGTCTATGGGCGGCGGTGATTATTTTCCATCATAAGACCTGCCTGTTCGTTTGCCTCCGTTTCACAATTTATTAAAACCCTTTTATACATGGTTAATTTTGGAACCCCCGCCAAATTTTTTTTACGTGTATGATCCTAATAGCAGCAGTACAACCAAATCATGAAATAAATAAAAAAACAAATTGTTTATTTACATTTTTGTCTAAACTTTTCCTTAAGAAAATTAAAATTATTGTCACCTAGCGCGCAAGTTATTGCGGTTATCCAAGCGCTATTATTCGCCTCGTGCACCAATGACAGCGCGCCATCGCTTTGCCCGCGAAGGTGAGCGCACGCACCTAGAACTATAGGATATTTTTAACCGCCTCCGTGGTCTAGTGGCTAAGCCACCGGTTTCAGACCCAGAGGTCCCGGGTTCGATTCCCAGCGGGGGGTACATCTTTGTGTGCTCGGTTTGGTTGGTGGTAGGGTTGTTAAGTTCGCCTGGCTAGCTACCACCGTCTTATCTAAGTCTGTCGCCATAACAACGATGTTTATAGCATAGTTGTGTTCCGACAGTTAACAGTTAAGATAGCCAGTTCCTCAGTGCTTGAGGATTCCGGGTGAAGCGCGCTTCCACCTTCGGCCTTGTCGTCACTTATCATCAGGTGAGATGAAGGCCAAGCGCTTACCCGTAACACGTAAAAAAAAAAAAAAAAAATCAAAGCAGGCAAAAAATGTATTTAAAAAAAGAAAAAAATCATTATTTTACGTCAAATTTTTACCCCATTTTTACCCCATATTTACTTTTGGCGGGGGGTCCAAAATTCATCTTGTATGCCACGGGGCATTTAACAGTGTCGCGTAGCGGTGAAAGAATACTACCAACCCCACTCTTCCTTTGGGTGTCGTAAAAGGCGACTAACGGACTAAAGACTGCATACTGCAATACTTCCAACAGTATAGAGCGGCGATGGGCTCACCACCTGTCACGCTGAGCATATGTGCAGTCGCTATTTGGTGAAAAGTAGACTATCTGCTTTTGCTGCCCTCATTGCCTAGCCTCTGACTAACCCTTCGGGGACAATAGTCGTGATTATAATTCGATGGTTGAACGGCTAATGGTCTTAGTGACATTTTTTGCGATATTGAGTTATTAAATACATATTTGGAATCAGCAAATTTTTCTCCGTCATTTGAGTCAGGTTTCGTAATTTTTTGACTACTTTTTTGGCGCTTAGCACCTAGAGCACAAACAGGCCTCATTTCTAAGCTCATTGATTTTATACGACACAATATTAAACAAGGACTCGATGACTTAACCCATATATGCCCAAGGGGTCGAGAATGACCCTCCAAACAGACGCATAGTCTTTATTTTTTTTAGGGAAACCAATTGTCGAAATATAATTACGAAATTATATCATACAAAGTGAATAACAGCACTATCGATAAGTATTTTTTGTTCCACTACTAGAAAAATGTGCGTCTATTTATAGGTTTTTAAAGTTTTGATTTGTTCTGGTGTGGCGATTTTTAGGTTTGCACGGACAGTAATGTTAGTTTTAAGTGTAATTATTTTGAGTATTTAAAATAAAACAGGCAAATTAGGCAGATCGATTATTGCTTTATGTAATGTAATAATACAATTTTAGATGGAATTTCAATTAGGTGGCCAAATCAAAGTAATTACTTGGATAGGTCCATTTTTATCCAACATACATTTTTATAAAATAATACACAATTGGTATTGGTAATTGATAATTACCAACAGTAACAGCTTTAAAAACTTCCTTACTTAATTAGGGATACACTGTATTATATAAATCAAAGTCTATTAGATAGGTGTTTATTTATGATTTTTTTCCCTAAAAACAAAAACTTTAATCCGTCCTTCTGCAAGTTTTACAAAATGTCGCTTGGATCAATTATTAGCCTTTCAACCGTCGATATGTATGACGAGTATGTATGTAAAGGCGCGGGTACACGGGGGTGGTTCGGGATCACTAACGGCTAGCACTGAGTTCAATGAGAAGTTAACCTACCACATGGATGTTGTGTATGACAACGGGATTTTCTGGATTAAACGCTTAAGTGCAGATAGTTGGACTTAACTTGAGATTCGCTGACTTAATCTGTAAAATGAGGCTGCGTCTTTATTGTTACAAGAAGCAGGTTTTATTTACCTTCTGTTATGTAACAGTAGTGTAAGTGTAACAAATGTAAACGATATGCATCTTTGGATCATTTGGCGATTGTTGGAATAGCAGGTGGCCTGCGGTGACCTTATGTGAGCTGATATTATTTCTAAGTTGACCCGAACGTGATTGAACCCCAGAGATGGCGACGACAGTATCACCGTCACGCACACAATATCTCCTAGTACTAGATAATCAAATAATGTAAATTAAAAAAAATATCCTTCTCAAGAAAAAGTAACAATTCATTCATAAATATTTATATATCACGCCTGTAGGTAGGTAGGTAGGCGGGGTAGGTAGAGACCACAGTTTTCCATTTGCTACGACGAAAAGTCTTTTTTACCTTAACTTTTATAAACATTTTTTTTGGTATAATTAATTAGGCGAACACTCTTCCACGTGCCTGTCCCACGAAACTTTTAACGATCCTCGAAAAATAAATGTATCGTAACAGTTTTCATTTCACATTTGCTATGGGGGAACTCGGTAGACTCGGACAAAGCTTTTAGGGCTCTAAAAAGGTGTATTCGTATGCTTGATAATGCATGGTATTTAGAAAGTTGTAAGCCCTTATTTCATAAATACAAAATTCTCCCATTGCCTTGCATGTACTTAAAGGAAGTATGCCTATTCGTTCATTTAAATGGAAACTATTTTAAAAATCGCTGTGAAACTACTGTGAGGCATACAAGGGCCCAGTACCGGAACCTGTTGTATCAACCTCCTTGTCGCAAATATATTTATAGTAAAAATGTTTTTAATATGTGTATTACTATCTATAATAATCTGTCTATAATAATCTGCCCGACGAGCTTAAACGTGAGAACACAGCTACATTCAAGAATAAATTGACCAAATGGCTGCAGGCAAATTGTTTTTATAGCGTGAAAGAGTATATGGATAGGATCAAATAAATATTTTTGTAGTAATATTAATTTGCACACCTGCTTGCAGGTTGAATACATGTACACACATTTTATATTTAAGAACCCACAACTGTATTCTGGCAAATAAAGACATCTTTATCTTTATCTTTATCACAATTATTATTATGTTTTTGATCGCTGCTACAATGTTGTAATATGACGACAAAAATGTCAATCGTACAATTTTCGAGTAGGTAACAGATAAAATTCCGGTGAAATCAGAGTCCCGCGAAAGCACTTCCCTGAAATTTAAGCGCTGCTTACAATTTCCCGTACCTATTCCCGTAATATTCGTTGTTCTTTTTTGCGTTAATAACGCTCGAATATACATATTGTGTCTTATGTGAGGTGCTTTAAGTGGTTTAAGTGGTATGCATGGAGTTTCTTAGACAAATTGCAAGTGAGATTTAATTTTGTACTATGTTCGATGTTAGAATTTTTTTTTAATTATTGGTAATAGCAGGACAAGTAGTACTTATCTAGAAACTAAAAATCTAGTTATTATTCTGTTTCTTTGAAAGTCGAATTTAATACTCCCCTTGTTAAAAGTTACTAATTTGTAATTTTCTTAAAAAAAGATCGACACACAATAAGTACTTATTAAAAAATACCTAAAAATGTTACCGCCTTTGTCTAGTGGTCTGACCACTTATCTCTCAAACCCAAAAGTCTCAGGTTTGATTTTTGGTGGTAGACATTGTCCTTAATCGACCTGGCTAGCTAGTTATCTACTAATACTACTCTGTGTAAAAAGTACCGAGAATTCATAAATTACAGAACGCGCGGTAAACAAATCGACCTAGAATAGAATAGAATAGAATAGAATAGAATAGAATAGAAGAATAGAAAGAAATTTATTTTGCTAAGTTGTGTGTTATTATGTTACATTTTTAGTTCTCCCTTGCCTAAAGTTCGGGGTGTGTTCTAGGATATTTATCTGCTAAGATTTAATCACTAATATATACATTTGCATTCTCGTTGCGAGCGTGCCCTACACCAAGGTGTGTTGTGCATAGTGTGGTGCGTGTATTTAATTACAGCATGCTCGCACGAGGAGGAATTGTTCGCTTGTTTAGTCCTCTCACGTTTGGGCACGTGCGCGACGTGGCCTAGTCGTCGGCTTGGCAGCGCCGTGTTATGTTGTCCGTGGCGCGCGAAGGGTGCGCCGAGATCTTCCAGGTCTTCGATTTGGTTCGTTGTTAGTTTATCTAGCATATCTCGTTGTAGGTCACACGTTCGGAGGTGCCACGGGTCATCTTGGAGGAGTTCCCAAAGCAAACTCGTCGGTGTCTCTCTGGGTAGCTTCGCGGCGCATTTCAGTGCCATGCGGTACTGCGCCTCTATCTTGTCGATGTTCGTCCTACTGACTCGCGGGAGCAGTTGGACGATACCGTAGTCGAGAACGGGCAAAAGGCATGAGCGTATTACCAGAAGTTTGACTTCCAAGTCGATGTTCGAGTACCAACCTATGATGGGTGATAACATGGCTCGAACCGATCTAGCTTTCTTTTTAACGTACTCGGAGTGCACGTTAAGGCTCATCTTCTTGTCGAACCACACTCCTAAGTATTTAATTTGTTTTTTATACGGGATCTCCTCTTCTTTGATCTTGACTGTGGGTTTGTAGTTCTTAGTTCTGTTGGTGAATAGAATACACTCGGTCTTTCAAATCGACCTATTTTTTTCTCTCTTAGTTGGTAGCAGGCTCGCTGTTCCTTCTGCATATCAATGACATGCTTCCTCTTGGAAACATTCATTGCTATGCAGATGATAGCACTGCTATGCGATTCTCTAAGCGACACATAGACGCTGAGCGCATGGCTGTGATCTGCTGTCTCTTTCTAATTCTAAGACAGACAGAATCATTTCTCAGCGCTGCGGCAGCCGATGCTATCAAAGCTTTAGCTTAGCAGTGCATGGGGGATATAACGGTCTTCCAACGGCTGGGCGGGTAGACACCGAAATGAAGCGAGCAAATCTTGTCATTGAGCTCGATCGGGTGTTGGACCTCATTTCTAAATAGGGCTCCGATAATCTGGTGGAGTTCAATGCCAAGAAAACACAGGTGTGCTCGTTCACAGCGATAAAGTCGCCATTCCTTCCCCTTCCCTCTCTTCAGGGTACATCTCTAGGCCTGCAGAGCAGTATTAACATGCTCGGTATGGATATCCGCTGCGATCTGAACCAAAAGGACTACATCGAAACCGTGATTAAAAATGCCTCACGTAAACTCGGTGTCCTGAACAAGGTGCGGCGATTCTTCACGCCTGATCAGTTGTGTCTATTATACAAGACACAGGTGCGGTCTTGCGTGGAGTATTGCTCTCACCTTTGGGACGGCTCCGCAAAGTACCTTCTCGATGCCTTGGACAGATTGCAGCGCCGCGCTGTGCGCATTATCGGCAATGCGGAAGTCACTAAAACTCTCGAGCCTTTGCAATTGCGTAGAGATATTGCGTCACTCAGCGTCTTTTACCGTTTATACCATGGCGAGTGCTCTGAAGAACTCTTTGACCTCATACCTCCTTCTCCCTTCCTCCATAGGAGTACGCGTTCTGCTCTCCGGAGTCACCAATTTACAGTTTCTAACATTCCATCACGCACAAAGAAATTTGGTGACTCGTTTCTTTGCCGCACTTCCAAAAGATGGAATAGTCTACCAGCACACGTAGTCCTTCAAACGAGGCGTGAAGAAGCACTCTGTGAGCCGGCAGAGTGAGGGTGACTGATGCTACGTCTCTTACGCTGCACCAGTTGTCCTCGCGCCTGGACTTCATTTCCACTTAACATCAGGTGGAGTGGGGTCATTTGCCGGGCTTAGTATAAAAAAAAACACTGTACTTACTGAGTTATCGCGTGAAATTTGAGCGCTATTATGTCACTCAGTGTATCACTAAAAATATCGCAGAAGACTTTCGGTGATTCGTGTAGTTTTCTTCGATTGCCGCGGTGTAGAGCACTACGAATTTCTTCAAGAGGGACAAACGGTGAATTATTATTTAGGTGTCATGAGGCGTCTGCGAAAGAATATCTGCCGAAAACGTCCAGATTTATGGAACGACAATTCATGGATTTTACACCATGACCATCGCACAAAGTCATCATTGTGCAAAAGTTTTTAGCCAAAAACACGACGAATGTCATCAACCAAGCGCCGTACTCTCCTGATATGTTATTTTTTGAGATTTTTTATTTTTTTGTATGTTTCATTGTAAGTAAGTGCAAGTCAATAAATGTTTCTTTCTTTATATGGCTCCGTCTGCCTCTTTCCTGTTCCCGAGGCTAAAATTACCACATCGAGGATGGCGTTTCGATTCAATTGAATCTTGAAAATTCGCTGAAGGAGTTGAAGACCATACCTCAATCAGCTTACAAAAACTGTATGGAGGACTGGGTCAAGCGCTAGCATAGCTGTATTGCAAGCAAAGGTGCCTACTTTGAAGGCGACAAAATAAATTTTGCCGAATAAATTACTTTTTTGGTTTTTAATGAACAATTCCCGGTAGTTTTTACACAAAAGTATATTTATGGTATGGAGGACGTGGATTCGATTCCCACCTGAGTTAGTCATTTTTTTAAACGTTTCAATACTTATCTAGTGATTTTTTTTAAAACAATAATATGTAACTCTTAAAGATATACCTTTAAGAGATGACCACAAGGCGAAAGTTACTTACGAGTATTAAATGAATGGCCGTTATTTTAGAGTTGGAACAAGCGAGATTGTCTGAGTTTGTGTTACGTTCTAAATATTGCATTGTACCATAAACTGGTGACCCAAATGTTAACTTTCTAACACTAATAAATGCACCAGTGAATGTGACAGAAATGGGTGGATTTCCCAGCAGCAAATTTTACGCGGCATGGATGAAATCGGTAGTGCAGAACGTTACTATAATACAGTATTAATATTTTTTTGATAGTAATATCTTTATTTGTGAAATGTAGGTATTACAATAATAGATGACAATAGTTTTTTACTATCTAGGTATCACTACATTTCGACCTTATTTAAGGTATACAAATACATTTGAGGGACCATGGCCAGTCAGAAGAATTAATTAATTACAATATTGTAAATGCAGAATAGTAGTTATAATAATATAAAATGTCAGAAGTTGTGATTAATTAGCATAATTTATTTAAAAATTAAGAAGTAACAAATTAGTAATTTTATGGTAATTTAAATATAATAATTAATAAAAAGTAAGTACATAAATGCAAAAAGAAACATTGTTATTTAATTTTATAATTTAAAAACTTCTCTATTGAGTAATAAGCCTTGTTTTCTTGGTAGATGAGGTAGTTACCTATATGGGGGGCAGTAAATAATTCTCAATCAGATTTGCAGTTAATTAGGAAAAAAAATTTGGGAAGCCTCATTTTTATCATTTCGGTAGCTGTGCCAACAACATTTTTCAGTGTAACTTCCCTCATACAACAAAAACTATCGGCTATTTATGTTGTTGAATACTTTAATTTAAACCGTGAATAGTTGAAGTATTATCACAAGCTAATTCTGTAATCTTATCTACCCTGTTTAATATCCGGGAAGTAAAAATGCATGTGTCTCTCGATTATATTTTTGCATGGATCATCCCTAGCTTCTCTCTAACTCGCTTAAAACTGACCTACTAGTGCCGCCTAAGTACTTATAGTGGAAGGACGTGCGCCGCTTGCTCCGTGTTCCCGCTAAAAACGTAAGTATGTCAACATCGGTGTGATGTGACAAAATTCTTTTCATTTGCATGTATAGATATAACTTGTCTTCCAATCAACGAGTATATTTAGTAAAGTAGTCGTGAGGTGCTTATTGTAATACGGTTATTTGTGTAGTATTCATTCAATCTTTTAATAAATAGTTTTTTTTAGTAATTTGCTCTTGTTTATGATTTCTACGTTTTCCTTCCCGGTTGATTCGGTGTACGAAACTGTCAACTGAAATGACAAAAACACACCGAAATGATAAACATACATTTCAGTGAGTTCTATAAGTTTCGGTGTATAATGGTTTATTTCAGTTCATTGTTTTATCATTTCGGTTGGTTATCATTTCATTTCGGAGTAAATCACAGTGAAGAATGGTGGACATAACCTTTCTTTAGGTGGCTAGTTATTTCATTTCTGTGGCCAGTTCTTGTAAATCTCTTAAGTTTATTAAGATATTTTTATAGCATTACGTATGAGGATAAAACATACCAAGAAGTATAAAAACCTGCTGTTTAAATTTGTAAAAACCAGATAATAAAAAATTCAACGGAAATGATATATAAAATGATATATAAAAAAACGACTTTGATGAAATTCACCCAAATACTTTCGGACGGACATGACAAAGTGATTATTTCCTGGTTTACATTGGAGCACTTTATAAGACCCAACGATAAGTTTCGCTACACGCAATATCCGACGGAAACAAATATTGATAGATGCACTCCATCACGGTCACAAGAACGCTTTATGGAGTGGCGTTTATTATCTTTGTCAATTCATACTCTTTTCAAAAAATTGAACATGCTCCCACTGACATATTGTATGTATCTCAGAGATATTTATGTTTGTGTGAAGTCACATCCGCAGTATAGGAAGAAAAGGAGTGAGGTCATTTCGGAGCAAAATAGAAAAATATACATGAACTAAATATATCAGCATCCTAGCCATAAATATATATGTTTAAGACATATTGTATGTGTATTTTATTTTTAAAAAGCTTCCTGATAATATAAACCTAATTAGTATTAAAAAATTTAAAAATGTATTAGGTAATAAAATGGCTATTGGGTCATTGATTTTATAGCATCAGTGAATTCTTAAATCACAAAATGTAATAATTTTGCCACAATAATTAAGATTTTTGCGATGCCTGCTTGTGGGTGTGTGTACAATGTACTAAATTTATAAATGTAACATCCAAATTTACTGTATTCTAGCCTTAAAACAAGGCTTAAAACAAAAAGGGATTCTAGCAAATAAATGTATTATCTTATCTATTATAACTAGAGACGACAGCGTAAAGCAATTTTTTGCGCACCGCAATCGCTTATAAAATGACTAGACGTTTGCAGCCCGTGGGCCGCTACGCCTACATACGTTCATAGATTTACAACTATTATCCCCAAAGCACGCAATGGGTTAGTCTGAGAGAGCGTGGCGATGACTTTCCGAAAATCGAATTTAGTTGCAAGCGATTTTTCCATTCGCCTAATTTTCACAATCGAATCGTTTCCTGATATATTTTATTTCGGAGGTTGATTTTTCTATTTATAGCTTTTAAGCTATTTTTTTTCGCTGTATTTCTCAATCTAATCTTTTCCTGATAGTTTTTTTTCCGGAGGTTGATTTTTTCAAAAGTTATTTTTTTTCGCCTAATTACATAGTTCTATTTTGTGGTTATAAGACAGTAAAAATGTTACCTAACTTTTTTTTTATAGCAAGAAATTAGAATAGGAAAAATTGCTTATAGTAATTATTTCCTAGTAAGCAAATGTGTAAATTACGTGACTAGGAATACTTATTCGTCACACTCGTCTGAGACTAGGCAATGAAAACCGCAGGAGTCCACTGCCATAGTTCACGTTTTACTAAATTACAACTGAATAATATGTGCTCAGCGTAATAGGTTGTAAGCCCATCGCCGCTCTGTGTTATTGAATGTATGTGCTTTAGTCCTTTAGTCTTTAGTCCTTTAGTCCTCTTTTACGACACCCGAGACAGTTGGTAGTATTTTTTAGTGAGCCGCCTAACCGCCGCAACTCAGTGCGCAAAAAACTGCTTCGCGGTGAGTAAGTACACACATCAAAAGTGTCTAGGGATCAAGCATTTTTATGCGGATTTCTTGAGATTGAGATGTGGCTTTGTAATAAATTTATGATTTTATAAATTTATATGGATCCTTTTTGGTGCATTTCATAATTTGAAACAGGAACTTTCAATCAATTTCTAGTAAAAGATGAAAATCAGCTGTCAATATTTTCCCTATAAAAACATACAACGCATTGAAGACATTATTAGTGCTACTGTTTCCCTACTACTGATTAAAACCAACGTTATTATGGAGCGGCGACGTCATTTAAGCAGGGAAGAAATGCTCAGAGCCGTGGGAATGATAGAAGCTGGTTCCCGGCAACGTACTGTGGCTTTAGCGCTGAATACAAGTCAGAGTTTTATCAGTCGACTTTGGACACGTTACCGAAGCACTGGTACCGTGGCTGAGCGCCATGGAGGACGGTATCGTTGCACCACACGGAGACAAGACCGATACATTCAAATCACAACTCGAAGAGCTCCAACAATAACCGCCATGATGTTAGCCGTGAGGCTTCATCACTCTTCAGGGAACATAATTAGCGATCAAACAGTCAGAAACCGCTTGCATGAAGTGAACCTTCATTCCCGAAGACCGCTAAGGGTACCACCTATAGCAATGCACAATCGTAGGATTCGATATCAATGGGCTCTTGAACACAGAAATTGGGCAGAAGAACAATGGCGTTTCGTGTGCTTTTCTGATGAGTCTCGTTTTAGTATGAGACCGGATACAAGACGTATACGACACTGGAGAACCCCTGGACGCCAACAGCGATTAAAATCCTGCCAGGAAGTCCATCCTTATAGTGGTGGAACCATCATGGTATGGGCGGGTATTTGGATCGGCGGAAGAACTGAGTTGATTTGGATCAGAGGCAACCTCAACGCTCAAATTTATGCTGAGACGATTGTATGAGACGTCATCGTTCCTCTACAAGTGCAAATCGGTCCCTTATTTCAGTTAATGCATGATAATGCACGACCGCACACCGCAAGAGTTGTAAGACAGACTCTCGCCGCAGCTAACATCAATGTCATGCCCTGGCCTGCTCAGTCGCCAGACTTGAACCCGATTGAGCATGCATGGGATATGCTACAGAGAAGAGCTCTGCCGAATATGGAGGGTATATCCAGTCGCAAGAAGACCTTTTTTTGTTGTTGCAACGAACATGGGCGGCCATTCCACAGCGTGATTTGGATGAACTCATTTTGAGTATGCCAAACCGATGTTCTTGTGTTGTTAGTGTTCGCGGTAGAAACACGGATTATTAATTGTTTAAGTTACCCAATAAAATTTTAAAGAAAACTGTTATTTCAGTCTTTTTTTCGAACTTTAATGTTAGTGGTTCAAATATCAAAAATCCCTTTATTAGGAAAATGACAAATTTCTTTATTAATGCAAAGGTGACTTGGTTTATCGTTACTGTAGACAAACGAAAACACTTTATTTGATGAATCCTTAAAGAAAATTTTAATTAATATCAATCAGGAGAAAAGTTATTGCAAAAATATATGTTGATCCCTAGACACTTTCGATGTGTGTATCTAGTTTTAATGGGGTCCCTCCATTTTATAAAATATTGCATTACAAATTTTCATTTTACAACCAACCATTGACAAAAACATGATTTGTCAGTTCATCATTAGACAACGAAAGGTTTATCAAAAAATTTAGTAAAAAAAAATACTTGACCAACTTTCATTTTTATCGCATTATTTGACAGGAATATTAATTCTGATTTTGGGTGTCAAAGTATATTTAAAGCCTTATTGTATTTGTCATGAAATTTCATGTGCTTGCATGCAAATTGAATTCAAGCTGCACGTTTTTTAAAAATACTGTATGCTTGCTTGCATGATTGATTTCTTGCATGCTTGCATGCACGGTGCACTCCGCGGAGTGCGGGGGGGTGTTGGGGGGGGGGGGGGGGGGGGTGTTGTCTAGTTAAGTATGTCGAGTCGATAGATCTGTCGGTTAGGTTAGGTTAGAATTTTCAAAAATAACGGTGAGGGGCCGCAGGCCCTGCGACCTACTCCTGGGCATACTAAAGTTCTAAAGAAAAGAAAACTTGTCAAACTAAACAAATTAGGAATTAAAGTTACTCGTGTCCGTAGGTTTACTCTTGCGAACCTACACGTGACCCCTGGGTGGTGCTAAATGAGTGACACTGACTGAGTGGTAGAGCCACGCTGCGTTGCAGCACGCATGGGGTCGGCTCGCCCGGCGTAATACCACCCTCTCACGAATATTCGGCGTGAAAAAATGGCACTTGGTGCGGTTGTGTTTCGTCCGGCCAGTGAGGGTTCTGTAGGCCCCTCACCCTCCCCCCTTCACAATTGATGCAGCGAACTTAAATCTAACTCTAAATTGAGCGCCGTCCATTATCACCTCGACACGGAAAAGCTGGCCTTGCTCTTCCTAACCGAGACACAGATATGCCCCCCCCCCCTCCTGACATCTCCTACTTGCGCTACCCGGGATACATTTGTGCCTCTTGCCGGTGTTTGTGCCTATGTCAGGGAGGACATGTGCGTCCGTCGCCTCGACAATCTTGAAAATAGGGACCTCTCCATCTAAAGGTATGATTCCGAACTCCGCTGCACGCAGCAGCGCTGCCACTGCATTGCTGCCGCGACATTGCTGCGTACCTCGGAATGTAATCTCATATAGAGAATATATGCAGGGACCAGTATTGCTGCGGCAGCACTGCTGCGTGCAGCGGAGTTCGGAATCATACCTTTATGGCTACACGTCGACTGCGGACTTCATCCTCGCGTCTTCGCGTGTCTGTATAGGTCCCACAGCGGTAACAACGGAACAGACCAACCCATCGAGACCGTCCAAATGGCGACAGACTCCCAACGGATCCCCTCGGCCGAGATTGTGGTATTGGGAGACTTCAATGCCCACCACGTCAAATAGCTTTGTTCGCTTTGGCCTACAGTCTGTCCCAATTGGTTACCGAGCCTACACAGGTTCCAGATGTGGAGGGCCACGCCTTCCTTCCTTATTACCTTCTGCTGAGCTCGCATCCAGACGGCTATAAAGTTTCTGTTGATGCACCACTAGGCTCATCAGACCACTGTCTGATTCGTAGCACTGTGCCTCTCACAAAACTTCAAAAACGCAACCAGCGGCTAGCCGTCGAGTCTGGCATTATAAATCAGCAGACTGGGATGGGATGCGAAGTTTATTTGCATCCTACCCGTGGTGGCAAGTTCGCTTCTCGCTGAATGATCCTGATTTTGCCGCCGACTCCGTCGTTGATGTGATACTGCAGGGAATGGAGGTGGAAACTTTTCATTCTAAACTCTGTGGTTCCCATTGCGGCAGGTCCCAACCATCAAAATGCTGCTTTAATACTGTCGGGGCTGCTTCCGCTGGATCTTCGGGTCCAAGAAGCATCCCGGCTTTTTGAAGCAAAGCGCGGGAAACCCCAGGCAGCATTGAGTGGCAGGAGGGTTGAGCAGCGCGTACCCTTAATCGAGAACACCCACCCCAGTAGGATACTAAATTCAAAATTTACCTGTTTGGAAAACGCGGAAGAGGATAGCGAGGTGGCAGAAGGCTTGCCCAAGATCTACACTGACGGCAGCAAGCTGGAGGGGAAAGTCGGAGCGGCCCTAACCTGTTGGGAGGGGTCCGCTGAGACGTGTACCCGGAAATTCAGACTGGAACCGTACTGTACGGTCTTCCAAGCCGAGCTATACGCTATCCTCCAAGCGACCGAAATTATTATTGGCAAAAAATTCGAAAAAGCGGCTATCCTAAGCGACTCGAGGTCGGCTCTCCAGACGCTGATGGATCCAGACTCCTCGCACCTGATCACGAAGGCGATACAGGGTAACCTAGAATTCCTGAGAGACAATCAACAACTAGTCTCTCTCTATTGGATACGGGCCCACATCGGAGTGAGAGGGAACGAGAGAGCGGATGAAATAGCGAAGGAAGCCGCCCTCAAACTGAAGACCAGAGCGGACTATGACTGCAGCCCCATCTGGTTCGTTAAACGTCATTTACGGGCGGAAATGATCGAGCAGTGGGACTGCAGGTATAGGACCGAAGCCACAGCCGCGACCACCAAGGTCTTCTTTCCGAATGGGGTGGACGCAAACAACACGGTGAGGAAGATGTCCATCGACCGTGTGGCGTCGCAAATCCTGACAGGGCACGGGGGATTCTGTGCATACCTGCACAGGTTTAAGCGCAGGGACAGCCCCTCGTGTGCCTGTGACCCGACGATGGACGAGGACATCTTTCACATCTTACTCGATTGCCCAATACACACTAACACTAGGTACACTTTGCAACAAAAACTTGATACACATTTAAGCAAAGATACCCTGAAGGAGATTTTTAGTAATAAAAAAGAAAGAAAACTTTTCATGGAATTTGCCGGTAAGATTGTAAACATTGTAAATAGAAGAAATAAGGACGATTAGTATATAGTAATAAGAGGAATTAAATAAGCAAGACCACATTGTGGCAGGAGTAAAAAAGGAATGGAAGAGAAGGAGACAAATGTAATAAGATTAAGAAAATTTTCAAAATAGAAGTATAAATGTATACATGTATACTAAATAAAAGAACTTAAAAAGGAAATAAATTCAATTGTAATAATACTAGATAGTTAAGAAATGTAATAATTAGAAATTAAGATAAAAGAAAATAATGTGTTTAACGTAGGGAAAACTGTATTAGTATATAAAGAAAATTGTAAAATAATATAAAAAATGTATAATAGTAATAAGAAAACTATGTGTATAAAAAATTAAAAGAGATACAAAAGAGAGAAATAAAAAAAGAAAAGAAAAGAAAAAGAGAGTAGAGCTCAAAAAAAACACATCAAAATGGCTTCCCGCCAAAAGCGACAACATTAGGAAGCCTGGGCTAACCATGGATCCTTTGATCCAAACACCAGTGCGCTCAGAAAGAAGTACAACTTTGCCGCCACATCCTTTAACACGTTGACTCCCACAAAACCAGACACAATTGAAATGTTATTGTTTGTCGGTCACCGGTGACTCCCATGGCGCTCAAAGTCTTAAGAGGGAGATTGCCAAGGCGAAGTCATCAGTCATAAGTAGAATTGGCGAGAGGTTTATTTATAATGATAGTCTGCAAACGAGCAGGCGCCTGATGGTGAGCGGTCACCGCCGCCCATGGACATCAGCAAGGTGTTGCTTTTGCGTTGCCGACCTGAGAAAAATTTCTTTACACCCCTTTTGAAGGAATCCATGACGTATTTTAATGGAAAAACTTTAATGGCAGCTCATTCTACAGTTTAATAGTGCTTGGAATAAAACACTTCTGGAAGCGAACCGTTCGAGAGAACAGTGGCTCCAGGAAATGTGCGTGTGCGTTGTTTTGATGACGAGCGGTACGATGGTAGAAGGAAGAAGTGGGCACCAAATTAAAGAGTTCCTCAGAGCATTCTCCATTATACAGGCGTTAGAACACACACAGTGAGCCGATGTCACGTTGCATGGCTAGGGGTTCTAACCGGTTTGTGAGTTTGGGATCGTTGACTAGTCAAATGGCGCGTCGCTGATAAAGATTCTAGAGGGTCAATATGGCATTTACGAGCTCCGGACCAAGGAGGCTACTAAGTGATCGCATTCGGCTGGTGATTTTTTAGTGTACCTTATTTACCGATGGGCGGAGGCAGTCGAGAGTAAAGGGGAGGCACTGGCAATTAGCTTGGACGTAGCGAAAGCCTTTGACAGGGTAGGGCACAGGGCTCTTATCTCTAAATTTCCATCAGACGGGCTTTCTGAGAAATAGTGTTCGTGGGTCGCCAGTTTTCTTTCTGGGCGTAACATCAGAGTCGTAGTCGACGGTTCGTGCTCTGACATGAAGCCCGTGAATGCTGAAGTCCAACAGGGGTGTGTGTTATCCCCTACTCTGTTTCTTCATCTGCATATCAATGACATGTTGCATAACAACATTTTACAGCATTCATTGCTGACGGTGCAGACGACAGTACTGGGGATACGCTCTACACCGGACGAGCTAATATTTCTCTGTAATGCGTCATCGAGAGCCGGAATAAACTCGTGACTGACACTGAGAACATGTTAAGTCATGTCTCGAATTAGGGCCTACATAACCTAGTCCACTTTAATCTCTCCAAAACACAAGTTTGCGCATTTACCGCAAAAAAATATCCCATCGTCGTACCTCTGAACTTTGAAAGACTTTCCTTGATACCAGTCCGAGTATTGGGATCCTTGGCGTCGATATTTCGAGTAGTGTTCAGTTTCGAGGTCCCTTGCAAGATAAATCTAAATTACCTTTGAAAAAGCTGGGTGTGCTTATTAGAGCGGGTCAGTATCTCACGCCGGCCCACCGCTTACAACTATACAAAGCACAGGTCCGGCTGCATATGGAATACTGCTCCCATCTTTGGGCCGGAGCACCCCAGTACCAACACCTCCGATTTGACCGCATTCAACGCAGCTGCTCGAATTGTCGACGACGTGGTTATTTTAGGTCGGCTCGATCTACTGGCTCTTCAGAGAAACGTTGCGTCTCTTTGTATATTGTACCGCACACATCATGGGGGATGTTCTGAGGAATTGTTCGGCTTGATCCATGCCACTGATTTCCTTGACCCTACTACACGCAATTGACTGTCATTCCATCCACATCACCTTGATGGATAGCGGTCTACTACTGTCCGTTTTACACGAAATTTCTTACCTCAAACTAGTGTTGTGGAACCAGCTCTCGGCGTCGGTATTTCCGGACCGTTACTACTTAGGGATCTTCAAGAACCGACCCTATTCCTTCCTTAAAGGCCGGCAACGCGTTTGCGATTCCTCTGGTTTTGCGGGTGTCCGTCAGGTGACGATCTTGCTCGCTTGCCTCCTTCTTTTAAAAAAAATGACATTTTATATAAATGTGAATTTGCCATAACAATCGAAATGTTAAATACATACATAAATGTAATCACGACTACGACTATTATCACCGAAGGGTTAGTCAGAGACTAGACAATGAGGACGGCAAAAGCAGACCTCTACCATAGTTCACTTTTCACCAAAAAGCGACTGCACATGTGCTCAGCGTGACAGGTGGTGAGCCCATCGCCGCTCTATGCTGTTGCATGTATGTGCAGTCTTTAGTCCGTTTTACGACACCCAAGGGAAGAAAGGGGGTGGTAGTATTCTTTCACCGCTAGGCGACACGGTTACGATACAACATTACCATACATATTCAATCCCGGTTTTCAGAAGGCTAATTGCTACGATCTTGACACACTTGACTTAAAAAGTGGACTAGTCTCTGACTAACCCTTCGGGGCTAATAGTCGTGTTTATAATAATATGTATGTTATTTCAACAGTAAACATTGCTGACTTGTAAGTCAGCGAATGATATATCGGCGTTTAACTTCACTAAAACGAATTTAGTATGCCTTCCGGGCCGCATAACAGATCGTCACAATGATGTATGGAGGATAGCTAATGTGTTTTTAGTTTTACGAACTATATTGTGTGTTTAACGTTCGCCGTTTGTTTTTGCATCGCCATTTCAAAATAAGGTTGAAAAAATAATAAATTATCTACTTATACGAACATGCTATGTCCCTAATGAGTTCAGCTGTCGTAATAGTAGACAACATATAAATTCAATTATTAGCGAGCGCTAGGAGTCTTCGTGACAAACAAAGGGTTAAACTATTTTTGAATTTATTTACCGTTAGCAACCTCTAGGAGTCTTGGTGACAGAAAATGGGTTAAACTATTATTGAATTTATTTACCGTTAGCAACCCCTAGGAGTTTTTGTGACAGACAAAGGGTTAAACTATAATTGTTGAATTTATCTACCGAAAATCTAACTATCTCTATATAGTATCTAGGTATCTTGTTTCTCAGCATGATTTTTTGTCTATTTACATTGTCCGATTGCTGGGCAAAGTTATCACCTAAGTCTCAGCAGGAATCCCGCTCGCTTTAATTTATCTAGATCGAATGCATCCAGGTCGTCACGTCAGGTAACCAATCAATAGGAGTATCAGGTACTTCGTTTTCTTGCGATTCCTCGCGATTAAGCCAGGGTCTAGTTTTCAGAGAAGCACAAAGAGTATCACTAAACATGTACAACTAAACAGGTGTAACTCTTATCGATTTTTTATCGAAGCCTGTCATAAGTTCGTGCAATTAACTATGTAATGAAATCTGTCAATTGTAATTTTTTTAAACACTGAAGAAAGACGACAACATCATTCGGGAATCGAACCACGCACCTTTCGCATTCCGGGCGGCTGCCAGGTCTGGTTTTCACCCGTCGAAATTTATCAGTGCTTCATGCGTTAATAAAACGCTAAAATATATAAAAAAAATTAATCTGTCAATTGTTTTATTTATGGAGATAATTATCGGACTAATTTCCATACAATATTACTCTTTTACAAACGAGTTTTATGCATAGATTAGTCGTCATAAGACTCGAGAAGTTTTTCGTGGATTTTATGGCGAGAAAGTGAAGTTGTCTGCAGTTTCGTTTTATTTTCTAAAATTTGTGTTTTGTGGAATGGTGAATTAATATTAAGTAATGGTGGATTATTAACGTTTAGTGTTTGAATTCGTACATGAGTGTTGGCAATTGAAACAAAACAGTTCAATGTCACTTTCAAAATTCTCCCAAGAAGTCCGTGTGAGATCTCAGTAAAGTCCCCCATTTTTACTGAAACTCAAGGGGTTTGAGAGAGGAAGAGGGGGGGGGATATCATGTACCATTAAACATTCATAATAATTATTATCACTCATTATCATCTATTTTAAGCTAGGAAGAGATTTACTATTGACATGACACGGCAAACCGCACCGAGCCATAATTTAAGAAGAAAAAAAAGATCCATCAACAGTAAATTCTGTACCAAACAAAAACATTGACGCGTACAAAGTAGTAGGTACTAACATTTGAACGCGTATGTTCTTTAAACTAAAATGCACTCCGACGTTGATAAAATACTTACGTGATTTCAGTTAACGAAAGCAATGAAGTTGCCTTAGACAAGTCTGTTGTCGTATTAGTACCCCTACTAAGAATTTAAGAACGAATGGTTTACTTTTGTTACCAAGGAATATGATCGAGCATAAAGTATCTAGAATTTACTACTCTATTGTCTAGTAAACTAGTGTTTTTTTAAAGATTGTTATTATTGTGCTATTAACTCATCAATAAAAGTAGGTACATGTGACGGAGCGGAGGAACAGAGGAGTGACACGATGAGGAGGAGATGAATGAATTAATAATAAACGCAAGACGAATTCAAAAGTATATTACAATAAATAAATGGGTTTAAAGTTAGTTATAATAAATAAGTAATTATAAAAGTGAATGCACTGTGCTTGTGACTAGGTTCAGATTATAATTTTTATTATCAGGACATGCCTGGAACTGACTATTTATAAAAAATGCACTTCACTACTAACAATATTTCGGAAGGATATTAATAGTTGGAAGGAGCTCAATCTGGCTCCGCGGTTGAATCTGAACTGCCTTTTTTTATAAAAACAGAGGCTAGATAGAGAAGACAAGTAATATTTGAATTTAAAATTTAAAACTAGATACAAAAGAACATTATTCGGAAAAGAGGTATGAAAACCAACAAGGCTTTTGCTGCCGTGTTACATACATACATATTAGATTCACACTATTATCCCCCAAGCGTTATTTATATTATTTATATATTTAAACTTTTGCAATATTATAATATTGCATGGCGGACTTAATGCCTGACACATTTTCTACCAGTCAACCCTAGGGTGGTGCAGAGATAACATGGTAGGTGATATTATTTTCGGTAACATAAAGTGGAAGAGAGCGTGAGAGTAATTTTTCACTTGTAAATAATATACTAAAAATAAACATACATATACAAATTCACAAATAAATAAATAATTATACAAATATATAAATGTACCTACACACTATATAATAAATAATAGATAGGTTACTGAGAGAGATGGGTTAGTCAGAGGCTAGACAATGAAGATCGCAAAATTAGTCCTCTGCCATAGTCCACTTTTCACCAAATAACAACTGCACATGTGCTCTCCGTGACAGGTGGTCATCGCCACTCTTTGCAGTTGGATGTATGTGCAGTCTTTGGCACGTTAGTCGCCTTTTACGACACCCAAGGGAAGGGGTTAATAATTATCTTTTGACCAACTATACCTCATGGCTTACGGTTTAATAAAAACCCTATTATTGGCACTTTGGATTAATTATAATATTGAGCGTGCGTATTGCATGTTAATACAAATTTTCCAAAATTTTCAGTTGTAATAGGCCAATAAACTATATTTTAATTAAGTTTTATATTGGCATTTCGATTACAATGATAGATAAAACTATATTGCAAAGTTTTTGCAGAAACACATTTAATTTGCACTTAACCCAAAAAAACAGCTCATCACTCACTCACACAAATTATTATATAAACAATTAAAACCGAGTGCCAATATTCGGAGGGGTGCCAGCATTAGGCCAAGTTACCCTACTTAATTTAAAAAATAAGGATGTACGTTTTTGTTCGGCAGTATTTTGAATGTCTCCAATTTTTTTCGGATTAACTTTGCGCAAGTCTACTTTGTTAAAGCTGCCAGTATTCCGCCACGATTTAGTAAAGGATTGTGCATCTACTTCTTATACTCGTACGTGATCGAAGACCTGATTCGAAAACAATTGGTACATCGAAAAGGCATGTTGGCAGTGACAATATTCCCATCACGGCACCGTCGACGCATTACCGCCCAGGTCACGGAACCATTTACATTTTCTTCAATTTGCTACGATACGGTCGGAATGCTTATTTATCGTCATTTAAAACCTAATCCCGCGACTGTTAGTGCCGATGAGATTTAATTTCATCGATTTCGCGGTCGCTCGATTTGTGTATAGAATTGGATTCACCGAAATAGTTTGGAACCGTATGCATTAGTTAACATAACCTACGCAAACGCTAACCCGTCGCACGTCGCTCTAAAAAGTCTTTTTAAACTTTCCATAGGTTTACAAACTTTTCCGCGTGAATAGAAAATGTGGAAAATAAAATCTGGGAAATGAGAAATTGAAACAACTTTGGAAACATGCCATTTTTCGCCTTTTGCAAGTAAACCGGTATTTCGTGGCCCTGCATTTCCAGAAGCAAATAAGAATTTTCCATTCAACTACATCAAAAATGACTCACGTAGAAACTGTTCGCTGTTAATTATTAGCTGTTTACTTACCGACAATTACGGACATTTAGCAAAAATGTGATAGATATAAACCAGCAGGCAATGGTTCGGGCAAGCTCGTTTAACAAGCTCAGGGCCAATTAATGTCATTCTCCTTGCAAGCGTCAATAATTGCAGAGTTACGAGACACAGCGCCCGCGTAGTCAATAATGAGGGTAGAACGTCATCTACTAAGCTGTATTCTTAATTGTTTACTGTTGTCTAACACTATACTTGTTTTGTATAAGTATTTGTTTTTCTTGAAATATTTTTTTAAACCTAATCTTCAGCCTATAAACTTCCCACTGCTGATCACAGGCCTTCCACATGGCCAACAACACATGGGTGGTTGGGCTATATCCCACCACGCTGGCCCAATGCGGGTTGGTGGGTTTTAACGACTGCCATCTTTCGACAACAACCGGGACCAACGGCTTCACGTGCCTTCCGAAGCACGGAGGAGCTCGAGACGTTTTTAATTTGGCTACCTTTCCAGCGATCCGGTATTGCGAAAATGGGCCTCCGGTTCTTTCACTCTCCGGACAAAACACAACAGCAACGAGTGTCATTGTTTCACGCCGATATTCCGTGAGTAAGTGGTATTTTCAAAATTAAGACTTAACAACTAATTACTCTACCTACCTAACTAACTATAGTAACCTTACTAAAATTATGGAGGGGGGAGAGGGGGAGGGGGAGCGGCGACAGATGGGCCTCAGGTACTTTCACTCACCGGACGAAACACAACAGCTACGAGTGTCATTGTTTCACGCCGATATTCCGTGAGTAAGTGGTATTTTCCAATTTGTTTTGTACCGCAGCGTTTCTCTACCACGCAGGTTTATATGCTGTGTGCGCAACACCGTGTCAAATAATACTACCACCCCCTATCTTCCCTTGGGTGTCGTAAAACGGACTAAAGACTGCACATACTACAAACAGCATAGAGCGGTGATAGGCTCACCAGCACCACCTGTCACGCTGAGCACATGTGCATGACTATGGTAGAGGACTGATTTTGCGGTCATTGTCTGACCCTTCAGGGATAATAGTCGTGATTTATTTTTTATTGGCAATGGGTATGCCCTTAGTCTTCATCTTACCTGATGGTAAGTGACGATAAGGCTGAAGGTGGAAGTGCGCTTTACCCGGAATTCTCAACCATTGAGGAACTAGCTATCTTATCTCAAACTGCCGGAACACAACAATGCTATAAACATCGTTGTTATGGCGACAGACTTAGATAAGATGGTGGTAGCTAGCCATGCGAACTTAACAGCCCTACCACCAACCAAACCGAGCACACAAAGATGTACCCCCCGCTGGGAATCGAACCCGGGACCTCTGGGTCTGAAACCGGTAGCTTAGCCACTAGACCACAGAGGCGGTTGAATGTACATGAGCTGTGTGCTGGCACATTTTTTTATTTCGTTTACCGCTACGGATAAGTACTTGGCCTTTGTCTCTCCTGATGGTAAGTGAGGATAAGGCCGAATGTGGAGGCGCGATTTACACGGAATCCTCAATCACTAAGGAACTGGCTATCTTATATGATGCCAATGCCGAGTAGGTGAGTAACAAGGCAGCTAAAGCCTTGTTGGTTTTCTATCCTCTTTTTCGAATAACATTTGTGGCGCCATCTGTTGACACGGTTGAGAGGCTTCGTGTTGCCAGTGATGCAGTGTGCTTGCTCCTGTCTGCGGTGAGTCGAGACAGGTGATGACAGTGGGTCCGACGTGCTGGTGTGCAGAGCTGCCACGCCGGAGTGATGCGGCCGACATTGATGCACCGGTCGTGACTCTGACGCAGACAAGATCTGAGAAGACGCCCTACTAATCTCTGCGTGCCTTATTATATCTTTTACCAATAAATATACGATGTACATACAGTGCTGAGGCTTTCAAGCTACTCCCCGGCGCTCTGCCATATAAGTTGGCTTTTTGTGGCGCCATCTGTTGACACGGTTGAGAGGCTTCGTGTCGAACTATGTACGACGTATGCGGTAGGTGGCGCCGCCACACATTCTTTTATCATCATCATCATCATCATCATCATCAGCCAGAAGACGTCCACTATTGGACAAAGGCCTCCCCCAAGGATATCTACCACGACCGGTCTTTTGCTGCTCACATCTAGCGGCTACCCGCAACCTTCACCAGATCGTCGGACCACCTTGTTGGAGGCCTGCCGACATCCTTTTATATCTTGTTTTAAATTTGAAATTCAAATGTTACTTGTCTTCTCTGTCTAGCCTATGTTTTAATGAAAAAGCAGTTCAGATTCATCAGCAGAGCTAGAGAGAGCTTCTTGTAACTATTTTTATCCTTACGAAAATATTGTTTATAGTGAATGTGCATTATTATAACTAGACAGTTCCAGGAATAAGTCCTGGTAGTTAATAATAATAACCTAAACCTAGTCACGAACATTGTGCATAACCTTTTATAACTAATAACTAATAATTTTTTTAAATAATATGCTTCTGAACTCGTCGTGCATTTATTACCTTCCAACTCTTCCTCATCGAGTCATTCCTCCGTTCCTTCGCTCCATGACAGGTGGGTTTTAATCACCGCCATCTAACGACAACGATCGGGACCAACCGTTGATGTGCTTTCCGTAGCATGGAGCTCGAGCAATTTTAATTTGGTCACCCATCCTTTGACGTGACGTTGGATCAGTTACTTAAGTTGCCGGATGGCCAACCAGTCAAGTCACTGGGCCAATATGAGCTCCATAAAAAAGAATTCTGTAAAATATTTAAAGATGAGTTGCTGTTCTCATATTTTTGAGATTTATTTTTCATTGGTACCTTGCTTATTGATTCAGCAATTAAAACGATGTTAATTATGGTCCATAACTCCCCCCGAAATTACCTCCATTAAGGTATTTATTGGCAATGCACTGTATTTCCAGAGACAGGCACGATAGTAGTTATGGGCGATTACTTTTCAAAGGGCCTATACTACTCTGTCAAGAAAGCACCGGGAAAAGATCAATAATACACAAAATGTTAGTATTCATCCAAATTAATTTTATCGCCTTCAAAGTATGCTCCTTCAGACACGATAGGTAAACTTACGCCAACGAATAATCCAATCATCCAAACACTTTTTAAACACTTTTTCCGGAATTGAGTTCAGTTCTCGCCGCGAATTATTCTACTTTATGTCTTCTACCGAATGAAAACGGGTCGCCACGAAGTGGTCATTTGAGTTTAGAAAAAATAAAGAAATCGGCTGGAGCCATATCTGGTGAATAAGGTGGTTGCTCGATGGTATTTGTTGAGATTTTGGTCAAAAATTCGTTCACAATGATGGCCTTGTGCGAAGGCGCAATAACGTGGTGCAAAATCCAAGAATTTGCTTTCCACAAATTTGGCTTTTTTCAACAAATTTGCTCTCTTAAACGCCGCAAAACGCTCAATTGATATTCTTTATTTACCGTTTGACCTTCTGGCAAGAATTCCGAGAGCACAACACCGCGATAGTCAAAGAAAACAGTCAACATGACTTTGACTTTTGATCGACTTTGGTTGGCGTGGTTTTTTCGGTTTCGGTTCAGTCGGAAGGCGCCACTCCGAAGCTTGTTGACTAGTTTGCATGTCAAACTCGTAAACCCACGTCACGTCACCAGTAACAATGCGTTGCATGAATGTTGGGTCGGAATTGACTCGTTCTAGCATGTCCTCAGCGACTCTTATGCGATTGAGTTTTTGGAGAAAATTTAGGTCTTTTGGGACTAGCCGAGCGGCAACATGTTTCATACCCAAGTGATTATTTAAAATGGTACGCATCGACTCGTGAGACACAGAAAGTTCAGCGCCTATATCTCTCAAACTTGATAGAGGATTTTCAGTCACCATTTCCTTCACTTTTCCGATGTTAACTTCAGTCGAAGACGTTGATGGCCTACCAGAGCGAAGCAAATTTTCCATCACATCTCGACCGCTTTTGAACACTTTGTACCACTCATAAGCACGTGTTTTTGATAAAGTCGATTCACCGTAAGTCGTAACATTTTCAGTGACTCCGAACACAAAATTCCATTGGCGACGCAAAATTTAAGACAAACCTTTGTTCGATGTTTTTATCCATTATCAAATTTGCAATACACACTAGATAGACAGAATGAATAAGAAAAATAGATAGATAAATACTTTATTGCAGTTACACAAGAGACAGTTACGCATGATCTTAAAGATCGTATTTAGTGAAAAGTGGACCATGGTTACGGCCAACTAGCAAAACAGTCTCAGGGTGCGCACTTTATTACAATGGTAGGCTTACAGGGCTCTTATAACATGTTGGTTTTGTAACATGTCATCGTTCATATTCTTACTATAAAGTTGCATACCAATTGTTTTTACTTGTGTGTTAACTTTTCTGTTTTTGACTGGTTTAAACTACTTCTATACCAAATACATAAAATTATTTAGTTCAATTAAATCTTGATTAGAAATATAGTTGTAATTATAATATAATAGTGTCATTTAGGAATCTTGGTTTTTAGTGACACATCTACCCCCCACCAGTTATATTAGTATATTTGTTTTTCAAGAATCTTTCTGTGTTCATAAAAAGTAGGTACATAAACAAAGTAAAATTATCAGAAATAAAATATTAATGTTATTTTAATAGTTTTAGGTGCAGACTAAAAAAAACTCAAAATGCTTACCCGTAAGGCAGTTACTCAGAGTACTGAACTCAAGCTCAGACAGACACTTCAGGAGCTAAAAGTATCCAAGGATTCCTGCATTCAACTGCTACGAGAGAGAGAAGAGAGTGAGTTGGAAATAAAAACTATTATTGACAGAAACTCACAGCTCAAGAGTGAACTAGGCCAACTGCATATTGAACACCAGGATGTGCTTTACCAGCATAACCAACTGCAAGGTGTGACTCCAACTTCGAGGAGCAACATAGCACATATGAAAGGGCATTGGACCGCATCACAGAGCTGGAAAGGGACCTCAGTGCGGCCAACCACCAGATTTCTGAACTCGTTGAGACTCAGCAGCAACATGAAGTGGAACATACCCAATCTTTGTTCGAGGAGCTTATGGCATCACCTGGTGGAATCTCAGCAGAGCAACTTTAACATAAGCACCACAAAATTAATAATTTAAGTAATAATAAAATTAAGAAATATATAAAAATTCATAGATTTATAAGAACAACGGAGAAATTAATTAAAAAGAACAACTGTTTTCACAAAAACATTGCTCTTAGAAAAGAACGTATGAGCCTTATTGATTCTTTAGAGATTTATAATAGTAAACTAATTAAAAGTAGGCAAATGTATGACCGAGACACTCGGCAATTACAATCTGAGATTCAGCGGTTGCATGAGGCTCTTGAAATTGTAAATAAAAAATATTCAACTGCACAAAAACAAATCGAAGAGCATATTCAGTCAGCTACAGAGTTGATTGATCTATGCAAATACAATGCTGATCGGTATGACTCTTTAGTTAAAAATAATGACTTAAATAGTTGTGAAAACCTTTCATTAAATTCTAGTACTCAGTTAAAGTCAATTAACTTGTCTGACATGGATCCCCAGTCCTTTAATGGTGTGTACAGAGAGGCCAATTACACCTACTAATGATTTAAATCACTCGACCCAAAACAATGTTAGTAAATTAGTAAGAAAAACACTTTTGTTCTCTGATAAATTGGGTCAGGGTTAGGGTTGCTTATTAATAGAAATATAAACCAAAAAGTGACAAATATCTGTGCCCCTGGTCAATCAATGAATACGACAGTACGTGACAAAACTCAGCACTCATTAGACAGTGCTACCAATGTAATTGTTTTATGTGGTGACAGTTCACACATTAAGAAACGTGACATTATAGAAAATATAAATATTTTATTAAAACTTCAAGCGGATACAAATTGCAGGTTAATAGTTAGTGCTTTTCCCTATTGTACAAACTTAACCTGGGAACAAAACAAACGCATTTTTCACATAAATTTATTATTTTATAATTTATTATGCCGTCATAGTGACACTATTTTATTTTTTGTCATTAATAAATTTATTAATAATTTTATTTTGACTTCAGATACCTACCATGTATCTTTCGAAGAAATGTAAGACTCAGATAGCTAATTTGTTAGCTTATAATATACAAGATGCAGTTATATCTATAACTATCTACATATTTTATTAACGTTATCATTAGTAATTCTAATAATGCAATTTTTACAACTAGTAATAAGGTTTCAACCTCTGGTTTAAACTGAGGTCTAAGACAAAAGCCAAATCCACATACATTAATTTTGTTCATCAAAACATTCAGGGTTTGGCTGGCAAAGACTTAGAATTGGAATTATTTGCAAAGAGTCAGGGTATTCATATATTTTGTATAACTGAGCATTGGCTAAGAAATCATGACACATCATTCCATATTAATCATTTTCAACTAGGAAGCACGTACGTGCGTAGTACAGCTATTCACGGTGGTTCTCTAATACTAGTAAGAAATAATATTAGATATAAAGAACGAAACGATATTGTAGGCCTTTCAGTGGAGCGTACCATTGAGCTATCGTAATAGCTTTGTAATAGTGTGTGTATACCGACCCCTATCCGGCAGTTTCGGTGTATTCGAATCAGTAATGGAAGACGTAGGTACTTCAGAGAATAAAATTGAAAAATAAATTTGTTTTAGTATGTGGGGATTTTAATATAAATATTCTAGAAAACACTCCAGGAAGTGTTCGTCTACTTGCTTTATTTAAATGTTTCAATCAAAGAAATCTATTTCTTGAACCCACTAGAATAACTTCACATTCGGCTACTTGTCTCGATAATGTTTTTACAGACTATAACCCTGACTCTAAGTCAGTTATTAGTAGTCTTACGTCTGACCATTGTGGTTTGAAGGTGACCTATGATTTTGATGTTAAGGAGGAGCCTAAAACTGTAACATGTAAACCAGTTACAAAAAGCGAATGTAATGTTTTAAAACCAATAGCCTAACCTGAATAAATGATATTGAATCTTGAATCTTGAATATATTAGTCTTGAACAAGTTAGTACTTACTCAAGAATACTCAGTCTTAATGTTTAGTCTCATATATAAGAGCATTTTATAATACTATTTTAAGCCTCTTGCTCCTAAATTAACATTTACGAAGACTCATTGCGCTTGAGAAAACCTGTTCTCATAGTCATAGCCCCATTCTCTAAGCTCATTAGTTTTTATATTAGACTTACTGAATGCTATTTATTGTCAAAGTGTCATACTATATCAGCATAGCATAGGAGTATTGTGACAATGTATGCTTCTGATCTTATTTAATGCTATAAGCAGATTAACAGCAGTGGTTTAGTAAGATATCAGAGTAATATTGGATCAATATATTTACAATACAATATAAGATCAATATAAGGTGGTTTAATCTTACATCGGTTCTGGAAACACAACTGTAAGAGCAAGATTTATTTGGCAAATTGTTTTGTAAGTGAAAGTGTGATTTAAAATTTTGTTACAAAAATTGGACGTACGAAAACTGGTGTCATGGATTTTACCCAAGGCCATGTTAAATGCTTTAACATGCGGAATTCTTTAAATAAAAATACATTTACTTAAATTGAGATCAAATATCGATTTAAGGTTTTAGGTAAGAGGTAATTTGCAAGGAACCCTAATTAATTTTGCTTATTGATGCTTGCAAGATTCTTACGTTAGACCAACTTAAGCCTATCTAGGCTTACAAGATATTTAGGTAAAATCGATATTAGCCTAAAGCGTTAAAGTTAATTTTGGCAAGATTACTATAACGGCGAACAGCATTCAATTAGACTGATATTAGAATGATATTAAAACAAATACGTTTATGACTTTTGCCCAAATCCAGGCTTATACGACGATTTAGGATCAATATAAAAGCGAAAAAATAATAGTCTTTGAGTCTGTTGTGGTTTTTGCTGGTTGGGGGAGGGGAGGGGGGGGGGTCTGGCAGTAGGTTGCCGCTCGGCTCGCACTACGTCGCGCGTCGTTGCCGTCATCACGCGTAAAACGAACGATCATTAATTCTGTGATTTTTGTGCACCCAACAATGACTACTAAACGATCTTATAATCAGTATAAAAGATATCGGTATTCACCTTTACCTGTCTTTTTTTGTATGAGTTTAGTTAGGCAGATGATCTGCCTAACTAAACTCATACAAAAAAGCAGATCTATGAGAATGGCACACGTAAATATTCGGGTGAAAACGAAACTGATTCATAGTGATTAAAATATGTAATATTTTCGGGTGAAAATGAAACTGGGGAAAAACGCCAATAACCCTAACGGGTGTGTAAATAAAAGAAAGAAAAATGAATCTGATTTATTTAAAATTTATCCATGAGTGGAAACCCTGCGCTCCTAACGTCAAATCGATATCGAGTCAGCGTTGCTTAACGGAATATAAACGCTCGGGTCACACGATAGGTTTCAATTTCGCGTGAAAGTCGTAAGAGTAGGCAATTTATATACCTAAACCTGACTTTAGTTAGAGACTGAACCTTCTGTACTTTAGTACTATTAGTTATTCTGTACTATGGTATAGAGGACATATGGTATGCAGTTCTCATTGCCTAGTCTCTGACTAACCCTTCGGGGATAATAGTCAAGATTATATGTATGTATGTCAAAGATCGGCAAGGGCAATGGCAATCTTATAGTTCCTAGCCATAATATAAAAATTAAACGAATTAAAAATAGTAACTAATGTTAGGAAACTTAAATTATTTAATCAAACTGTTGTATTTTTGTAACTTTAGTTCATATTTTGTAAGCTGGCATCACTGCCACCATCTTGGTTTTGTCTGTCACGTAGACAGTTCTTTGTCTACGGTTTGTCAAATCGTCTTTACAAAACCAAGCTGACAAGATGTGTCGGAAGGAAGTTGCTGTGCGAAGTTGTATTGCTGTAAAAGTTGTTAAAAGTAATAAAATGGCGATTTAATCAAGAAAAGGTTTTAATTTCTGCACCAACCGTTATATCTCAGAAGCGGGATATCTCTGCCTACAAAGTGTAAGTTGATTTTTTTCCATATTTTAAGTTATTTATTAGCTTTTTCTTTGCTATTCCTTGGTATTCCTCCTTTAATATTAAATCGCATTTTACGCTGTGAAATCTACCTTCTTCAATGTTTATTACTTATTATTAGGTAGTCGTACATTTTAATTAATGAAACCGATAAGTATTTTTTCTGTTGCTTTCTTATTTTATGAAAAATGCTTGAAAATGAATTATGGTAATAATGAATTGTGTTTAAATATATCGTATAGACTTAGATAGATTATATACGTTTCATACTATACTGGCTTTGGCTGGATAGCCAGGGCTACTCTTTGGAGGTTTTCTTTGTCCTAATGCAGCCAAGACTACCTGAGGTTGGCCTATTCACTGCTTTGATGCTAGTGTGTAGTAGTGTTACGCCTAGTTATGTTAACAAAAGTTAAAATGGTGATGAAGATTTTAAGTTGTGCAAATGATAACGCCTCCGTGGTCGACTAGGTTAGACCACTTGGTTTGTGGGCTCAGCGCTCGGACTGATAACCGGAGGTCCAGGGTTCAATTCCCAGGTCAGGCAAAGTATGTTTCGGATTTTTTTTGCTGCATAGCCCGGGTTTGTGACTACCTAGCAGTGACGAAGGTTCCATACAACTCGATTCCCACCGGCTTCCCTTCAGAAGTTTAGAACACAACCATTCTCTACTTGAATTGAGAAATGGCTCAATCAGTAATTAAAAAAGTAAATATATGAAAGAAACATTACAAATTGCCTACACTATGGACATTAAATCAACAAAATTTGCTTTTTAACAACATATTGCTTTAAAATAAGCCGCAGGCGCGATCGGCTTTTAGGCAGTTAAACTTCCATACAAAATAAACGTCATGACGTCACATAAAGGTCAATAAACCCACCCGCATATTTAGCAGCCGGTAAGCCGTCTTTATCCGAGTTACTTGATAGAGACAGTTATACAATTTGCGTACGCGTGAGCGGGACGGAAGATCGTTTTCGGTTTGTGTTCTGTTGACAGATAATTTGACGTAATTGCAATTCATCATTGAATGCATGACTGTGTTTTATTAGTATTTGAATTTATTAGTTAGTTTCACCTATTAGAATGATTAGTATTGTAGTTGGACTTTGTTTATTTGTGTTGTGTGTAGAAAGTAGTTACGAAGACGTACGTTATAATTAGGTATTTGCGGTAAGTAGATATTGTAATAAGTTGAAATTACGTATTTAGAGTAAGTAGATTTGCAAAGTAATCGGTAGAATTGTAAGATGTCGGCATTAATAGCTTTAGATTCTTCCCGGCTTTTATGATAATGTCTTAGCGCACTTTGTTAGAAAGAATAGACGAATAGCTTTAGAGTATAAGTAGTATTATTAGTACTTAGTCGATTAAGTTTTGTTTAATTTACATCATTTCATCATTTCACCACAAACGGCTTTTATCAAAGCCACTTCTATTATGCTTGCAAGACACTGTTTCAATATCTCAGTGCTTACACGTATAGTAAAAGTGGACTGAAGATACATCTGCCTATACAAGACTGAAGCCAGGATGCCAATCACAGATTTTCGGTAAGGACTCAAGACTGCGTGCCCGCGCTCGGAGTAGGTAAGCATTTTTTTTTGCTCCGGCTTACCTCTCTCAATATTTCACGCTTCGCCACTGCTACCTAGGTACCCGCATTTGGCAAGCGTGTTGATTAAGCCAACGCCCATCAATTGTAGCGATGACTTGATTTCAATAATGGAGGCAGTACTTAACTTTTTTCCCCTTTTAATAAGTTATGATTAAGCGTAAGAATGCATATGCATATCATTATTATTCGAGATTTAGATTACACTGCTAGTTGACATTATACATTCGTTGTTTCGTCCTTTGAGATTAGGTAACACTTGTAGTAACACGTATCGTGTTGCCTTTCATCCACTAAGTTAAAAGCAAAAAAAAAACAATTTTTTGTAGGGTAGTTGTCGTTTTCCTCTGTGCCTCGATTGTACGACCGCCCATTCGCGTTTTTGTGCTTCGCCAATCACCACGATTTTTCTCCTTTAACATACTCATGTAGTGTTACGATGCCTAAACGAGTTTATAGTGACGACGATAGTGATTATTGTATAGAAAGAAAATGAGAAAGAAAGAAAAACATTTGCGCATAGAAAGCAGCAGTTTGTCGGCGTGGGACTCGCCGCCGCCACAGCCTGTATCGTTACGATCTGAAGGTAATTCAGTGTGTTACTTAATCAAAACGATTCAAATATGATAATTAATTTTGTGCATTATCATGGGAGTGCTACCGTTATACTCATTTAAGAAAAAATAGTATCTGTAGCTGTAAGGACTAGTACCGTATTTTTAAATTGACAATCGTACATCTAAAAGAAAGGTGTGCAACTATACTTATCTGAAAATAGTGTGTATAGTTTAAAAGGACTATTACCGTATTTTGCCGAGATAAGAATTAAAATAATTTTAATTTGTGTTGTGTACATCTAAAAGGGATGTTGCATTCACGTTATTTAAAACCGTTACTTTAATTAGTGATGTGCACATTCAGAAGGAATGTTTACTTATCTGAAAATAGTGTGTATAGTTTATAAGGACTATTACCGTATTTTGACAAGATAAGAATTAAAATAATTTTAATTTGTGTTGTGTACATCTAAAAGGGATGTTGCCTTCACGTTATTTAAAACCGTTGCTTTAATTAGTGATGTGCACATTCAGAAGGAATGTTTACCTTATCTGTAAATAGTGTGTATAGTTTATAAGGACTATTACCGTATTTTGACAAGATAAGAATTAAAATAATTTTAATTTGTGTTGTGTACATCTAAATGGGATGTTGCCTTCACGTTATTTAAAACCGTTACTTTAATTAGTGATGTGCACATTCAGAAGAAATGGTTACTTATCTGAAAATAGTGTGTATAGTTTATAAGGACTATTACCGTATTTTGACAAGATAAGAATTAAAATAATTTTAATTAGTGATGATTCAGAAGGAATGTTTTCTTCACTTTTTATACTTTATGTTTAAAAACGATTGTGGATTAAATAACTTTCACCTTAGGTGAATAAAATAACGTTCTAGCGACGTACCAAAGTGAACATTCGACCTTGTTCAATAAGGCGAAAACGAAATGCAGCCTGAGGCGGACTGGGGACCGATTCTCTTAGAGGAGCCTGGACCAGTTGGTCTATCGGCTAAAAAATATGAATATGGACATGGGCTTCATTTGACATTTGAAGCCCATTTATGAAGTTGGTGGTATCGCGTAACTACCTTAACTTCATATTTTTGACGAAAGCAATAGAGTGAATGATTGGCTTCATTTTCCTATACGATATGACAGAAGTCGGTATCGCGTAAAAATTAAAAAAAAATATAGCCGGATTGTAATGTCAAATGAAGCCAGGAGCAAAGTTGTCATTGGCTTTAATTTTGAACCGACTTTTTAACTCGATTTGAGTATAAAATTTGCTATTTTACTACTACTAAACTAAATATACCACGTACTTAATAGACTGTGCCGTCATTACGAGCGATCTGCCGAGCTACGGCAGAAGAGAAACGCCTGAAACGGAGAGAGGCGATGGAGCGGTAGATACTGCGGGATTCTAGCAGACCCATGCTTCTTGTGCCCGAAACTTCCTTTGTTTCGTCATTTCGTTTCTTGAAGTCGCAATTTACTTCTCTATGTGAAGACATCATTCCATTTCTACCAAGAAATTGGAGGTGTACAGCCGTGCGCCCGGAGGTAAGAATTCAGCAAATAGACCCACTTAGAAGCTCACCTTATTTAATTAAAAATTTAATAATCTTACTGTTAAAAAATATTATGTTTCAGGTTTTAGCTGCATTGCATTTTTATGCAAGCGGTGGTTACCAGCAGAATGTCGAGAATGAAAGGTCCCTTGGCCTCTCACAGGCTACAATGTCTGAGTGCCTGCCTGAGTGCAGAGGTAACCAATGCCCTTAATTCTCCTCTAATCTTGAGAAAATATATACATTTTCTAAGATCTCAGAGTGCACAAGCAGCTGTATCACAAAGGTATGTTGTATGCATTCATTGGAACCTTTGGAGGTTTAGCACTTTAATAAATGATTTGTTATGATTGCTGTTGTTTTAGATTCATGGAGAAATTCGGTTTCCCTGGAGTTTTGGGATGTGTGCATGGTACACTCTGTACCATCATCCGGCCCAAGGATGACGAGGAGGCTTAGTTTAATAGAAAATTCTACCATTCTGTGAATGTGTTGGTTGTAAGTATACCCAGTCAAGATGATCCTTTAAATACTCGTAACTTCAAATTTTACAAAACATTAATTAAGAATTTACATTGTTTAGGTATGTGATGCAGATCTACGTATACTTCATCTAAATGCGGCATTTGGTGGTGCGAGTCATGATTCCTTTGTATGTAATGCATGTCGGAGATATGCAGCGGCTTTATGAAGGCCACCACTTCTGGCTTTTAGGTGCGTGTGGCTTTGTATGTTTCTACTACTAAAATTTTTACTTGAATTATGGATAGAATACAAAACTTAGTGACATAATATACAATTTAAACATGGTAGAAATAGGTAAACAATCTGTAGCAACATGAATGGAAGTAAAGGTAGTTTGTTTTTAAAAAGTCTGTCATTGAATTGACATAAACAAGTATTATCCCATTGACAGACTTTTAGCAAAGGGCTTTATTAATTAATACATATTATTATATGTTCACTTAATTCTATTCTTTTTTATCAGGAGAATTGTGTCTGCTATCAAAGGTAATGGGTTCGAATCCCATGGGCTGGTGCTTAAATAGAAAATATATTGTTATTTATTTGTTTTTGTTTCAGATATATCGTAATGATTGGTTCAACTTCTCCTATTATTGGTCTAAAAATTGTCAATTAACTTGCTTTGATTATTGTGAGAAAATAAATTGTTAATTTTTTTCTATTTATTTATTTATTTATTTATTTATTTCAATTGGTACACAAACAGATTACAGTCAATGCCTGCGTACAATAGCACTTTGTTGACTTTTATTTGCTAGACGGTAATCCTTAATCAGTGTAATAATAATATTTTATCTATTGAAAATAAAACAAAATATTGAATTATGTCGTATTTTTATTTACTCATACTCAACTCAACTCAAAAAGAAACTCCACAGATTTATAATAATACTAGCGGCCGCTCGCGGTTTCACCCGCGTGGTTCCCGTTCCCGTGGGAATATCGGGATAAAAAGTATCCTCTATGTTAATCTAGGTTATAAACTATCTGTATGCTGAATTTCATCCAAATACATTCAGCAGTTTTTACGTGAAAGAGTAACAAACATCCATCCATACTTACAAACTTTCGCGTTTATAATATTAGTAGGATAGAAGTAACGACATTTACAAAACAATATGTTGTTACCAAAATATACAAATTACTAATATGTTATACACGTATACATATATTTGTCATTTACATAATCTTCCACTTTATAATAACCTTTACTCATGAGGGTTTTTTTAACATGGGCTTTAAATGTATGAAAAGCCTTTTCAGGAATATTTAGTGGAAGTTTGTTATAAAACATTACACATTTACCCATGAAAGAGTCACCTGTTTTATGAAGTCTAAAGCTAGGGACGGCAAGCTTATTTTTCCTACGAGTGTTTAAGTTACGAAGATCACAATTTTTAACAAATGTCTTTTCATACTTCTTGACATACATAAGGTTTTCAAAAATAAATTGTGATGCAATAGTTAATATATCGATTTTTTTAAACACTTCTTTGTGAGTCCCCAGACTTGTGGTTGTATAATATGGCGCCGACTGCTCCTTTCTGTAGAATAAATACATCGTCAATATTAGCAGCGGAGCCCCACAACAGTAAGCCATAAGACATCACATTATGGAATAACTAAAACTACTCTTGCCGTCTCAACATCAGTTAGAAGCCTTACTTTCTTAACTGCGTATGCAGCTGAACTCAGTCTTCCTGACAAGGTATCAATATGTGGGCCCCATTGTAAGCGTGAGTCCAGTTTAATGCCTAGAAACACAGTAGAGTCTACTAATTCAACTACATTATCGTTCATCTTAATTTGTGTGCTGACCTGTCTTACAGTAGGTAAAGAAAATTTAACACACTTTGTTTTTGCTGAATTCAGTAATAAATTATTAATAGTGAACCAATGTAATACCTTTGAAAGTGCACTATATAAATAGCTTACAAAAAGAACAACTATCGATAAAATTACAAAAAGTGATGGACACCTTTTGAATCAAACAAAGAACGGCAAGACAACTGCTTAGCACTAGCTCACAGCGAACTGTCTGCGCTACGATCTCGCTGCCATGTGTTGCCGTCCCTTCCATGCTATGGCAATAATCACGTCATAGGTTAACAAATAACGTCAACAAATACATTTAAATAATATCAGTAACATGATATTTCAAATAAATCATTAAATAACCATTAATCACAGTTAAAACGTTATTATTAAGAAATATTGTTAACACCTTACACCATTGCCAAAAGGCACATAGATAATAGCCATGAAATTTGTATGAAACTTTTTATGGCGTCGCCGGTCGTCCGATTTGCTTCTAATTTTACAGAAATATTGTTTATAACAAAATGGAATATAGTCTACTAAGGGCCAATTTATCAATCCTCGGATAAAACATATCCGTCTGATAAAATATTACGCGATGTCACATAGACAAAAGTTAAAGACATGATAATTACTTATGACAAAACATTTTCAAATTTTTTTCAAACTACTCCGAAACTGAATAAGGCAAACAAATTGATTGACAAAATAAAAGAAGTATGGTTTTATTTTATATACTAAATAACTTTAAAATAATTTATTACAAAAGTTCTAGAAACTTTACTGCGTACGATAACACAGAAGCATAGCAGCATGCTTTTAATAATAGTTTGTCCTCTTGTCTAAAGAGGGCGCTGGTGTTGTTTTTTAAATATGTAAAAACAACGCGAATTGTACATATAACTACTTAGAAAATTTTAATACAATTTAAGTAGATTATTTTAAATGTTTATTAAAATTTAGATTAATTGTTTCTAACATTATTTTTAATGATGCCATTTGTTGCGGAGAAGAGTAAACATACAGACTGAATATACAGGGCCTCGGTATATTGCACTAAGTTATGAAAGTACACTAGCGACCTCAAGCATGAAGCAATAAACAACGCGTCGCTACATACAAAAATAAAACTTATTAAGAGGCCTATTACATCTAGACTGTGATTTTTGCGTAAAATGGCCAATTTTGGCGTTATGGATCTCAAAAACAACAACACATTAACAATTATGACTTATTGAATAGTGTAGAATAGCTATTGGAATAGTGCGTAGCGGCCTCGCTTTTTGTAAATTTTGCTTTACTTATTAATTAAATTCAACATT
Source organism: Scoparia ambigualis (assembly GCA_963921215.1). NCBI lineage: Eukaryota > Metazoa > Arthropoda > Insecta > Lepidoptera > Crambidae > Scoparia > Scoparia ambigualis. The sequence continues at coordinate 23,917,687 of OY992512.1, read as the reverse complement.
GCAGAGAAATATTTGTATAAAGTGCGCGAAGGCACTTTATACAAAGAACTCATCGATTGAACTGCTGTTCTAAACAAGTGAAATAAAAAAAATATAATGTTATCTCTTATATAGTCGAATAGTGCGTAGCGGCCTAGAAAGTTAGGAAAAATATCTTATTCTAAACCAAAAAACTTCGAAAATATATCGCTATAAGTTAACTGTGAATATCTCCTATCTACGATAATGTTATTAAGCAAAATTTATACCAGAGTAATTGTTACTTCATGAGGAATAAAGATTTTTTAATGAATTTATTATCCTATTTCGATATAAACGATAAATACAACTGCAAAATTACTAGAAAATGCGATGCAAAAATGGGCATTTTACGCAAAAATCACATTCGAGATGTAATAGGCCTCTTAAATATTATAAGTATAATATACTTATAAATATTAAATATATCTCGCACCTTTTTTATCTAGGTGCTAAAATATTCCGCAATTATTATTCCGTTATTAACGCCTCCCCAGTGGCCTGTATGGCAGCCGTTGAAGCCACTTGCGCAGCTGTAGCGGCTTCCTGTGCAGCTGTAGCTGCTCGGGTCGCACGGGTATGCCCCGGAGGGCCGCTACCACTTCCCTCGAGCTGGCCGCCTGCGACTTCCTCAGGGCAGTCGCTTCTGCCACAACTGCCCGGTTAGAGGCGGCCATGTCCCGGCCGCAGAGTGCCAACGTCTCCAAAGAAGCCGCCTGGCGCTCTTCGAATTCGACCGCCCACTGTGGAGGCTGCGCTTCACCTGAAAAACCGACTTCAAAATGAGGAGGACAAAATAAATAATAATATATGTTAGGAAAGTAGAAAAGTGGAGTAGAAATATCATTTGATGCTTTTATGTTTTGTTTTTTGAATTAGGTTTTTGTTTTCAAAAATAAGTAATTGTTCATGTACTTCGCGAACTATCGAGGCGCGGCCGCCGTCGTCAGAGGTGTTTCTAAAAAATATTAGTCTGTCACTGAGGTACAATACTGTCGTTGCAGAAAAACCAAACAAAACAGAAATATTAATTTAATTTATTGTACACTATATCTCCCCACATGCTGTTGTGCATGCGTGGGAGGCCTGTGCTCAGCAGTGGGACGTTTATAGGCGGATGATGATGATGATGTACACTATACTAATGTCCTATTTACTTGCGCCATTTACTCATGACAATATGACTTAGTGAGGACATGACCTAGTGGCACTAGATGTTAAATTACAAGTTTTCTATAAATATGTAAACCCAAAGGTGTTTGACGTAAAGACAGATTTAAAAATTACCTGAGTGCAGTTAGCGCGGTGTATAATTTATTTAGCCATACACTGGTAGCGGAGAGGGCGACGCAGGTGGCACTACAGGTGGTGGTGGCGGGGGAAGGTCGTCGGACTGAAATTTATATAGTAAACACATGGGTTAATAAAATTGCCTATCCCGCTATAGCAATATCATTATCTGTCACACTCACTGTAGTTACCACTAACTTTGTACTAATATTAAAAGAAGCTTAAGAAACTAACATCATAGGGAATTTGGACTCCATCATGCCCGTCAACCGCCACACTCGAAATTAAGCTGAGGATTCTCTCCTCTACATCCGTCAGCTTAATCTGAGATGGTGGCCCGCCACCAGTCCCCCGTGCATGCACACTCCGTGCTTGTACCCTCTTCCGCACGGCACATTTCTTTAAATTATTCCAAACATTAAGTAAAAACAATGACATGACTCATATTGTTTTCAAGTTTACATGAACACTACACATTGAAATGAACCACTTTTTAAGGATGAACTCGCTTATATTATACCACAAACCCTGTAAAGTGTTTAAAATGTCAGGACTAAAAATAAAACTTTAAATATAGTTAATAAACATGAGTTCATATGTAAAAAGTGTTTCATTTCAATTATTTGACTCCTTTGCACTTTGCATACAGTTATACCAAAAAGTTGTTGTTAATTATTGTTAAGCTAATAAAAGTAAAACATAATAAGTTAGACTTTACCATTACGCAATAAATTGAATAGGCATGTAAAACAATGTGATAACTTTTTTGCAAAGTTGTTAAGTTTGTAAAAATGAAACACAATATGTTAGTAGGAGACAGCATTATGCAGTGGATAGGATACTTACGTCCCTCCATTTGGTGCCACTTTAGTGGCGCCAAAGCCAACAGACAACAGAGTTTAGCTGGGTCGCCAGCCGCTCCCACTTGTCGCGGACCTGCAGCTTTGCTAGGGGGCCGGTGTTCCAAAGCCGGCCACTAGCGAAACCGCGGTCCGCCTCCATGGCATCCAAAAGCATTTGAAGCTGCTGTTCACTTATAATTTTGCGCGCTGGCATTCTGTCTGAAACATTACAATAGGAACCATAAATAGTACAAACGAAAAGTTGGAAAACAACTACATTTCGCAACTAAGTAGTTGAAACGAGAATAAGTATTCTCGTTGTTGAATAATTTCCACAATTAGTTTTATATGTAATGAAATCTCTGAATGAAAGTTATGTACTTACTTCTCTTTCAAATTTAATTAATTGAACTTTTGAAATCGTTTTTTCACCCAAGTCACAACACAAAGCAGCAGACACAGACAGACGTCAAAGTCAGTCAAATATTCGCGCGCTTCGATAGTAAACCACAGATTATAGTATCAAACCACGAGCCGCGTTTTGATCGTCATTTTTTTGCTTTTTCTTTCTAAGTAATTGATATTATCGAGCATAAGAGGTAAAGTTTTGATATTTAACCTAGTTTTTATAAGTTTTTGTATACCCTAACACAATTTAAAGCCAAAAATCTACATGTAATACGATTAAGAAAAAAAAGCAGAAATTTTATAAAACTGATGCTATAAAACGTAACCATCATTCACTCATTAACTTCATGTCCATACAGAATTTTAGGCGATACCAACAGGCTGAAGCCCATGTTAAGGACATTGGCTTCGATGAAGTTCATTTACATTGGCTTGGATTTTTTAGGCAATAGACCCGCAGGCCCGTCTACTTAAGCTACGGAAGAAGCCGAAGCCACTAACTTCCATTCACTCGATGCAAGTAGAACCGCCTCCAAATGTTGTGACTGTTCGTCCAGAACTTGACGAAGGGATACTGAATCTCCTGGGACAAAGCCCAAAGAGAAAAAGCAAGAGCCAGAGAAAAAGGAAGTTTTATCTGAGCAGCTTTATCTGGCAGCTTAAACGCTGATCAAGAAAGACAAAGCGTTAGAATATAAGTAAGCTCAACTGGCGGCTGCCATTTCCTACATTGGAGGCTCTCTGACCAAGTTGCTTTCATTGGAACATAGTGACCAAGCTGTCATAAAGTTCTTGATTGAAACTAGTCATCAGCTATGCGATACACAGCATAATGAGTCTATGACAAGAAGGAGTTTCATATGTTCAACAATAAAGAAAGATTTTAAGGATCAGCTGTATACCAAACAAATTCCAAACCAGCCTTTAAACCAGAGGCCTCCACTTCCGGTAGCCAGGCAAACGGGACTTGCGAGGCGGTCGGAACTGGCACCTCCAGCTGCACCGGCACCACGCCCGCGGCAGCAGCAGCCGCCGCGATCGCCGCGGCGCTTTCAGAAGCCCGGCCCTCGTCGCTGGACCCGGTACATTCTGCAGGTATGCTGTTCTATTTTTACGATAGTTTGCGAATAATAACCGACGATCCGGTTATTTTTTGCTGGGTAAAAGGTTATAAAATACCCTTTTTTCAAACGTGTTTCTCAGTTACATGAACCACGCTTACTTTCATTATCTTATAATACAGAGTGGCCATATTTTGAATTAATCGATTCAGACGCCACTTCTCCTTGCCAACCTTGTGAAGGTCAGTTTCTGTCTAGTTATTTTCTGATCAAGAAACCCAACGGCACAAATAGGTTTATATTAAATCTAAAATTACTAAATAAGCATATTACGACTGAACACTTTAAAATTAAACATTTAAGAACAACAATGAAACTAATTTCAAAGGATAGCTTCAGGGCTACCCTGAATTTAAAAGATGCTTATTATTTAGTAGGCATTCACCCAGTCATAAAAATATTTGCGAATCCGATTTGAAGAAATTCATTACTTTAATTTGGTCCTAACACAGCACCGTTTGTTTTTACGAAATTGTTAAAACCAGTTATGTGTCTTGTTCAGTCGTTGGGCTATTTATCAACGATCTATTAAAAGGATATCTGCGCTCTTGCTAGAGATTATAAAAACTGTCTCGATAATGTCTTGGTAACAAGAAAATTTTTAGAATCTTTAGGTTTCATTATTAATGACAAAAAGAGCTGTGCAGTCCCTAATACAGTCTGCAAATATCTTGGTTTTTTAAATAGATACGACAAAATTTCAAATAAGTTTAACCAATGACAAAAGAAACATAATCAAAAAAGTGTTACAACATTTTAAAATTAAAGAACGATGTAAAATTAGGCACTTTGCACGACTAGTAGAACTTCTCACTGCATCTTGCCCCGCCGTCTAATATGGTTGGTTATACACCAAACAAATGGAAACGTGTAAATATCTTGCAATTTATAATACGATTATCTACGATAGTTACACGTCGTTACCGTATTTGAAAGACGATTTTTCTTGGTGGTTAAAATCTATTGGAAGGGTGGATAATCTTATCAGGCAAGATAATTACTGCTTAGAATTTCTTTTTCTGATGCAAGCAAGAAAGGGGGGGGGGGGGGGCGGCAGGTGCTGTAGGGACTGCTAGTGGTCAGTCGAGTATTGTAGAATCAGTTGAGCACATAAACTATTTAGAACTCTTAGCTTCCTTTTTGGGCTTACAAACAATTGCAAGAAACTTAATTTTTTTTATAAATTGATAATATAACTATTTCTTATATAAACCGTATGGGCGGAGTTCGGTTCCCACACCTTACTGAAATAACTAAGAGGTTGTGGCTTTGGTGCGAAATCCGAAAAATATTCGTTTTCGCTTCGTACTCGTACACCAGCTCAAAAGATAATGTAATAGCAAATGCAGAGTCACGAAAATTACATCCTGACACTGAAGGGGGTTGATAGATAATGCTTTTAATAGAATAGTAAGAGTTCTAGGTAAGCCTGATAATGATCTTTTTGCATCCAGAACAAATTATAAATGTAAGAAGTAGGTATGTCTCTTGGAACAGAGATGCTGGAGCTTACGCTACAAATGCATTTAGGTTAAATTGGCATCATCTTTTATTTTACACATTCGCGCCATTCGCTGTTATACTAAAAGTATTAAGAAAAATAATAACGGATCACGCAGAAGGCATTGTTGTTGTTCCAAGATCTTCTCTGTTGGGAGTTGGTACAATTTGTGCCCAGCGATAACGTGTTAATGTCGATTTCCAACAGCCTACCCAAGCGGACACTGATTGCAGGAAGGTTATCCGAACGGCATTACTGAAGATGAGTGTACCACCATCATCCTTAAATATCATGATCGCTTCTCTGTCCTATAATTCAATTAAACGATATGATGTTGCAATCCGTTGCTAGGTAAGCTTTTATAAAGATCACAGTGTGGATCTATACGAGGCGCCAACTCCGCACGTAATTTATTTCTTAACAAAGCTTTTCTATTCGAGCTTACAATATGGTTCACTAATCAGCCATCGTTTTGCTCTATCTTTGATCTTAGGATCAAGAGTAGAGTCTGATGACCGTATCACAAAACTATTCAAAGGATTCTACAGACTTCGTCCTTCAGCCCTAAAATATGGTATACCAATCAATAGTCTTAAATTTCCTATCAAAATTGCATCCCAATACCTCTTTAAATCTAGAACAGCTAACTTAAAAAGTTACATTTCTTATACTTGTAACACAAGGTGCACATAAATAATCAGCTTTGCATTTTTATTAAGATACAGGACATTATTAAGACATCTTGTCCAGGTTCAATACAGCCTCATCTGAATATTCCCTTTCACAGAGAACTTTCAGAAGTATGTCCAGTGGAAGCATTAATGACATACATTGAGAGGACGAAAACTGTAAGAAACAACGAAAATAATCCTTTTATGTTTCAAAAGACCTCATAAAGCAGTTTATTCTAATACTGTTAGTAGATGGATAAAAGATACTTTATTAGCTAGCGGAGTTGACACTTCTTTATTTTCTGCTCACTCCACCATGAGGCATGCTACTACCTCAGCTGCACATAGAGCAGGCGTCAGTATCGATACTATTCGCAAAACTGCTGGGTGGAGTGCTAACTCTTCTGTTTTTGCAAAACACTACCATAGAAACATCCAACCTGAACCAGACTTTGCCATGTCCATTGTCAGAGATTGATGTTAATCATAAAATGTTAATAATAAGATTTGATTACAATATATTTTAAACCTCTAGCTTTATTTAGGTTTTGTTTTTTGATTATATTTATTTATTAAACCTAGTTATTGATTTACACGGAAAAAGACGTTTTAATATTTCACTAACTTTCAAAATCTACAAGTGTTACCTAATCTCAAAGGACGAAACAACGAATGTATAATTAGTGATTAAACGAACTTACCTGAAGTGATGTTCTATCACAATTATACGAGTTGCTTCGTCCGAAGAGATTAGGTCCCTCCCTCCCTAGATATCCCCTTTGCGTGAAATATTAGGCTCAGGGCTTTCAACTATATGAGCGGTCGTACAATCGAGGCACAGAGGAAAACGACAACTACCCTACAAAAAATTGTTTTTTTTTTTGCTTTTATCTTAGTGGATGAAAGGCGACACGATACGTGTTACTACAAGTGTTACCTAATCTCTTCGGACGAAGCAACTCGTATAATTGTGATAGAAAATCACTTCAGGTAAGTTCGTTTAATCACTAATGATCTTAGTCAAGGGGTTTTAAATAAACCAGGAAACCTACCGATTGGTATCGCATTAACTGTTGGATACGATTAAGAATTTTTTAGATGAAAGTTAATTTATTTAGCCTGGTCATCAGTCAATGTGATCTTGTCCGTGGGGTTTTATACCAGGCCACCGAACAATTAGTATCGCATTGATTGTTGGGTATGCAAAAGTTTAAATAAAATAAATCCCGGTCAATTCGGTCAATGCGATCTTGTTCGTGGGGTATTTCATAAAAAAAATACCAGGTAACTGAACAATTGGTATCGCATAGAATGGGTCATACATATTATATGTGTGTAAGAAAAGTCGATCGAGGGGTTCTTTATTATGAACCAGGTAACCGATCAGATGGTATCTCATTAACTCTTGGATTTGCAAAGGGTTGATCCTATGTAGGGTCCTAATCACCCGCTAAGCTCCCAGATGTCGCGACAGTCGCGAGCCAACGATGTAGCGAATTGGTCTTAAGACCATTAGCTGACTTATTGTTTTTGCAAACGTTTCATAAAACCAACGCATAACACTTGGCGTTTTACTAAAGTTACTATTATGGCGGTATACTCTGAATACGATATGCTGTAATTATGAAGTTTTACAAACGTTATTATGACTTTACATTTACGCTATTTAAGACATAATGAATTAAGCGTGAATTTCATACAGAGGTTATGCGGAAACATTTCCGGTATTTTGTTATGTATATGACACCTTATAACAATTCAGACTTTTAGAAGTTATGTTTATTAATTGTTTTTTTATGTGATACTCTAAGGTTTACGCAAACACTGCACATTGAAATGAAATACTTTTTACATACAATTTACTACATTACATTGTTGTTTATTCCTGACGTTTCAAACCCTTTACATTAATTTATATTTTACTATTTACTTATTATTTAGCAATGCTTACAACGAAAACATAAAAAAGGACACAAATAAATATTATAAAACACCAAGTAATACGACATGCACCGACAGCATTTTTAAAGAGAGGCAAAACATTAACTATTCCATGGTTCAAATACAGTTCAAATTATTCTATATTTACATTGCAAACATTACTTCATAATTGTTTTCAATGAATTACACTTTAATGAGAAAATTTAAATTAGATATTGGTCGAGTACTTTCAGCACATTATCTAAGAAGGTTTTTCTTGAGTTATCAAAAATGGTTTTTATGTCGACCTTTAGGTTGATTTTATATTATACAACCGTCACTTTCACAACTGTATTAAGCTAAAAGTTTGTAAATGTGTCCTTTTTCTTTTCTGGAATTCGGATGTGACCAAATGCAGATGTTTAAAATCAGTAGGTAAAAGCAGAACCACTACGAGAAATGTTGCTCTGGAATATCGTGCAATACTTGCTTCCTCTGGTACCTGTTGGTGGTACAGCTAGCAGCTTTATTTATTTATTTGTTTATTTTATTTATTAGGACAACCAACAAGGCATACACTACAAAAGACTTATGTAAGTGAACTGTATCTCATTCTAAGTGCTGACTTAATTAAAGGTTGCCACGGCATGCAAACGTGAACTCAATATTTTATTTAATAACCTAAAACTTAACTAAGATTTAACGCTTTAGTTCATAGTTAAAATTATGAGAATAAGAAACGTTCACAATAATGAGTTATATATGTAGGTGAAGATTTGACACGTTGCATTAAAGGAAATATCTGTTTTAATATAAATAATAGGCTTTTGTTCTTATAAATATATTTTGTAAAGAAGCAACAACGTTAAACAAGTCTGCACGACCTTTGTACGATATTTTTTTTGCTATTTGGGAGTTCCTACAACGGCGAGAAATCGTCGTCTGAGAAACAATCTCGACGGTGGGCCAGTCGTCACCGAGACCTCATTCCGCGTGCACCGTGGCGTGCGCTGCTGCGTGCGCTGGCGTGCACCATGGTATGCACTGCTATGTGCGCTGGCGTGCACTATGGCGTGCACTGGCGTCTACCGTGGCATTCGCTGCTATGTGTGCTGCTGCGTGCGCTGGCGCGCACCGTGACGTGCACCATGGCGTTCGCTGCTGCGTACACTGGCGTGTACCGTGGCGTTCGTTCGCTGCTGCTTGCACTGGCATGCACCGTGGCGTGCACTGCTATGTGTGCTGCTGCGTGCGCTGGCGTGCTCTACGGCATGCACTGCTGCGCACCGTGGCGTGAGCTGATGTGTGTGCTGGCTTGCACCATGGCGTGCACTGCTATGTGCGCTGGCGTGCACTGTTGCGTGCACTATGGTGTGCACTGTTGCGCACTACACGCAGTAGTGCGTGCACTGTTGCGTGCACTAGCGTGCACTGTTGCGTGCGTCGCTGAAGTTCGAGGCGTGGGCAACATATTTCACTTTAATTTTATAGTTTGCGCTCCTATTCAGATGTCGCCGTCCCTGATGCTCCGTGTTCGATTTCCGGTCGGGTTAATTTAGAAATAACTGTTTTAAGTACTTTGTTCCGAGCCTGGGTGTTGTCTATGCTTAATAAGTATGTATTTAAGTATTTGGTTACGTTTATCCCTTGACACACCACCATAAAAAAAACAAGTTTCAAAACAAGCATAGCTTGGGCTAGCTGGATTATTGGCGTAAGAGTAAAAAAAAGGAGTTACTTTTTATAATTAAATGTTGATTATAGTCAAACACGTCATGTGACATCCATCCATATTCCATGCTTGCGCCTCAGACTGTTCTCTTTCTACAAGTCCCGTTACACATTCTAATTACTTTTTCATGACTTCAAATTACAAGTTTTATTCATAATTTATTTCAATGTAGAACCTGCCAGTGTACCAACATGGCATAGACTCCACAGTACTCACTGATTAAGAGTTTGTCTAAAACATGTAAGTATGTGGCATAGCCAGGGATGCCTATGCCCAGGTATTAGGGCCTACCGTTAGCGTCACCTTATGCCATTTTATAGAATGAAAGTTAAACTTTTAGATTTTATTCGCACAAGATTGAATTATGCTGAATTACATCCCAAAATGTTCAGCAATAAAGTAATGTTCGGTGTACCTTTACAGCTATACTAATGTACAACTAATTATTTTTAAACAGGTGCTCCATTTTTAGAAAAACCGCGGATTGTGTGATTTTTATGCAGGAACAGAAGAGTTGTTAAAACAGAGATTTAGATGGAGGATCTAAAAACAAAAGAATATATCTAGTAATTACTTGGGGATTGGTAAAACCAGCAATGTAACATGTTATAATTGTAATAAAATTGTTCACACATTTTCGGATGCTCCATACCATTGGTTAAATGTGCAAATTGTAATTGGCGAGGACACAACAAAAGGACAAAACGACAGCACCCAGGTTGATATTCTTCCACCGGGTTCCTGTCACCCCCTGGTCTGCTGCCACTACTGCTGCCCTACCGCAGCAAACTACTGCTGCCCTATCGCAGCCTACCTACTGCTGACCTACCGCAGTCTACCTACCCACGGATGTCCTGCGGGTACCGATTTCCTGTCGGCGCGGTCTCCGGTGCGACGCGGCCTAGCTTTCGCCTCTGCACACCGTCCTTCAGGAAGAGTAGCCGAAGCTAAGTCCTTTATTTAAGCCCTACTAAAGCGGGCAGAGTGGGTGATCCGTATACCCTCCCTGAGTTTTGTAGATTAAAGAAAATAGCATTATAAATGGTGGCATTACCACCTGTTTGGCTATTGTTGTATTTTTACACTGACTGCTTACCTACTTTTGTTATTCTTAGATGATTACAAATTTTTACACTTGCCAGTGGGCGCCTTCCGCACCCTACCATTTTTAAATTTATGTTTTCCATGGCAGCCTTTAAGTGGAGCGACACCATTAAAGAATAAGAAATGTAACATGTTAGCATGTAAAGAGGTCTTGTTGGTTGTCTAATTAATCTGCTGTAAGTACGTATTTATAATAAATTGCCTATTGCGTTAGACTACCATCATGAGTATTCCAAAAATGTTTGAGAGAATGGCTAATCTCTAAAGCTTTTTATAATATAAATGCATATTTTAATTTTTCTATTTAATTTATTGGACATGCACGAATGTTATAATAATAATTGGTTTCGATGTTGTAAGATATGTCATGACTAAAATTGTTTGATTTTAAATAATATGCTTATCGAATGTTCTATTGTATTAGGTTTAGAGAAAAACTGAATTTTACCATGTTTATGTTGTTGAAAGTAATTATTGTAATGTTCATAAAAGTTTCAAATGTCATTCCATTGTATTGTTCCATTTGGGAAATGGTTTAATGTCAAATCATTTTATTATTCAGTTTCTATGTTATGACTATTAGGGGTGACTATTATTACATACAATGAAGCCTAGCATTCAAAAATGTAAAGGTATTGCAATAGCCTTATTTTTATTATCGTGTAGTGAAGGTGTAAAGTTGTTCGATGTAGAGAAGTTTTTGGTTTTGTTTTTGTGAGATTTGCTCACCAACTCATTCATATCTTTATTATTGAAGTTTTGCATTCACGGTGCTGTATAGTATAGATAACGGATAAATGGGTGGGTGGGTTCGAATCCCACTCGAGCTTCCTGCGAATGGTTGATTTTTTTTTCTAGTTAACATTTTATCCGTTACCAACTCATTGTCTGTTTGTTAGGTCTGTTAAGATTTATTTTAATATCGATATAGTGTTGATATGGTCAAGATGCAAAATCATCTGTTTAATGCAAGATAACTAGAAAAATATATGAGATTAAATTTTAATTACTTGTTTGATATCAAACGTAATAAGTAGGTACTTATGTCTAAAAATGTTTCTTAGTTTAGGAACAACAAGGTAGTCGTAGGTCTAATGCTAAGTATCAATAAAATTCTTATAATGTGCAACTCAACGATGGGTCTCGTTGTAAGGTAGGATGGCCGAGTTGTTAGGAAACTTAAATTATTTAATCAGGCTGTTGTATTTTTGTAACTTTAGTTCATATTTTGTAAGCTGGCATCAATGCCACCATCTTGGTTTTCTCTGTCACGTAGACAGTTCTTTGCTCGGACCAAATATATTTGGTCCGAGGTTCTTTGTCTACGGTTTGTCAAATCGTCTTTACAAAACCAAGATGGCCATCGGGCAGCGCCCCTGTCGTCCGCAAGACGTTGAGCTGACAAGATGTGACGGAAGGAAGTTGCTGTGCGAAGTTGTATTGCTGTAAAAGTTGTTAAAAGTAATAAAATGGCGATTTAATCAAGAAAAGGTTTTAATTTCTGCACCAACCGTTATACTAATGTGCTGTTTGGTGGTGGCTCATTAGAATTACCAACATTATTACCATTAGAATACCGTAGAATACTACCAACTCATCTTTTCTTTTTGGGGAAGCGAAAAGGCGACTAACGGACTAAGACTGCACATACATCCAACAGAATAAAGCGGCGATGAGCTCAGTGCCTAATACGCTGAGCACATGTGCAGTTATTATTATTTGGTGAAACGTGGACTGGTGGATTGCTATTGCGGTCCTCATTGCCTAGTGTTGAACCTTTAATTAAACTTACCCTTCGGGGATAATAGTCGTTGTATTTCATTTATTTATTTTTATTTTTTATGCATACACAATCTTAACAGGTAAAAACTAATCTGATAATGTTGTATTTGAAATGCCACTCTGTTGAGCTCATTCAGCGAACACGAGAACAAATCTATTCGCTAAGCCATAGCGTTGAGCACACGCCGCGAGCGCACAAGCGGTGTCTTGTGTAGTAGCAGGGGGTTGTCACTCTGCATTTTAGGCACATGAGTACAGAAACGGAACAGAGACAAAGCTTCATACAACGCGTCGTCGCGAGTCTCTTCGTTAGTCCACTGGCCGACCGAGCGTAATAAATACTGTGGTAACCGGTCGCGACGCAGCGGCTAGTGGACACGCACACATGCGCCGTATGCTTGTAGTAATTGGCTCGCGACGGCACGGTTGTCTAAAGCTTTGTCTCTGTTCCTTTCTTTACTCATGTGGTTTAGGTACGTTCGTCCGGCGCGCCTCCCAGGCAGGACGCCTAGGCGTATGGCAGTAAAGGTTGCCGCGAGCCGACGCACCGAATACCGAGCGCCAAGTCGCTTAATTCGTAATCCCTGCGCGCGCGCGTAAACCCTACGCTCTGTGACGTCATGACGTCAAATCTATATCGAGTCAGCGTTGCTTAACGGAATATGTGCGCTCGGGTCACACGATAAGTGTGGATTTTGCGTGAAAGTCGTTAGAGAGTAAACCTTCTGCACGTAGTAATATTAGTTATTCTGTGGTAGTAGGTCAGTGCGCAAACCCAAAATCAATTTAGAAAAGCAGTTTTCTCTAAATTGACCCGACCGGGAATTGAACCCGGGACCTCAGAGATGGCGCGACGCCAGACCCGGCGCGCTTCCGACCACGGAAGAGGTCGCCGTTTTGGTAATGGGGTATTTGGTAAACGGTGTCGCGTTGCGGTGAAAGAATACTACCAGCCCCTCTCTTCCCTTGGGTTTCGTAAAAGGCGACTAACGGACTAAAAACTGCACATGCATCTAACAGCATAGAGCGGCGATGGGATCACCACCTGTCACGCTGAGCACATGTGCTTTGGTGAAAAGTGGACTAAAGTAGAGGACAGCTTTTGCGGTCCTAATTGCCTAGTCTCTGACTAATACTTCGAGGAAAATTGTCATGATTATGTGTGTAAATACCTAATTCGACCGCCTCTGTGGTCTAGTGGCTAAGCTACCGGTTTCAGACCCAGAGGTCCCGGGTTCGATTCCCAGCGGGGGGTACATCTTTGTGTGCTCGGTTTGGTTGGTGGTAGGGCTATTAAGTCCGCCTGGCTAGCTACCACCATCTTATCTAAGTCTGTCGCCATAACAACGATGTTTATAGCATTGTTGTGTTCCCGCAGTTTGAGATAAGATAAGATAGCCAGTTCCTCAGTGGTCGAGGATTCCGGGTGAAGCGCGCTTCCACCTTCGGCCTTATCGTCACTTACCATTAGGTGAGATGAAGGCCAAGAGGTTACCCGTTGCCAATAAATAAAAAAAAACCTATATATTTGGAACAGCCGATATTTTATTAGCAATTTCACAGTTAAGAGGGTTTACGCAAGTCGAAATTTTTAAAAACCAATAAGCCCATTTTGATGAAACTTTGCATGCTGAAGTAAACACAGGGACCTAAATAGTTTGTTGAAAATATTTAAAAAAAAATGTTTATTTATCTGATTTATTGCGATTTTTAACTTTCTATAGTGGACTTCAAATCGCAATAACTCAGCTGAAAAAACGTTTTTTAAAAATGTTTTCTACAAACTATTTAGATCCCTGTGTTTTCCTTTAGCATGCAGTTTCATCAAAATTGGCTTAATGGTTTTTAAAAATTTCGACTTGGAAGTTTGAATGGAAAACCGAAATGCATAAATCCTCTTAATTTTATTTAAATAGTTGTTCTTTGCAAGGTTATATACCTGCCTACCTATTCACCAAACATACTGTCTAGGTGTCTGTTATGTATTTGTGACCTAGAACACGCTAAATTGTTTTGCCCAACTGTAATCATTGATCGCGGTCGTCAAATTAAATCCCGCCTGCCGCATTTCTTCCGAAGTGATAACTAACTATGTAATGTTCCTTTATATTGGCTATTTGACAGTTGTGACAATATAATATGAAATATGTCGGATATGGTAGTTTATAATTGGATAATTATCCAATAGTTTTTTTTATTAAGATAACTTATATATATTTTATTTTTACAAAATATATTCGGGATTTTTTATCTGTGGATTACAAGACCCGAAACACGGGCGGCCATGATTGAGCTTCGTATGATGTCACATTTCACAAAATATACTATTAAACTATCTGTCAGGTTTCAAGTTTTTCTTTGTATACTGTTTTGTGACGTCACAGGTCTAATAATTGACAAGTGACCAACCGTTTTCGCATGAAATTTGAAATGAATGAAGAAAAATATGTTTTTTTCTATTAAGTAGAGCTTTTTCGAGAAAAAAATTATTGTACGCGGTATAAAATAAGCGTTTGTAATTTTTTAAATACTTTTCCGAAAACTGTCAAGTAGCCAATTCTTTGGACCTACAGCCATTGGGACAGTGTAGTGGGTTATGGCCCAATCTACTATGTTTTGTTGTCCATGCCGAAAAGCCTATGATTAGCAATGGGTCATTTAAAAGCTGATGATGACTATTCATTTGTCAGATAAAAAAATCTATTCAGTCATTTTAAAAATTAGGTGTCATTCCTTGTCCCTTCAAAAATCGCAAAAGTTAGATGTAATTTCGAAAAGTCAATCCTTGAATTTGACTACTTTTTCACTTTTCCCTGAAGCCACAGGTAACTGGTTTTCTAACTACGTAACACAGCGAAGTGATTAGCTTCAGCAATAACAGAACCGATCACGCAATTAATGCCTTCTACTATGTACTATGCGATTCTAAGCGACACATAGACGCTGCGCGCATGGCTGTGATCTGCTGTCTCTTTCCAATTCTATGAATATGGAAGAGACAGAGTCAGTTCTCAGCGCTGCGGCAGCCGCTGCTACCAAGGCTTTAACTTAAAGAATCGCACTGCAGTCCACTGTTCTCGTATAACCCCCAACACGTTTTAGTATATTATGTATGTTTATCCGTTATTCAGTTACCATTTCGGGCTATGCGTAGTTTGGCGCTGAATGATTGGTGTGACAGTTGTAAAATTTATTTTCTATTAGGTATTATTAGGCCAGCCTGATCATAATGCACATCTTCCCTTTTACTATTGTTCATCATTTATGTATTTTTCTTATGTCAAAAGCAGGCATACCTACGATTTGTTAGGAGAATTTCGCGAACGCATTATTCAGTTGCAGCGAAGTTTTGAATCGCATTTTTAGCGAATCAATATATACCTACCTACGGCCAACAGGTGAAATTCTCAATTCAGAATCAGAAGTCGCTTACAGAGTACTACTATAGCGATCCGGTGGCAACTGGAAACTGGAATTTTCATGGAGTCGAGTACTTGCTCCATCAGCTGACACGCAGCCGCTGGCAGACGTCCAAGCGATTAGCCCCGACCATAACAGGACCGGTCAGGCGCTCAATGCTGTCGCATTAATGCTCTCGTACGTCGCAGTACTTAGTGCATAAGCGAAAGCGAGAAACATAATTTTTAATTTTTATTAATTTTTTTTTTTTTTAATTTTTATTAATTTCATCACTCATAAACTTCAGTATTCGTATCATCTCTACGCTGAAGACCTACAATTATATGCCCAGGCAAGTGTGGATGGGCTGAATGATGCCATTAATGACACTTAACAAGGACCTAAACAGCATCAAATCTTGGTCAGACCCTGCAAAATGCCAAGCTGTATTGGTAGGGAGTCCTCGGATGATGTCCAGAATAAGTTGCAGTGGTCTGCATCCCATTATTTCCAATACCTATCGCTGAAAATGTTAAGGATCTGGGTTTACTTGTTAACTCCAGGTTGAATTGGCAGGCTCAGGTGACGAATGTTTGTCAGAAAGTCACTGGAGTACTTCGTTACCTTTACCGCCTCAAGAACTTTTTGCCTGTTAACGTCAAGGCTATGCTTGTACAGACCTTAATCTTTCCTATTGTCGACTATGATGATGTGTGCTATCTCCTGAAACCTGAATGCAGATCTACTCAACAAGCTCGACCGTCTCTTGAATAACTGCATTCGGTTCGTATATAACTTTCGTAAATATGATCATGTGTCCTGCCGTGGCAGACTTTAAGTGAGACAGCACTTAAATGAATGATAGAAAAAATGTTTTACATTTATTTTCAATGTTTCTTTAATTTCTTCTAATTTTTTTTTGGTGTATGTTTTGTTGGATGTCCTTAAGGGGTCCTGCATGAAATTGTGAAAATTTACGTATTTTTAAGTCACTTGTACTATGCGCTAAATTAGTTAAATAAATTAAAAGAACTTAATTATGTAAGTTAGCCTGATCATTGCACAAGGTCATGGCCTTGTTGAAATTTGAAACAAATTCTTTAAACAATAAAAAACAATACATAAATCTAATGAAAAACCGACTCTGTGGTCTAGTGGCTAAGCCACTGGTTTTAGACCCAGAGCTCCCGGGTTTGATTCTCAGCGGGGGTACATCTTTGTGTGCTCGGTTTGGTTGGTGGTAGGGCTGTTAAATCCACCTGGCTAGCTACCACCATATTATCTAAGTCTGTCGCCATAACAACGATGTTTAAAGCATTGTTGTGTTCCGACAGTTTGAGATAAGATAGCCAGTTCCTCAGTGGTTGAGGGTTCCGGGTAAAGCGCGCTTCCACCATTGGCCTTATCGTCACTTGCCATCAGGTGAGATGAAGGCCAAGCGCTTACAAATAAAAAATAAAAATATGTTTTTCGACAACTTTCTTAATTTTACGCATGAAACAATAATTCTTACATGAAAATATTTGTATTGATATTTCGCAGGGCACCCCCTTCCTTAAAAAGTAAATTTTAATTTTTAACACAAGCGTGTGATGGTTTTGCACATTTTGCAGAATAAAAACATTGCTCTATCTAGATTACTATAGTTCTGTTCAATAAAGCTTGATTCCTGTGACAGGTGTCAAATGGTCATGCCTAGGGTTGAGACATTACAGACGTAATGAATCAAATGACAATTGAATATCATTATCTGTCGTTAATCGTTGTTTGCTTCAAATTATCATTTTGGATGCTATTTAGATAACTTAATTTAATAAATTTAATTTAAATTGAATAGATATTGAATGTTTTCACGCTCAAAATCACCTTTTAGTTCTTTAATTTTATAAACCATTTTTTTCCAATCATTAGGGGTAACATGTTCACATGCATCATGTAGTAATTAGTAGATGTTATGTCAAGCCGCTTGACCTGAACAATATAATATGTAACTATCGTAATTTTTATTAGCTATACCTACATGTATTACATCATTCATTACCTGTAACTGTTGGTCAACTCTACACAAAAAAAAATCTATGAAGTTATAAATAATAGGAATAAATTTCACAACTGTCACTCCAATCATTCAGCACCAAACAAGCATAGCCCGAAAAATGGTAAATGAATAACGGATAAACATAAATAAATACTAATAAACATCCATGATTCGGTCACATGCTCGTGCGCAGTTGCGCAGTCAGAGCCGCTGACCACTCGACCACTCAGTCGTCCGAGCGTTCAGTTGTAAAGAAAATGGAAGAAATTTAGTACGAGTACAAACCTTTGACTTGAGCCCAAATCAGTTCTTGCACGACTAAGGCACTTTTATCAAAACAAGATGGCTCCCACCCACCCCCACTCAACCTGTCACAGATGGAGTAGAAACGAAGTTCATTTCCAGTTAAATAAAACAAAGTGAACATCGAAATGCGACCGAATTTAACGATTTGAATTGAGCCTAATGAAGTATTGTTCCTATCTATGTGCCAATTCAATAACTTTTAAAATTTTTTAACTTCAATAGGTATAATGGTCATTATACTCAAGCAAAATAAGTAAAGGATCTAACAAATCAATTAATACAGCTACAATCATAAATACAAAATTAAAGTCAACGATTGGTAATTGAATATCAATGGAACTTAAATTGATTTACTATCCCAACACAAGTATTTTTTTGTATTGGAATGGACTTGTGAAAGGGTACGTTTTTTTATTGTAAATGTTTAAAAATTGTGTTTAATGTGTGTTATGTGAGTATATTGGGATAAAACCTAATCTAACGTATAATCAATAATCACAAAAAGTAATTGTAGTATGTTAAGTAATGGATTATGCAAAATAATATTCTGTAAATGTACTCAAATATATTCATACGCTTCTACAAAGTCACGTCGTCGTTTTTGATGACACCTGTCACAGGTATCAAGCTATATTGAACAGACTATAGGTCTGAAACTTCAAAGCAGAATTGTTCTAATTTTATGTATCAATATGATTGATTTTGTTTTGAAATTCAATAAGAGACTTATGTCAATTTTTTGCGATCGCGAGGCACCCTCTTAATTAAGGCTAGGTGTTAGTGAAAAATTAAAATAACACGTTCTTAGAATTACTTTTTGAAGTAGTAAACAGTAAAATTGAAATCTGCGAAAATTATGAAATATTGTTGAGGCTTTATTCTGTGAAATACACCCGATGGAAACACGATTTTATAAAGTTGGCTCGATAGAATAAATTCACAAAGTTACATATTTTTGTGTCATTTTATCTTCTTTTCCAGGTTTTATTCTTAAAATAAGTGATTTGATATTATGAGTCATTTACCAAAATGAAGCTCGTAAATAACTTGAGTTATTATAACCGATGGTTTTTTATTTATTAAATCTATCAATTTTTTAAAATATAAAACGCGATTAATCGCGCCGCTTCACTGTTATACCCGTCCCTTACCGTTGTACCGTCGAGAGAACGAAAGGGAAGCGCTCGAAATACATCCCCTTAAAATAAATTTTAGAAACGTTTCCCCCGCCGCAGCGCATGAATTGAGAGTCCGCCGGAGTGCGCGTGTACATAATTAGGAGCTGTCAATCATTTTCATCGTTAATAAAATAAAGTGAGATAACAAAAAAAATATTGCCTTTGAGATTTAGTATCTCTAAATGAAAAACGATTGACATGAAATTTCAATGATTTGCAGCAACTGAAAGATTTCTCAAAATGAATCAAATCATTACCAGCCTATAAACGTCCCACGCTTACGGCTGTAGGGCACTGGCCTTCCCACATGAACAACAGCACAATTGGGCCATAACCCACCACGCTGGCTCAATATAGGTCGGGTTTTAACAACTGTCACTTTAAGGCTCGTAAAAAATATTGCCTTTGAGATTTAGTACTTATCTCTAAATGAAAAACGATTGATATATGAAATTTAAATGATCTGCAGCAACTGAAAGATTTCTCAAAATGAATCAAATCATCACCAGCCTATAAACGTCCCACGACTGTTGGGCACAGGCCTTCCCACATGAACAGTAGCACATATTGGGCCATAACCCACCACGCTGGTCCAATATGGGTCGGGTATTAACGACTTTCACTTTGAGGCTCGTATTCTAAAACCAAACTCAAAAACAAATCCATGTTTGAAACAGTAAGAAAGGGATGGCGATATATGCGATGAATAGCACCATCCCTTTCTAACTGTTCAGTTGACTTGAGTACTCAAATAGAGATTTGAGTGTGAGTTTGGTTTAAGAATACGAGCCTTAGACAGCAACCTCAGAGCAACGGCTTAAAGTGCCTTCTGAAGCACGGAAGAGCTCGAGATGTTTTTTATTTGGTCCCCATCCCGATCTGCAGCAACTGAAAGTTATTATATATATTATTATATATTAACCCGGCAGTTATTTATTTATTTGTAAAAGTTTCACTGCCAGATTAGATACTGTAATTAAAGAGCTTACAAACATATGTCACATGATAAAACTAGACAATAACCTAAAATTAGCGTGCATGCCATGCCAAATATTTCAAAATTATTTATTTTTTGCATTTTGAAACTTGCTTGTAAACCGAACGCTTTAGGCGCTGCACCATCCAGTTTAATTTTATATCTGTTGAACGACTGTGGTCACGTTCCTTTAAACTAGTTTGCGTTATACAACCAACGTTTTGAACATTTTATTTATTATGCGGACTTGGAGTTCATTCCATATTCCTATATTTTGAATTTCTAAACCGATCACAAATAACCGTATAGTAAAAAGATTTTTGCTATAAATATTTGTACCAATACAATTTTTTATTGCAATCCTCCAAAATACGGCTCAATTTAATCTCAATTGCAAGTCACGGTGGGCGAGTTTCGAAGCGATCAGTAAACCTACCATTTTCGATTTACCGTAGCGTAGCGCATTGGATTCATCTACATAAAGCCGAACGCGTTTATTGCCCGGCGGCTTTATAACAGACTATGTAGTTTGTTGTTGTTAGACGCAGACTATTAAAATAAGTCTCATCGGAAACTGTGCCGAGCACCATTAGATAAGTAACCCGCCGGGGACCAAACCCAGAACTGTTTGTGAAAAATACATAATTATCTTTCTACGATCATAACAATTAAGTATCTAACATAAGTTGAGCTTCTTGTGACACTTGTTAAAATGGTTAACTAGACAGTGGATAAACATACATATAGAAAACACCCAGACCAGAAATACATTTAGAAAAACAGTTTTTTCTGATCGAAAATGTACCACGTCGCGTAGCGGTGAATGAATACTACCACCCCCTCTCTTCCCTTGGGTGTCATAAAAGGCGAGTAACGGACTACAGACTGCACATACATCCAACAGCATAGAGCGGCGATGGGCTCACCACCTGTCACGTTGAGTACATGTGCAGTCGCTATATGGTGAAAAGTGGATAGAGGACTGCTTTTGCTATCCTCATTGCCTAGTGTCTGACTAACCCTTCGGGGATAATAGTCGTGATTATATATGTGGAAATCGAAACAGCATGCTAACCACTCGATGAGCTTAGTGGTCAAACCGCCAACACGCTGGAGAAAAACACTTGCCAAAAAGGAAAAGGCGAATAAGATGAGATCAGCGAAAAAACCTTATTTAAGAAGTATCTCTATTTAGGGATATAATATCTAGGGATCAGACCAACTAAGAAAGAGCCGAGTTAAAAATGAGACGAGTTATGAAAGTGTCAACATTGCAAAAGAGACCAACTAAGAAAGAGCCGAGTTAAAAATGAGACGAGTTATGAAAGTGTCAACTTTGCAAAAGAGACCAACTAAGAAAGAGCCGAGTTAAAAATGAGACAAGTTAGGAAAATGTCAAGTTTAATAAAATGACGAAGTCGTCCTGAGGGATATTTTGCTATGAAACGCAAGTTTAACTTGGTAAACTTAGAAAGTCTTAGCCGTAGCAGGGTAAACAAGCGGTAGAGAGAATAACAAGAGTGACAGTATATAAAAAAAAAAACAATATTTAAAATAATGTCATAGAGTAAAAGCATTCTAGAAAACTGCCAGTGTCCTTGCTGAAAGTCATAAAGTTTTACATATTTCCTATACAAGGCTCTTTTACTGATCAGCATAAACAATGCGATAGAGGTGGTAGTTCTAACCTGTTAAGGCTAAGTACTACATCTAAATTCATCGACAAAAAAAATATATGGACTTAAAAAAAAGTGATTTTAAATCACCAAATAATTAAGTAATAATTTTTTTTCTCACCAAAATAATCTCAAACATACAAAACAAAGTTTTTTTTTAGTTAGCCAGTGTCATTAGCTACCGTTTGCCATTTTTTCATGTTTCTCCGACGTATGAAACCTTTGATATCGCATAAAGTAAAAATGGTCATAAATTATAGGGGGAGGGGGTAGGACCCCCCATATTATTTTTTTGTCGATGAATTTAGATGTACTACTTAGCCTTAACGGGTTAGAAGTACCACTCCTATCACATTGTATACGTCCCACAGCTGTACTCTGGACCTTCGCACATGAACAATAAGCATATGGCTAGAGATCGGAACATAACCCTCCACCATGGCCCAATGTGGTTTGGTGGGTTCTAATAACTGCCATCTTACGACAACAACCGGAACCATCGTCTTTTCGTGCCTTCCAAAGCACGTAGATGCTCGAGTTGTTTCTAATTTATTCACCCATTCTGTAAGCTGGCATTCGGAACGTTCCCTAACTTGCCCTTGCAAGGCAAGCCCCAACAGGGCGAGCCACCGAGATGACAAGCTTTAACTTTTATTAAGTACTTAATAAGTAGTTTTTTTGCTGTGAGATGAGTGGTCTTTGAAAGGAGCTCGATGGCGCAGCGGCTAGCGCGTTCGGCTTGCGATCCTGCTCGCTAAGCAACTTTCGCAATGCCTGGTCGCTGGCGGATGGGTGACCAAATAAAAAACATCTGGAGCTGATCCGTGCTTCGGAAGGCACGTTACCTACCACTCAGTCTTGGAATTTTAATGTCAAAAATAATAACAGCAGGTGCGCCATATTTTTTTTTAATTGCAGATGACGTCACAATTGCCGCCTTTTGCAAAAAAAATATCACTCTAAAATCAAACCATATTTTGTCGTTCTGTAAACAACAATATACTAACTGATATATTTTCTATCCATCAGGTATCAAAATAAAGTGATGATTGCAACAGTTTACTTGTCTCATAGTATTTCTCTAAAAATCACTCGGAAATCGGAAACATGCTAACGGGCTTTACACGCTTTATCTAGTAGTAATAACGATGTATTTCTTACAACTTATTATTTAAATACGATCATTATAATCTCTATAATCATTTTCTAATAAGAAACAGTACTTACATTAGATAAATCGAATAAAAACAGCACACAAAACACAGCGACTAATTCCGACACAGAAATTGGCGCAACTGTCAACGTCGAAAATGACAGAATCGAGCACAGACTATGCGATATTTTACGAGCGCGGTCTCATGCAATTGCTTGGGGTTTGACGGAAAGGCGCGTTCTGTCAGTGCGGTCTCATGCGACCGCTTGAGGTTCTAGAGGTTAAGCCGTTGGCCCCGGTTGTTGTCGTAAGATGACAGACGTTAAAACCCACTAACTCGCATTGGGCCAGCATGGTGGGTTATGGCCCAATATCCCCACGTGCTATTGTCCACGTGGGAGGCCTGTGCCCAGCAGTGGGTCGTTTACAGGCTGATGATGATGAGACGAGTGGTGGTGATTTATTATTAAAGGAATTCTACCAACCCTTCTCTTGTCCTATGTGTCGTAAAAGGCGACTACAGAACTAAAGACTGCACATACTTACATCCAACAGCAAAGAACAGGCTCACCGCCTATCATGCTGAGCACATAATGCAGTAATTTTTTGACTGTAGCAGGGGAATACTTTTGTAGTCGTCATTGCCTATTCTCAGACTAATTAACTCAGGGATAATCATCGTGAGCTTATGAATGTAAAGGGGTTCGAACATTTTATATGGAAGCTGGCATATCCACATGCCGCCATTTTGATTTTTTCCTGGAGTTTCTCAAGTGTTATTGGAAAGAGGATACTTTATAAAATAAAAAAGTGTCAAGTAATATGGTACCCTAAAGTGTCACGTTCCCAAGATATATGGAGGTAAAGATCGCCATGTGAAAAAATTACAATCATTAAAACCCAATAATTACGTGGATGTACATGGCGGACTCCGTCGCTTTACCAGTCTAAAGGTCAAACCTTGCACACCGCGTCGTCTGTTTGGTACCGGCACGTACCCGGGCGGTCGGTGCGCTTCATACGAAAATAGCTGCAAAGTGGTAAAGCGACGGTAACCCCGACAGTATGCATTCTGCATTCAAACAGCGATATTATACCATTCAAAATAGTTCGCAGGTTGATTTAAGTACTTATTTATTAAAAGGCAACACGACCTAGTATCACGAAAAAAACACTTTTTAATTAATTACTTGCCTACTAAATCGCATCACATCGCAATGAAACGCTATTTTGTCAAAGTAAGTAGGTAACTCGAACCGTGGTGGTTGGCTTGTTTTCTATCCAGCCACCGGCCGCCACGGTAGTTTTTTACATAAGCACAGTCAGTAATACTGTGCTAGGCACTGTTTTATGAAATAGTAATACTGTGACCTATAGTCTAAGGACTCTCACTGGACTGAAATTTTTTAGCCAACCCACTCGTAATATATTTATTACATATTAAACTTGATATAAAATACTTTACATCCATTAACCGGCCCGGTGAAGGTCGTTGTATACTCGGATCCTCTACTACTAGGTATTGTAGTTTTTTGCAATAATAATAAACGATTGTTACATTACATCTACATTATGTGTTTTGTTTTATTTTAACCTGGTTATGGATTGGAAGATAAGCCAACCACCGCGGTTCGAGTTACCTACTTTGACAAAATAGCGTTTAATTGCGATATGATGCGGTTTAGTAGGCAGGTAATTAATTAAAGTGCTTTGTCATGCTACTAGGTTGTGCTGCTTTCTAATATATAGTTAAAATCTGGGAACTGTCATTTGAATGCAATGGAATGCGTAAATATACGTAATTATTATTAGGTTTTTCACGATTGTTATTTTTTTACGTATGGCGATATTTACCTTCAAATATCTCGGGAACGTGACACTTTAGGCTGCCATATTACTTGACATTTTTTGTTTGTTAAAGTACCCTCTATCCATATATACCACTTTTATCTCGGACCAAATTGGTCCGAGACTTTTATCGTGCGCGAAAACTTTAGGAAAAATCAAAATGGCGGCATGTAGATATGCCACAAAGGTTCTATCCCCTTTTAAATTATTTATTTAAGAAAACAATACTGGTGAATATTCACTCCCTACATAAAAACCTGATTGTCTGTACAAATGACGCTTGAGGAAGTCGCATAATAACTAAAAAAATTATGAAATTAAGGTTGAGTTGCAGTTGCAGTTGCAGTTGCGAAAAAAAGTCTGGCAGTAGAAGGGTTAAGCATTATTATCATCTTAAAGGTAATTTTAATTTTGACGGATAGAAAGATAGATAGATGACGATCTCCGTGGTCGCGCCGGGTCTGGCGTCGCGCCACCTCTGAGGTCTCGGGTTCAGTTCCCGGTCGGGTCAATTTAGAGAAAAAATGTTTTTCGAAATTAATTTCGGGTCTGGGTGTTTTTATGTTTATGTATATTTATCCGTTATCGTACCATATTAACGAGTTTCAAAAGAATGCTTATCTTGGTATTGGGATTTGACAACTTCGAAAAGCAAACACCGCACCGATTCAATATAAAATATTACTTACACTTCTTAAACATTCTATTTTCCAAATGTTTAGGGAGTGGTTCTCAAAAAGTAAAGTCTGTCACAGATAAAGGCAAAATGTGTATTTACTGTAAATAAGAACGCTACACGCTCACGTAAAGAAATTCAAAGCTTTTAGTGAAATTGAATAATCCGTAGCATTGGTTAAAGTAAGAGCATGATAGAAACCACAAACAAATTCGGAATACGTAGAAACTTATTTTTAAAAGTTTATTGAGCTTAGAGTCAAACTTAAGGTAGTATTTTTATTCTGATATCTGAAGGGTTTATTCTACAAAGTGTATTATTTTTTCATTTTAATCTCTAGCTCTACATAATGGTTTGTTGCGGTTTGCACATTTAGCCAGTGTTAAGTAAAGGACATTTACCTATAATTAAATATCTTCTCTATGTGCAACTAGTAGATGATAACGATAGTGGTGTTAGAAACGATAAATGGTAAATGTTCCCACAAACCTTATGAGTTTCAGTAAAAATGTGGAATTGTATTGAGATCTCAAACGGAATTCTTAAGAGAATTTGAAAAGAGATGGACGTTGCACTGTTTTATTTCATTTGCCAACACTCATGCACGTCCAGGAACACATAAAGGTTAATATTTCACCATTATTTCAACGTAAAAAAGCACCAACTTTATAAAATAAAACAGAACTGCAAACAAAACGCTTCATCAGCTTAAATCTTTATCTTATCAAATCGAAATTTCGGTTGATTTTCGTTTGCTATTTACAGCGTTTTCCATTCTTTCCGAAAGGACCATGGAAAGTTTTGTCCCCACCATCCAACAGATTTGAAATTAATGTCATTTGAAATTAATGTCATTTGAAGGGTCTAGCAGGATACATATTTTTTTTACTATGGCAACGTTCTTCAAATACGCGGCGATTTAGGTTATAAAAAATATATTGTTTTTGAAAATATTTTTTTTCCAATAAAATTTGATTGCAAGAGCAGACCAAACTCCACAGGCGGCACCCGTTCACGAGTATGACATGTTAATCAGCCATCGCTTCGCTCAACCATGTTTTAGGGAACGTAACGACCCGACGCACAGTCATGCCACCACTGCAGAGACACTTTGAGAGAGCATGACACACTCGAACAACTCCAACTAAAGCAAGAAAACAAAAAAAGGGTTTTTTTTTAATAAAAATAAACCCAATACTTTTTGCAACTAACACAGGTAATTTAGGCGTCTTTGGGTCCCAATGAACAAATTGACATGTATCCCATGACTGTTGTAGGGTGGGACGGGATTCATACAAAATTCCCATGGTCCTTTCGTTCATACAAAATAGGTTTGACAGATTATTAACTTTGAACTTATTGATTAAAATTTAAAAAATAATGAAAAGCGCTATACTTAAATAGCGAAAGAAGATCGGCCGAAATTTTGTTTTGGAGAAAGAGAGTAGGCCCTCAAAGGGGGACTACATATTACCTACTACCCCTGTATATCACTTATACGCTAACTATTCGGTGAACCCGAGATCGTGTGGCCATCAAACATCACTCCCATTTGGCTAAAAATACCGCGATTATATCACGATAATGGCGGTGACGTACCGGCATTGTTTATTGTTTGTCATTGGTTAATTACCTTGCCCGTACTTACTATCCGGTGTCAGAGGAACAATTAAATGGATCGATGCAGCGTTAGCTCGCCGAAAATGTACCATGCTTAGGGAAGATAACAGATTGTTGGTACAATACACGACATAAAATACATATTAGACAAGCATTAAACAAAAAATACCGGACAAGTGCGAGTCAGACTCGCCCACCGAGGGTTCCGTGATATTGGACATTATGACAATCCGACTTTTTAACAATTTGTTGTTTTGGTAACTTGACATTATAGCTATTAGACATTTTAGCAATTTGTTGTTTTGACACCTGGATATTATGACAACAGGTCATTTTAACAATTGGGCATTATTGCCTTGTTATTTTGACACACTGGACATTCTGACAATTGGCCCAACATACCCCGGAGTCAAATTTTTGTAGGTGCATATTTTTTTCCATTCTTCGTCATAAATCGAACTTACTTACTTACTTACACATGACACGGTTAACTCAATTCAATATTTGGACCGCCGTTCCTTGGTATAAAGTAGTTTGGTAGTTTTCAGATTTTTTCCTATACGTGTTGTATAAGACGGTAATACTTGCCAAATTTCATAGTTCTAGGTCAACGGCAAATACCCTATGAATTTTGATTCCATTGAGTGAGGCCAGTTATGTTATAAACAACAAACATAACTTAAAAAAGATAAAGGGAGACGTCTTAAAGTGAGATACTAACCCAGATGCTGCTGTGACCTGCATTTTCAAATTCAAATCACATATTCGACACGTTCGACTCGGCGTAAAAGTAAAGGCATTACCCTCAGATTAATGATTGGTCTCACTGCGCTCGACTAGATACCTCCGTCGTACTTGTCAAATGCGGCAACAAATACTACGCCGAAATCGGCGTACCCGAGCCAGTCACACTGACAGCTGTGGGTGACGTGTACGTCCCGAATGTTTTATTCAATTTTGGGCTTAATTCAAACTATAATGCCAGTTTGCGTAGTAAAACTGTGTAAAAATAATACTTCTAAAAATAAGAAGGACACTGGGATCACATACCATCAGTAAGTATCGTATAATTTCGAAATTTCATCATAAAATAATATGAACAATAAACGCCATTCAGTGTTACCGCTTATACAAGAATAAAGTCCCCGTGGTTGAGATTTTTATTATGTGAATTTATTGTTATTGTCTTTTATTTTAAAGGTAACCTATTTCATTTGTCTTACAAAGTTACTATAACCTAATTCTATGTTATTTAATGTTTACTTATATTTGTGATCTATAATAAGGTGTAAAAATGTTAGCTGACACTACATCAAGGAGATTCTACCGATGAAACTGAACAAGTTTCCATAAGAAACATGGGTCGAAAATTTATTATTTTTCCCTATACAAAATGCGCAATCAGCTGATTGACTCAACTCTCGACGACTCAAAAAATAGCTTTTTCATAGCTATTTTTTTTCATTTTGACCTATGTTCCTGAAATGTAAACTTTTCGTGTCTGTACTTACATTGAAAATATTTGTGAAAAACATAATCTAGGGGAGGAAGGATACGTGAACATTAGAATCATTTTTGGAGTTTTTGTCTGTCTGTTTGTTTGACGCGCATCACACAAAAACCGCTGGACGGATTTTAATGAAACTGAGAACAGGTGTACTTATAGCATATGATGATTCGGGTAATATTATAGGTTAAAGGTTGCTTCACACATAATTATCAGTGAAGCCACAGTTCCGACACAGTACCGGCAACAGTGTTTTTCATGCATTCTCTATGAACGCATCCCCGCTTGTCAGTGATAATGCTCTCAGTGTCAGTGCCGCCACAGGCAAATCACGGACGTATTCGTTTTGAAAAAAATCATAGACAGTGTTTGAAATAATATTTTCACTCTTCTTGCTCAAAAAGACCGTCATTGTAGCGTTGTTAGCGAGGCTAAAATAGCTTTTCTTGCCCTAGGGGAAATGGATTTTTTTTTAATTTTTGTTTTTTACATAACAATGAGCCTACAAAAACGAAAAAGTATTTAGTCATAATAATATGTAGAATAATCATGAATAAAGACTCTACTTATTACTGTTTACTTGGACAACAACTTTTTTGAGATAGTTATTATTAAAGTTTATGGTAAAATTAGTAATCATTTGAATCTATGGACAACACAGAGCACGCCCATACAGTCCACGCTTCAGCAAGAAACAACTGCACAGTCTGCACATGTGCTTAGGTGGTGAGCCTTCAGCCCGTTAGTCGCTTTTACGACACCAAAGGGAAGAAAGGGGTTGGTAGTATTATTTTGATGAGCCCATCGCCGCTCTATGCTGTTGTATGTATGTGCAGTCTTTAGTCCATTAGTCGCCTTTTACGAGACCCAATGGAAGGGAGGGGTTGGCAGTATTATTTTGATGAGCCCATCGCCGCTCTATGCTGTTGGATGTATGTGCAGTCTTTAGTCCGTTAGTCGCCTTTTACGATACCCAAGGGAAGAAAGGGGTTGGTAGTAATAAAAAAAAACTACAAAAAAATGAGGTCTAATCATTGCTATACATATCTACCTACCATTTTTCTACAGAAGAAACCTACGTCTAACCTACATAATAATTTATACAATTATATTGATACAAATTCGCTTTTAATTGTTAATTTTTAAATATTTTCCGAGCTACATTTATAACCAGCAACTTAACTAATACGTCACAGCAAAAATATTTTTCCCATTAACTCGGGTAACAGTTGAGCAGCTGGCAACAAATTTTTCACGCACACTAGCATCCTTGCATATTGTCATAAACACACTACAATAATGAGTTGCCGCATTTACGGAGCTGTGGTTTATAGGTAGCGCGGTATCTAGACGAGCGCAGCGAGGCCAATCATTCATCTATGACATTACCAAACATTTAGTGAAAAACAAAAGAAAATAACTATGCAACACAATTGATACGAAACAAGTTGTTACAAAACAACTGAATACACATAATAACACAACAACTGAACTAGCAATTGAAAGTACCAAGTCGCCAATGGACTCAGACGCTCGGCGCGGCGGCGGCGGGGCGCGGCGTCAAGTTGCATTTTAGCCTGAAACCGCCCTGGCAGAATACAATCATTTGTGTAGGTACTTGTTGTTTGGCCTGTTTATTTTCCTTTTGTGCACTAATATTGGGGATTTCACCGAAAATCCGTTGTTGCACTAACGGCGTTGTTATTTGGCGAAATCTCATTACAGCCTGTTTAATTTACTTAACACTGCGCTCGAAATGTTTTGTTGTTGCGTTTTCTGTTGTGTTGTGTAGTTTGTAATGCCAGTTTCTCGTTTAAGTGACATAGAGTAAAAACCTGTGGACAATCCTCCTACGTACCTACTTGTGTCCGTCATAAATTGGCTACTTGACAGTTTTCGAAAAAGTATTTAAAAAGTTATAAACGCTTGTTTATACCCCGTACAATATTTTTTTTTTCGAAAAAAAACTTTATTTAACAGAAAAAAACATTTTTTCTTTATTGATTTCAAATTTCGTGCGAAAACGGTTGGTCACGTGACATCTGTGACGTCACATTTTAATAAATATAGAAGCGTATCTTGAAAGCTGACAGATAGTTTTTGATAATTTTGTGAAATGTGACGTCACATGAAGCTCAATCAAGGCCGCC
This sequence comes from Scoparia ambigualis, assembly GCA_963921215.1. Lineage (NCBI taxonomy): Eukaryota > Metazoa > Arthropoda > Insecta > Lepidoptera > Crambidae > Scoparia > Scoparia ambigualis. The sequence continues at coordinate 23,886,771 of OY992512.1, read as the reverse complement.
CCTTGCCGCCAATCGCAAATAAAATATTTACAAATTATCTGAATAAAAAACAGCTATTGGATAATTATCGTCAAATCATAAACTACCATTTCCGACATATTTCATTTTTATTGTTACAACTGTCAAATAGCCAATTAGATTGTTGGAACTGTGTCGCGTTACGCACACGAAGTACTAATTGCGTTTAAGTATGGTGGAGTCCCGTGTCGGCATTATAAAGTGTCTACCTACGTTAAGAGGGTATACGCATTTCGGTTTCCAATACAAACTTCCAAGTCGAAGTTTAAAAACCAACAAGCCAATTTTAATGAAACTTTGCATGCTAAAGCAAAATATAAAGATCTAAATAAGGTTAATTAGCTGAGTTATTGCGATTTAAAGTCCACTATAGAAAGTTTAAAATAGCAATTGCTTGATGATGCATAAAATTACTTATTTACAATTGCAAGGAAAAAAAAATACAAAAAGAAGTGTAAGTATTTGTTTGTATTTATTTAATATTTTATTATTTTTTATTATTATTATTTGTTTATTTATCTATTTTTACAGGAATTTAATTAATATCATAATGCAATATTTTATTATGTATAATACCATTAGTTATTCATAATATAATTTTTTTGCGAAATAAACTCGAGGATGCTGCATTTGTGTTGTCAATTTGAATGTTCTTAAGTACCTACCTTACCTGCCTAATGATGTGATTTCTAAATGGGTATATTGTTTTTTATTCTTGCAATGACTTATAAATTATTTAGAAAAAGTTCAATTCATCACATAAGCAGTTTAATTAAAAAGAGTCTTCAACGATTACTTTTATCTAATTTATTATTAGTTTATGTTCAACAACTTACTTTTTGATACATTAGGAAAACCTGTAATTGGCCTTAATTTAAGTTTATACTATTTATGATGAATTGTTTGTAAACGCTGTTGGTTTTCTGAATAAAAAAAAATACTCAGTTATTTAAACGTTTTTTAAAAATGTTTTCAACAAACTATTTAGATCTCTGTATGTTACTTTAGCATGCAAAAATTCATTGAAATTGGCTTAATGGTTTTTAAAAATATCGACTTGGAAATTTGTATGGGAAATCGAAGTGCGTAAACCCTCATAAGGCGCAACGCCTAAAAATACGCACCAATTTCAAAGTGATTCTGAGTACCGGACATAAGTACGCCGCGCCGGACGTTTGCCTTTACAATTACACCCGTTTTGTTTATAATTAATGACTCCACTTTACCCGATGTTAACTGCCGAAAACTTTTAGCCTGTCGTGTACGTTATGCGCGAAAGCATTAAATAAACTAATCAACATAACAAATAACAAAAAACCAACTAATTAAAATATTTTTAAAAATAAAAATATTTAAAAAAATATATTTTAAGTAAGTATGTATGTATTTAAAAAAAATTAGTTGACTAATAGTTTAGGTCATAAAGGGTCAAAATAGCATAAAGCAAAATCACTTACTCCCCAAACTAATATTTAGTAAATCAAAATAATACTTACACGTAAATAATTATCGAATCAAATATTTACAAAACAACATTTATTTATCAAAAGATATGTACAACAATATATTATAATTCCAAACTTGAGCATAAATTCAAACTTTACTGTGCTTCAAGTTTTTCGGTACATGCGCATTCACTTAGTTACGTACAAGAGAAACTTGTTTATGTGTTACATTAACGATTTTGAAGAGATTATGTTATAATTACAACTCCACGTGCCTTCCTTTGTGATATACATTAATTGGGTACTTAAATAAGTTAAATAATATTATACATTGTCTGCTTGTCGTTTATAAATATATCAGCTAACAAAGACCCACTTAGGCTAAGGCCCAATCTAACCATACAGGATGGTTAGATTGGGATAAGAATGAACAGCCTATATGCTGACCCACTGCTGGGCACAGGCCTCCTACGTGGACAATAGTACGCGGGGATATTGGGCCATAACCCACCACGCTGTCCCGGTGCGGGTTAGAAAACTGCACGAGTTTTACATTGTAACATGGAAACACCGAAACTACTGTCATTAAACACTATAACATAGCAATGCTGAAACTAGCGAGTCCTTAAACACAGAATCTTGTGAGTTGTATCTATCTACATACTTTTTTATGTATGCAATAAAAAGAACAAGTAATTATGAAATACATATTATTTGGTAGGCGAGTTTCTCACGTGCGTCACGGATTTTCTCCATAACAAAGAAAAAATACACTTTGCTTATACAAATGCAACCTTATTGACTAGCTTCCGCGTTTATCCTGGAATAATATATGACCCAGGTTTAATGCTTTACCTGTATTCCATAATTCATAAATCCGTTCACTTGTTTCAGTACGATTTATGAACAAACAAACATCGAAATTATAACATTAAGGGGAGGTATTTCGAGCGCTTCCCTCTCGTTCTCTCGACGGTACAACGGTAAGGGACGGGTATAACAGCGAAGCGGCGCGAATAATCGCGTTTTATATTTTAAAAATTTTATAGATGTAACAAACAAAAAACCATCGGTTATAAAAACTCAAGTTATTTACGAGCTTCATTTTGGTAAATTACTCATAATATCAAATCACTTATTTTAAGAATAAAACCTGGAAAAGAAGATAAAATGACACAAAAATATGTAACTTTGTGAATTTATTCTATCGAGCCAACTTTATCAAATCGTGTTTCCATCGGGTGTATTTTACAGAATAAAGCCTCAACAATATTTCATAATTTCCGCAGATTATAATTTTACTGTTTACTACTTCAAAAAGTAATTCTAAGAACGTGTTATTTTAATTTTTCACTAACACCTAGCCTTAATATAATGAAATGACTGCTAGAAACCGCAAGAAACTTTAAGGACTGGTAAGGTCAAGTGTTTTATACATGACAAAAATGACAAAAAAGGAATTAGGTGTTTTTTCGTAAGTAGGTACTTTTCGCCCAGCTGACGAGGGCTACGGCCGGCCGGCCGGCGGCCGTCTGTTGACCCGTCAACGTAGGTACTTATCGCTCAGCTGACGCGGACGGGTCAACGGACGACCGTATGCTTTAAAATAAATTAGATACTCAAAGACTATCTAATTAAAATTCACAAAATGAATTATTTTATTAAAAATGAAAAAAACAGTTCCTTTTTAATTCGTTTGTTAAAAAAATTTTGTTCATACTTAGGTTTATTTGTTAGAAACGTGTTCTATCTTTGTTTACATTTTGATTTTTATGGCAACCTTTGCGGTTAGAGTGATGTTAAATTATTATAAACGAATGTTGTGGGTAGGTATAAAAGCATAAAATGTGTGTATCCATATGCATGCATACTTCTTTACAAGGTTTACATTGGTTTACTTAATAAAGATCTAAAATTAAATGTGTCTTACTTATTTGCATCCGATCCGGATCGATTTCCTGAGGATCGGATCGACGACATGTGATCCGATCCGCGGATCGGATCGTGGTGTTACGATCCATTACGATCCGAAAAATCGGATTGATGACCCGGATCGCGCATCCCTAGTGTGCACTTTGAAACTTTGGTAAGTTCTCGTTAGAAGCTGTACAAATTCCGCGAAGTTTTTAATCGTGAATGAATCGCCAACGATAAACTATTAAACAAAGACAAACCATTAACAGCAATGCGGTACTGTAAAGGCTCGAGCAAAAACTCGATCCTTATTTCACAGTGAGTTACCTAATCCGCATTATCTAAATTCGACTCTACAACAACGTCACAAATCTTGTTCATCAATCTCTTGATCGAAACGTATGAGGGTTTAAGTGAGAGTTTGAACTTTAAAAAATCGACATGTTGGACTATAAAATTATTAGGATAAGTTTTAACCAAATCTTATTTTTTGTTGCAAAAAAAGTAGTTCCTAACAAAAAACTGGTCATGACCAGTTTTTTGTTACTTTTGTTTGTACGTTAGTTTTGTTTGTACCTATATAGGTACTCGATGGCAAAGGAAACTTGTTTTGTCATATGGCAGAAGCTAGTGAGGTGACATTGTTGGAGCAACATATTATCCTATTTTCTGTCTACGATTTCATGCGTAGACAACATTTTTGTACGACTTACTTACAACAAGATTTCTGTAAACTAGTTACATAATAATTTATCAAAGACTAGATAGACCTACAACATTTTGTTCAATATACCTTGTTACAAACACAAATGTCTTGGAATATACAAATAAATAATTTTGAACACCGATTTTTATTTAATTAAAATTATTTTATAGCTAATTTAATGGTATTTACAAGAACTGCTGCAATATATTTGCGTGTTTCTCTCGTACGAACCTTCCTCACGGGATCGAAGATTTGCCTCTGAAAATAAAATACACACACATTACAAACCATGACAAGTGTAGACATGAAAGAATAAGGGAAAAGAACCTCAAAATATTTATTTGCCACATAATGTTTTGTTATTACATCCTAACTTAGCATCTAGATAAATCCAATAACCTATAAGATACCACTGACTAATATTATAATAATATTTTGGCTGAAAAGTAAATTTAAAAATAACCTGTTACGAGATTAAAAGTACCTATCCTTGTCCTAGTCCTGGTTGTGTTGAAATAATAATACCTAACTGATTCACAGTCCGCAGCCCACATATGGGCCATAACAATTGGCTAACCTATTTTTATATTTTTGGACAGTGAACCTGTTAATAATAACTAACCATCGATAGATTAGGTCTATCCCTGCTGCCGATGACAACCTAGATAAGTTTTTATAATATTTTAATTTTCTTTTCCATCTATTCTGATAATCTGCCAAAATAAAAGTAACTATAACAGCGAGAGAAAATAAACAGGCAAGAAGCTCTAAGTGTACTTCAAAAGAAATCTCGTTAATAAAAAATTTGTTTCCTATCATATAATTTTAAACAAACAATTGCCAAGACCAAATATAATTTGCGCTCATCAATCAATCGGACGAAGCAATTAATAATGAGTCATGACCAATAAAATATTAACGGAAACGGCTTTAAAAATTCATGGCATTCTAAAACCATATAATATCCAGTTATGTTCGTAAATACGTTGATTCCAGCAACTAGGTACCTATTGGATATTTCGGGAACGGGTGATAGACAGTTGTTTGTATCTACGAAAATGACTGCAAGGTCAATACGAAAATTGAAGTAGCAAAGTAAGATAGCTGTTTTTGTAGTTCACAGATGTCCTCTCAATAATCAATTTTAAAAACAAATGTATAGCCCTATCTACTGTCCGACTGCTTTGCAAAGGTTTACTTTTGTTTTCATCGTGTATACGATGTTTTCTACCACTCGAATCTACTTTATTCAAAAAAATACAGATTTTTTAAAACACAATTCATTGAAGATGAAAGAGCTTTCGTCCGTATTGCGAAAGGCCCGTGGATTCGTCTTCTTTCCAATTGCTATTTTCGGTAACCTATCATAATTCGTTCGAATTTTAATTGTTCAAAAACGGTATGACGAAGTTTTAAATAGCAGATTGTTTTTTTATTTAATTTCGTTAATCCTTTTACCTATCATACATACGTTTCATTTTCCAGAAAAACTATTAACAGATTATCAAAACCACTTTTTTTTGCTTTTGAAAGATGTTTTGCTTAGGTACAATAACTTTAATATCTAGAACTATTAAAATTCGAAGTACCTTTTTTTGAACCCAGTTTTTTTTTTGTTTCTATATACCTACCTAAGTATTCATATTATTAGGTAAATAAACTAAAATGTCTTAAAAAGTTTAAATTAATACTTCATGTTTTCGGTAAGGTTTTGCTACAAAAGTCAGTGACAGAAACGAATCTCGGCAAAACCGACTTAACGTAGTCTTGCCTGCCCTACGCTAAAGTGTAATTTAAGCCCGCGTAGGCGCGGAGGGGCGAGGCGGCCCGCGAGCTAAAGAGCAGGTGGGTTTAACTACGGCAGTGAGTGAAAGCCATCTGCTACGATAAGCTCGCGTGGGACCACCGGAGCCTCGCAGCGCCGGAGCCGTGACAGAAACCATGCTTGCTAAATGCTGCGTGCTTGGATGATGCTGCATGCTTGGTTGCATGCTGCATGCTAGGTGCATGTTTGCTTGCATGCTGCATGCTTGCTTGCATGCTGCATGCTTTCTTGCATGCTGCATGATTGCTTACATGCTGCATGCTTGCTTGCATGCTGCATGCTTGCTTGTATGCTTTAATCGTTACTACGATTACAAGTTATTCAATGATATTATGGATTTCAATTATTTAAAATGTTTTAATTTTATAATATTGGAAACGTGTTTCTGGAAAATGAATTATCTAGCATTAATAGCTTCGGCCAAACGTTGGGTGGGCTTTAAAAACAAAGATTTAAAAAAAATTAACAATCGATAATCGGCATTTCAAAACTTTGTCAATTGTAATTTCGGTAAAAAGAAAATTATGGAAAACAAAAAATTACAAAACGTTTTCGGCCAAATAAAATTCGTACAAATAAATCTCGACTTTATGATAGGTAACCGCTATTTTCGTTTAAAAGTGTTCTCTATATTGTGAAAGTCTGAATAAAAAAGGTTCCAGATCCCGAGAGCTCATAAACTTACGTGTTCTGACCATCGGAGTGGGAGGCAGTCATCGGCGGCACCTTGTGCAGATGCGCCCGCCACATCATCTGTCCAAACGTCATCCGGAACTGTCTGGACATGGAGCAGTACAGCACAAAGTTGATAGACCCGTTGAGCAGAGCCAGGGCATCCATGAGCTCCCCGAAGAGGTCGTAGCATCTCTTGAAGAAGCAACGGCCCAGCAAACCGCTGAGCAAACCCAAGATACCTTGCGGTAACTCTGTAGCAAGGAACAAGAGTAGAACAGCCACCAACATCTTGGTAGTTCTGTTCGTTCTCCTCTCAGCCTTGCATTGTTTCTTCAGCTGTTTGTTGCTGGTCGGGCAGGCATTGTACACTCGCACTTTCTTCTGGTGCTGGTTGGCACTGTAGACTTCTTTGATCAACCATAAACTGATGACTGTGAGTATGACGCACGGCAGCAGTTTGATAAGCACCGCGTGCACCCAGAAATTGATCTGGTACAGCTGCCCTTCCTGGTCTGCGTCGACGTGATATAGAATGATGGGTCCGTTCGGTTCCAATACTACGGTGGTGTGGATGTCGAACACCTGTGGGTAGAGAGTTTTGTTAAACTGTTTAATAATATGATGATTAAACGACTATTTTTAGTTATTTAACATCTCCCGAAGGTTTTCCTATTTTTTCCCTGAAAAAGATTGACAGTCATGTCGATTCAATGTTGTGTACATAATATTCCGCAAATAAATTATTTACTAAAAAAAAAATTCAAAAAATTCCTTAATCAATTAAGCTTCGGGTTTGGATTGAATCTCAAAATAAAATTGTATAAAGACAGGCTGGTTAAATTTAAGATACCCTGGAAAACAGACGCAATTACACCGCGCTTTCATGCTTATACAAAATTGGTCACTCCCACATCAATTCTTCTAATTTACTGGCCCTTTTAAATTTCAAAATTAAATTTCGTTCTCGTGACAAAGATCCACACACTTTTGTACTTCAAGTCTGCAAAAACAAAACGTCTTTCTTTGACCCTATGGTTTGCTTGTTCCGTCTATAAAAGGTGACTGCTAGAAACCGCAACAAACTTCAAGGGCTGGTCAGGTCAAGTGGTTTAAGTATGACAAAAATGACAAAAAAGGAATTCGTGATTTTTTCATTTTTAATTAAATAACTCATTTTGTGAATTTTAATCGGATAGTCTTCGAGTATCTTATTTATTTTAAAGCAATAACATAAGATAAATAAAATGAAAAACAATTAAAAATAACGATTATTTATAACGCGCGGGCAACGGCCGGCCGGCCGACCGTCTGTTGACCCGTTTGCGTCAGCTGGGCGATAAGTACCTACATTAGTCTGCATTGAGACCATTTTTGTCATGTTTAAAACACTTGACCTGACCAGCCCTTGAAGTTTCTTGCGGTTTCTAGCAGTCAGTCACCTTATATAATGACCTCATTGATAAAAGCAATAACTCGGGTATAGATATTTTTCACTTAGTCTTTCAGGATTCCAAAATTGCTTAAAAGTCTCGATGAAACCTTCTACTGTAATTTAGTTTTAGTTTTATACTGATATTAACTAGTTTAAATTATTATTGTAACATAGGAAGCACCTTTTTATAGTTTGGATATTTAAGATAAGATGTGTGCACTTATTAACGCATTGTAGTTTAACAAAACACTTTATATATTGCTATGTATCCTGTTCATGTTTTGGCTCGAATCTGTGTAAAATTTATTTATTTATTTATAAACGGTTCACACGTTTATAAATAAATAAATAAATTTATGGTTTATGATAAGCAATAATGTACTGGTTTAATAAGAAACTGGCAGTTTCATAGTTTTCCTGTAGCTGTAACACTTCCAAAGTATTTGCCCTTATTGCCCAACTCAAATGTCTACATTTTTCTGATATAAATAATATTAATATATTAATATGGGTTGGTAACACAAAACCGAAACAGAAATATTCCTTCTCGCAGCTCTTATGGCTTCTTATCTCTCGTTATAAGGTGCGCCTCTTTAGGCTTAGTAAACTTATTAACGCTCTTCCCCTCAAAATTCGCCAAGCTCCCAACATACAATTTTTTAGGCGAATGACTCGCGAGCATTATTTAAATTTTTGTCTATATTATATATATGCTACATAAATTATACAAATAATATGGGGGCTGATGATGTTTTATATAATTATTATATTAGGTAAGTATGTGTACTTATTTTATATAAATGATATTTAGTAGGTAAGTATCTTTTTTGCGCCGTCTATCATCTTTTCTAACTCATTTTACTGGTCGACTGGTAGATAATGTTTTTAGCATTAAGTCCGCAATTTGTACTCGATTTTGTGCAATAAAGTATAAATAAATTAACTTTCATATAACGCTAGAGGGCGCACTACAGTAAACATCGTCTTAGTTAAATTACATTTTAAAAATATAAACTGTTTACCTTTACATAATTTGGCAACGAAATCATTACAATAAAAGTGCAATTGCTACGTGACAGTGTTGGTCAGAAACAATATTAAAGCGAACAGTGCTATCGGAAATCCATAATAAGTTTGTCCAGTGCAAGTGTAACAAAACATTTTAGAAGTGAAATCATCTTGATTGTGTTTTCATGGATAACAAAAAGAACGGTATATAACGTGAGCAGTGAAAAATTTAAACAATTATTGAATAATTATAGAATAACAGTGGTAAATGAGCGATTTTTTTTGGTTTACTCAGTGTCACAGTGGTAGTTGGAAAAAGTTTTATTTCCAAATACACTCGAACCAACTCCTTATACTCAAACCACTTGTTAACACGCGTAACCGTACGCTTAATTTGGTCGCTGTCAGTAAGAACTTTACTGATTGGTGTTGCGGCGCGTGTTACGGCCTGAGCCCGCGGAAGAAATCGTGCGGCCTGCGGTTCGATCCTGTGGAGGAAGGGTTATTTTGGAAGTTTTATTTTCAGCATTTATTTCAAACTTTTGAGAAGTCTGGTATTTGGGTGTTTATTGTTACACAGGCGCATAACTGACTAAGGTACGATGGCAAAGAAATGTACAGAGTGTAACAAAAATATTATTGATAGACAGTTTCTCACCTGTTCTAAATGCAAAAATACATATCATCTTAAGTGCACTAATACATCAGAGAAACTATTTTATTTAATGAAGCAAACGAAAAGTGATAAATGGACATGTAAGAAATGTATAAGTGAACTTCAACGTGAACTACAACAGTCAAGCAATTCCTTATCTGAATCGTCGGTTTGCACGAATATTACATCTACGCCTATATCATTTGTTACTAATCGTTTGAAAAAGAAGATAGATATTTCTACAAGAAAATCCAATGAATCACTTAATTTGGATGATTCAGATGATAGCTATTATTGCCCTGACTTAGAAACGACTCAATCCAATAGAAGCTGTCCAGAGGCTGGATACAATTCAAAGGAAGATATAAATTAATTAAAAATGAAAATTGTGGAACTAGAGGTAAGATTGAAATCAGCGGATCTGGAAATTGAAAATTTGTTATCAGAAAATAGTTCTCTTAAAAAACAAGTTTTGATTTACGAAAGAAAAACTAGCTATTTATCGCAAATATGTCGGTCAACACCTAAAAAAGATAGAAATAAAAAAGTTGTCGGAGAAAAAGGACAAAATAGTCTCTTCACAGATAATTCTGCACCAAACCAAACAATTAATGAAAACTCTCAATCAAGCAATGTAACAAGTGAAATTCAACCTCAACAATCATCGGTAACGTTTCTTCCGGTAACAAACCTAGTAAATATGGAAAATACTGAGAAATATGTGGAATCGACATGTAAAGTGCCTGTTACCAGTAGCAACACGGTGTCCAGAAACATAACAAGTACTCATTTAAAAACAGAGTCATGATTATAAGCGACCAAAATGGCAAAGGTATTTGTAATATCCTGAAAAAATTGCTTGGTACTGAATATCATGTAACCGCTTTAATAAAACCGAATGCTCAAATAGATCAAATTTTGAAATCTTGCAATGTTTTATGTAAAGATTTTACTACCTCTGATTATGTTATTGTTATGGCGGGATCAAATGACCGAAACCCACATGGATTTCGATCGTTTCTTTATTATTATATGTCACTACTCTCAAACACAAATGTATTGATTCCCGAAATAAATGAAAATGATGTTTTGAATGTACACAAGCAGAATGAAGAAATACGTCTGGTGTGTTCTCAATTTCATTATACAAGATTTGTACCTTTAGATAATTATGATTCAATAATTGATTATAAACTATTCACGTGTAGACTACTATTAAGGGAAATACTTGCAATTGCCTATAAAAATAATCTATTAAACTACAAAAAAGACAAAAGTTTAAAAAAATGTAATAAAATAAAAATAACAGTACAAAAGCAAATTACTGAATATTTTAATATTAAACCTGCGAAAGGAATGAAATTATCAAACAATATAAAAATAACGCAATAATAAATCACAGCATAGAATAACAGATTTTTTTAAACAAACAAAATATGTACAAGCTAGGCATTCGACGAGACAAAATATAGCGAATAATGATCAAAAGTTTTTTCGTTGCTAAGGATAAAAATTGTCTTAACTTATTTCATTCAAATACGCAAGGTATAAAATCGAAACGTGATCAATTGGAAATATTATTGCATGAAAAAGATATACATATATGTTGTTTTAGTGAGACTTTCTTAAAAAATTATGAAGTTGACACTTTTCAAATCGAGGGATATAGGAAGGTAACTCATTTTTGTCGGAAACGTAAATCGAAGGGTGGAGTAATATTTTTTTCTATATACTCTATTGATTGCTGCGAACTACAATGGATATCAAAAATGTCTATTGAATGTCACTTTGAATGCTGCGGTATTGTATTGAGCGGTTTAAATTATTTAATATTACGCGTTTATAGAACACCGAACAGTGATTAAACCATATTCTTAAATAATATGGAATATCTACTGAATAAGGTTATGGTAAGGACACGAAATAGATACAATAATATATTTATATTAGGAGATTTTAACGTAGATATACTGGTAAAGAATTGTAAAACGGAATCATTCACATGTTTCAATTATACAAATTATTTCCAGCCATTTTAACACCTACCAGAATCACCACTCACTCTCAAACATGTATTGATAATATAATCACCAATAAGAAACAGTTTAAAGCTAATGTATTACATATTGGTTTATCAGATCACTCATCTTAAATGATTTCAATTCCCTCAAGTCGCAGTTTTAATGAAAAATATTGGTATATTTACAAAAGAAATCCAGATGCTTACTTGGAAATATTCATTAAATACCTCTCTCAAACCAATTTCAAAGATGTTTATTCTCATACTAACCCTAACCAGGCGTATAAAGCATTTATAGATAAATTTAAACTTATTTTTGAACTTTGTGTTCCTGTCAAGAAAATTAAAATAACCTATAAGAAAGCCCCTAATTGGAAAACTAAAGGTATACTTACTGCCAGTAGAACTAAGAGACGATTATATTTACAAAATAGAAACATGAATTGCTTAGCTACAAAAAATAAATACAAAAAATACTGTAAAATTATGAAATCAGTTATAAGACAATCTAAAAGGAACACAAATTTAAATTATATAAATGAATGTGATAATAAAAGCAAGGCTACATGGCAAATTATAAAACAAAATACAACAAAATCAAATAGCATAAAAGAAACAATAGAAAATATAATAAAAGATGACATTTTAATTGACAATCCACTAGATATAGCTGAATTAATGAATAACTATTTTATAAATTTAAATAATCCATTACAGAATATAAATCATATTTCGTACCAACCAGTAAGTCGATCAAATATTAATAGCATTTTTATGACCCCAGTAACAATTTCGGAATTAAAGACAATCTTAAAACAATAAAAAAATAAAAAAAGTGTAGGTCATGATAATATTCCAATGACTTTAATAAAATCAAGTATACAATTTATAGTTGAACCTTTATTGTACATTATAAATTTGTCAATAGAAACAGGTATATTCCCGGATGACTTAAAAAAAGAGCTTATAAAACCTCTTTTTAAAAAAAGTAATAAGAGTGATATGAACAATTATATTCCAATTGCATTACTATCAAATTTTTCCAAAATTTTTAAAAAAGTTATTTTTAATAGGATTACATCATTTTTGAACAAAAATAACATAATTCATTCGAATCAATTTGGTTTTCAAAAAGGAAAAAATACGACATTGGCTATATTTAAAATTTTAAAGCAAGTTTGGGCAGATATAGATAAAAAGAAGACATGCATAGGCCTTTTTTTAGATTTATCAAAGGCTTTTGATTGTGTTGTTCATAAAATATTGTTTAAGCAGCTAGAACATATAGGGCGGCATAGCGCTGAAACTAATTGAATCTTATTTGGCACATAGGTCTCAAGCGACAATTTTAGATTCTTTTGATAAAACAACAAAAACAATAATAAGTGTCCAATCAAATTTTGAAAAAAATGTCTTAGGTGTTCCTCAAGGAAGCGTGTTGGGGCCATTGTTGTTTTTGACTTACATCAATGACCTTCCACTAATTATTAGACATACTTGTGTCATGTTTGCTGACGATGCTACAGTATTCATATCAAATGAGAATATAGAGGATAGGGTTTTTGTTGGTGAAATTAATAAAACATTCCAAATTATCGATAGTTGGCTGACTTCAATTAATTTAAAAGTAAATCTAGATAAAACAAAGCTAATAGAGTTTAGAAACTATAAGAAAACCCCTTTTGAGTTTAAAGTTAGGATTGACAACAAAGAGATTGAGAAAGTACCAGATATAAAATTTCTAGGTGTTACTATTGACACCCATATGAATTGGAAGTCGCACATTGATAACATAAATAAAAGGCTCTATAGTAGTTGTTATGCAATATCGATCTTGCTGAACGTAGCCTCAATCAATGTAGCAAAAAATGCATATTATGGATATGTCTATCCTCTTTTGACGTATGGAATAATATTCTGGGGTAACTCAGTAAATAGTTAATCCACCTTTATAATACAAAAAAAATGCCTCAGAATTATGTATAATGTTAAAAATTGTGGATCATTAAGAAATACTTTTAAAGATTTCAAATATCTAACTCTGATGTGTATTTATATTCTAGAAATTTGTGTATTTGTAAAGGAGAATAAAAATTATTTTTGTCCAAAAAATCAATCCAAAAAGAATATACGCTCACAATATGCTTATGATGTGTGTATCATAAAACATTATAGTTATATTTATGGCAAAAGTACCGTGATTATGGGGATAAATTTTTTTAATCATTTACCGCTTCATGTCAAATGTGTTGAAAACCCCTATTTTAAAAGAACTCTAAAAGAGTGATTAATCGAAAAATGTTTTTATAGTTTGGATGAATTTTTTGACTATTTTTAGTTTTATATTAATTATCATTATTTTACAATTTTATATCCTAACATGCGAAATGGTTTTATTGTTATTTTATTAATGTTTTGTTTGAATGTATTATTTTTAATTTTAATTTATGATTATTAAAAATTATTATTATTTTATACAATTCTATTTGCTGATATGTGAAATGATTATTTTGTAATTTAATGAATATTGTTTAAATGTATTAAATTTTTTAAATTATTTTTTTTATGGCATTTGTAAAATATTGTACGTCCGAAATGGACAGACTGTTGACACCATTTTAATTGTAACAACCAATGTACACAGTTATTTATGACAATAAATTTTATCTTATCTTATCTTATCTTATCTTCAGAAAACTTTAAAGTGGCTAGTTTCTTTTAAAATATTATGGCGTTGGTAGCTGAACGGATAAAATTACTCGGGTTAAATGCGACAAATTGTGGTTCAATCAGCATAGGCTCTGTTGGGCCATTAGCGTGAATCCTTAACTAACACAAGTTCACATTTCCGGATTGGTTAACAGGACCATTTGTTTGTCGTTTGAAACATAAGGTTGTTTTATTATCGTATTGATAGTATTATGAGCTGATTTCTGTTATAACGTGTTTTTTGATGCTTATGTTATGCTTTATTACAATAAAATATGTGTTTTCCTTATATTTTATTTTTATTTTACTAGAAAAAATTTTTTTTTTATATAAAAATTTATATCTTTATTCTTACAATATTTTAGGTATGGGGAAGGATTTTAATAGATTAAGGAACTAATGCAGAGTTACCAGTTATCATATTAAGGCTTAATTTTGAATAGAACGGATGGTAGCTACGTTTTTAGCGGTGGGTAGCTAAAAAGACCCCTGTCTGTGTCGGTGGCTCAATTGAGCCACACATACTAGTGGCCGCGGCAAGACCGGCTCTCAACACACACGAGAGGTTAATTATTAACCTCTCGTGATGGTAGCTACGTTTTTAGCGGTGGGTAGCTAAAAATACCCCTGTCTGTGTCGGTGGCTCAATTGAGCCACACATACTAGGGGCCGCGGCAAGCCCGGCTCTCAACACACACGAGAGGTTAATTATTAACCTCTCGTGTGTGTTGTGATTGATACTATTTTCTTTGAAAAATTATTAATGAGTAATAATAAACTAATAAAAGAATTTGTATATTGTACTAGCTGACCCGACAGACGTTGTACTGTCTTAATTATGGATATTGAATTTAAAAAAAAAGCTACTTTTTTTCATAAGAACCTTCTCTTGACAATAACAAACACAACAAAAAAAGAATGAGCGAAATCGGTCCAGCCGTTCACGCGTGATGTCGTGACCAAGGGAAATAGGGATTCATTTTTATATAAGTAACTAGCTGACCCGACAGACGTTGTCCTGTCTTAATTATGAATATTGAAAAAAAAAATCAATTTTTTTTTATAAGAACCTTCTCCTGACAATAACAAACACAACAAAAAAAGAATTAGCGAAATCGGTCCAGCCGTTGACGCGTGATGGCGTGACAACGGAAAACGGGTTTCATTTATATACGAGTATATATAGATAGATTATTACTTAAAACTGAATAAAAATTTAATAAAATACAAAATGAGTTTACAATGATTTCTTTTTTAGGAAAAACATCGATCTTTAGAAAGTAGGAAAAGATATTGAAAAGGTAATTATTGTAATAATTGTAGTAATCATTGCTATAATATTTGTTTTATTTGATTGATGTTAAATATGTAACTTTTAATATTATTTATTTATTCAATATACCGTCTTTAATTCAATGTGCTGATGTTTATTTACTATTTAAATCTTATTATAATATTTGTGTGATGGTTGCATATTAAAGGTTGCTATGTTACCTGAAATAAATTAGATTTGATTTATTTTCTATAAATATATCGAATTCTTCATAATTTTTCTTAATACAAAAATAACATACTCAAATATCCTCATGATTTACGGAAAAGCTTTGCCCGGCTTTAGAACGCACAAAAAAGGATAGACAAAGATGTTTACTACAACTCGGTTCAAAGGCATCGTAAAGAGGGAAATGCTATCGACAAATATTTACTTACGTGATACATTTCTCGTAAAAACATGCTTAATGCGTGTTTTAAGAAATTTCATTTTGTTCATTCATCCTTATTATTTTATTCGTTTTCTTTTTACATACACACCTAATTATCTACATACATCACGCGACGCGTTTTACGGGGAGACATACATTATAGAGACCACAGAACATTTAATAAGGTCTATTCCGTGGCCTAATTTGAAGGAGGCCTACATCCACTGGATTAAACAAGGCTAAGAAGATGGAGAACAAGTAGAAGATTCCGTGGCACAGACCACTTGTGTTTGAGACGATATCTACACACTTCTTTTCCTACATTAAAAAAAATTAACCGTGTCGGGTAGCACTGAAAGAATACTACCATAACGGACTAAAGACTGCACATACATTCAACAACATAGAGCGGTGATGGGCTCACTACCTGTCGCGCTGAGCACATGTGCAGTCGCTATTTAGTGAAGAGTGGACTATGGTAGAGGACGGCTTTTGCTGTCCTCATTGCCTAGTCTCTGACTAACCCTTCGGGGATAATATTCGTTATTATAATAATGTATGTATGTAAAAAAAGATTTAAAAAAGTAAGAATACTAGAAAAAGCTGAAATCGATATTGTATTTTTATACGGGTGTTTAATAATTGGTGAAACCTGAAAAGTGAACAAATAATCAGTTGTTCCATACATTAGGTCGAAAAGTATTTGCTGTTGTGTAAGAAACAGCTGTTATAAGGTTTCGCTTATTTAGTTTGTTCCCATACAAATAGGTTGTTCTTTGTAATTAGTAGGATGGCCCACGTGCAGGATTAAACGGTGAAACTTAATTTTTTTTTTGGATTTCTGACAAGGTGTATCCGGAAATACCCCATGTACATTCGGGGTCACCGTCGCTTTACCACTTTACAGAAATTTTCGGATGAATCGCGCCGCCCGCCCGGGTGCGTGCCCGTACCAAATAGACGACGCGGTGTGCAAGGGATTTTGGCCTTTAGACTGGTAAAGCGACGGAGTCCGCAATAGTAACTATGTTCCGCGATTTTTGTAGTTTTCGAACCATGATTTTTCTTCGATAGTCGAAGTCAAAAATTCTCAAAATTAAAAAAAAATTATACTACAAAAAATCGCGGTACATACATGGGGTAATAGGCAAGTTGACTAAATTTCAAAATCATATTAAAACGATACTTGTTTACCTATTTTATCCTAAAAATAGATTATATTTCAATAAATCGATCATTTACAATATTTATTTTGCGTTTTTATATTCCGATTTAAATTTGCCGCACAAAACGCTTAAGACCGCCATGTTAGGTAAATGACGTCACGCCGTGCCAAACATCCGTTTCGTTCGAGGCTTGTTCTATAGAAATGTCACATCAATGAAATGACATTTGGCTCGGCATGACGTCACGGCTTCTGTCATATGACTGAATGCGTATTAATGTCGATTTTTTTCTTTAAAAATATTAATAAGTATTCCAATTTTTAATGAATGTTTTAGATATTTTGTTTCTATAAATCATAATTGATCATTAGAAACGCTAATCTACCCAATTTATTCTTAGCGGACACAAGCCTATTCCGGGTAAACCTGGATGTCAGGAATCCAAAAAAAAATGTATACACACATAACTTGAATATTATCTGTAACGGCTCATTTAAAGTATATTATCAACCAATCTCTTCCCTTTGGTATCGTAAAAGGCGACTAACGGACTAAAGACGCACATACATCCTACAGCATAGACCAGCGATAGGATCATCGCCTATCTCGCTGAGCACATGTGCAGTCGTTATTTGGTGAAACGTGCACTGTGACAGTGGACTGCTTTGCGGTCCTCATTACTTAGTCTCTGACTAAAACTTAGGGGATTAATAGTCGTAAATGGAAGTTTATCTCTGTTCGAATCTGACGTAACGGAACATAATATTGTGGCAACACTGCCACCTTTTTTCTCTCTCTATCATGGCGTTCTATACGGTGCTATTAAATCAATGACGTATATTTAATGTACAGGTAGTTTACGACAAAATAAACATATTTTCCCTTATAAAAAGTAGTATTTTGTCATTGGTTTAGATTTTAATATTTTAAACAAAATAATTTATTGTTTAATTGGCAAAAACTGCATCATACTCTTAGATGCCTCGATGAAATCACTCACACATGCGAATGCATTGTGGAAGTCGTCGCGGTCGTCAGTGTGAGTGCAACGACTTCCACAATGCAATGCAGTATAAATTATTTTGTTTGAAAAATTAAAATCTAAACCAATGACAAAACACTACCTTTTATTGGGGAAAATATTTTTATTTTGGCGTAAGCTACCTGTACTTTAAATATACGAGTATATTGAGTTAATAGCTTATATAGCAGCTAGTGAGCATTTATAGTTATTTTGGAAATACAGTCCTAAAAACCATACTTGTGAGTTTTATTATACAGTACCAGCGTCCCACAATCTCTAAAGCGTTTTACCATAAAGGTTGGTATGCAGAGGACCGGCGGGAGGATGAAACTGCTCAGTATGGCGGCACTGCATCGCTTCTCCGTGCACAGTATGTGGTTCCGGTCCGAGTATCTGTAACAAAACCATTATACTCACTACATTATCCACCAGCATCATCATCATCAGCTTTTAATTTCACACTATTCTCTCTTTCTTTTTATAATTCTTTGTGTTAGCGAAAACTGAAAATTTCAGAATTTGTTGCGTGATTGCGTTTGTCATTTGTTTTTATGTTTGCCATTTATTTTTATATTTGTTAAGAGGCCTATTACATTTTGAATGTGATTTTTGCGTAAAATGCCCATTTTCGCATTTTGTAGTAATTTTGCAGTTGTATTTATCGTTTTTATCGAAATAGGATAATAAATTTGTGAATAATATTACAAATCTCCAATCTGTGAGCATAAGTTGAAGTCGGACAGCCGGCGCATCGCATTTTGTAGTAATTTTGCAGTTGTATTTATCGTTTTTATCGAAATAGGATAATAAATTCATTATAAAATCTTTATTCCTCATGAAGTAACAATTACTCTGGTATAAATTTTGCTTAATAATATTATCGTAGATAGGAGATATTCACAGTTAACTTATAGCAATTTTCAAAGTTTTTTGGTTTAGAATAAGTTTTTTTCTATATAAAATTAATGATATCTAAAAATTCCGAGGCCGCTACGCACTATTCGACCATATAAGAGACAACATTATAATTATTTTATTTCACTTGTTCAGAACAGTAGTTCAATCGATGAGCTCATAAAAGTGCCTTCGCGCACTTTATGAAAATTTTTCTCAGCAATTTTGGGTTTAATTAAAAAGTTGAGCAAAACTTACAAAAAGCGAGGCCGCTACGCACTATTCCAATAGCTATTCTACACTATTCAATAAGTCATATTTGTTAATGTATTTTTGTTTCTGAGATCCATAACGCCAAAATTGACCAATTTATGCAAAAATCACAGTCGAGATGTAAAAGGCCTCTTAAGTTCTTTTGTTCTGTTTTTTATTTTTGTCATTATTTAATGTTCACCTGATATATTTTTTTTGTGCACTTTGTGTCTGGTCTGCATCAAGTTGAGTACAATCAATTTGATATTTTTATAGTTTATAGATTATTAACCGATTGTATTCAGTTTTGTAGACCTAACAATAAAAAAAAGCGCTTGGCCTTCATCTTAGGTACCTGATGGTAAGTGACGATAAGGCAGAAGGTGGAAGCGCGCTTCACCCGGAATTCTCACTGAGGAACTGGCTTGAATTGACTTGAATAGGCACCTTTGGCTTTCAAAGCAAAAAATAAAGACGGTGTTGATTAATTTTGGCTAGCTGGAAAAGTTCCACGGTAGCTCAACTGAAAGTGGTGCGGGTTCAAAACCTGCTCGTGGAAAATTTTTCGACACCGTCTTTTTCAATTTGTAATTTGTTGGCACCAAAATTTGCGTTATAGTTATCTGAACAATAACAATATATTCATATATTTTTTTAATAGGTGACATCTTCAGTTGATCGCGTAATACTTAACAGATGGATAAGTTTTATCTGAATATTTAAAAATAAGCTCTAAAAACAGAGAAACAGACATAAATCCGTAGGTAACGTAAATAACCCTTTATCATACTTACTATAATATATTAAACTATATCATACTTACTATTATTAAGTATAAAAACGATTTAGTTAGTAAACTTAGTAGTGTTAGTAGGTATTCAGATAATTCAGAAACACAGATAAAGGCAGTAAGTACATCATTTCCTGTAATAAAAGTTTTCTACTGAATAATGAACCAACTTTCAACGCTGGCAAACAACCCAACAAGTGATTTAAATTTAAATCTAGTTTGCATTGCACCTTTACTGACGACAAGACACCGGTAATACTCGGTAGTATTAAATATTAATTCCCTGGGAGCGGAGACAGGATATGTTTTCCGTGAAAAAATGCTTACCTCAAAAATTTATGCGCTTGAATTAAAAGTATTTTAAACAATAAGCAAAACATAAAAAGAATAAATTTAAAAGGGCACTTCCATTAAAAAAAAAATACGCGCTGTAAAATTCGCTCAATGAATAATGTTTTTACCTGTAATCTTTCTTAACACTGAACAGAAAAAAAATTCTACTCCTACGTCAGTGTTACAATGTGTAGTTCGTTAGTAATACTTCAGAAATAAGGTCGATTTGCAAGTTGTTTAAAAGTTTATGTATATTGAGTAATAAGTCAACTATCCTATTATTTTTGCATACATCCAACATCGTGGAGCGGCGATGGGCTCACCACCTCTCACTCACTCAGCGTGGTCTTTAGCCCGTTAGTCGCCTTTTACGACACCATAAGGAAGAGAGTGAGAGAGAGAGAGAGTGGTAGTATTCTTTCACCGCTACGCAACACGGTTATATACTTATCATTATGATATTTTTATTGAACGGCTATGATATGCTGAGGCATTCTCTACCTGCCGACCGTAAGGGATGAATTATATTAGACCGGGGCGTGCACGGGGCGTGCCATTTAACCGCCTGTGTGGTCTAGTGGCTAAGCTACCTGTTTCAGACCCAGAGGTCCCGGGTTCGATTCCCAGCGGGGGGTACATCTTTGTGGGCTCGGTTTGGTTGGTGGTAGGGCTGTTAACCCGGCGTCATTGAGGCAGGGTCAATATGACCCTGCACGTTTTGTATACGAAAAATTTCTTAGAAATAATTGCCGCCCACAACCGTTTGTCTTAGTAGCTGCAGCTAAGTATCACCCCAACCCTTTGTGTACCTCACTTTAGTCGTCAATCGCCTGCGCAAGGAGCAACACGTGTGTAAACCTGCGACCGGGTAATTGTGACCCAGCTCAACGGCGACGTTGCTGTTTAGTGCCATATATTTTTTTATGTTTTATTTAGTTTTACTTATTTATACAACTTTATTTTTAGATTACTATCTAATATGAACCCGGAGGAATGTAAGCGTCGTCGAATCATAGCGATAATTGATGAATCTTCGACGAAAATTAACCTTATGCATCTGATTCGGAAAATGAAGATCATGTTAGTGTTCGTACTCAGGAAAGTGATACTGATCTAGAAGTTAGTGACAGTGAAAATGACGTTCCACTGCAATAATTACGTCAATCCAATTCAAGTGGTGACATTGCAGAATCGTCAGATCAACAGGTACGAGATCCTTGTTATAGTGGGAAAGATGGTACTAAATGGTACATAACTCCTTTCCGGCAAAAGGTCCGCACTCGAAGCGAGAATATTATTACACAGCAACCTGGAGTAACACAAGAGGGAAAGACGGCTAAATTAGAATGTTGTCAACTTTTTTAACCGGATAATTTGCTCAATACTATACTTATGTACACTAACAATCGAATAAAGGAAATAATGGCTGCTTGTTCAGATCTCTCGAAACACGAAAGAATTTACTAGAGAAACATCTGGAGAACCTCCTTCAAAGCTCACTGGCTGGCTATCAAAAAAAAAAAATTAAAAAAAATGACCTGAACACGTTATCTCTTATTGTAAAAACTGCAGTGTAAGTCTAATTCAAAAAGACTAATTATACGAACGTTCCCGATATTTCTGTGATTAATTTTTAATGATAGAAAGGTTAGATAGTATAGATTTCATCTAAGTATATTTTTGATAGAAACAATATTATTTTGTCTTGATATTTTTTTTTTAAGGGAGTTGCATTTTTGTTGCATAATAAAATAGTCCTGATGAAAATTAAAAATAAAAATAATTTAATTTATTACCAATGTGTTTTATGCTACTACTGATTATAAATACAGTTATATGTTATAAATATTAAATTTAAAAAATTATAAAAGATTTTATACTAGGCAAAATAGTTACAATTGTAAAGGGTCATAATGACCCACCTCAACGTTAGTGTAACTTTTTTCCGCCACAATGACGCCGGGTTAAGTCCGCCTGGCTAGCTACCATCATCTTATCTATGTCTGTCGCCATAACAACGATGTTTATAGCATTGTTGTGTTTCGGCAGTTTGAGATAAGATAGCCAGTTCCTCAGTGAGGATTCCGGGTGAAGCGCGCTTCCACCTTCGGTCTTATCGTCACTTACCATCAGGTGAGATGAAGACCATGCGCTTACCCGCTGCCAATAAAAAAAAAAGAAAAAAAAGTGTACGGGGCTCGGACGGGGCACTGATTTTAAACATTACGTCCATTTCGTATTTACATTAGACCGGGCACTGTGTAATATGAACTGCCTCATACAAAATGAATGCAACGTATCAAATCAGTGCCCCGTCCGGGCCCCGTCCAGGCCACGCACACGGCACGCCCCGTGCACGGCCCTATCTAATATAATACATCTCTAAAGGTGTCCAGCGAAAAGCACGATTGTACGGTAAGTATATTGAATTTTATATATGGATTCTCACAACACGTCTTATTACAAACTCGGATAAAACTCCTTAATTAACGACTTTTAACTTGATGTTGTACTACAAACTTTTTAACACCAATTAAAAGTATGAGAACAGCGATTCATTACGTCACTAGACAGAGAATGCAAAAACGATGGATTAACGAAAAGAGGCATTTAAGAAATTGTGTTAAGACATATTATTTCAGACTGTCTAAGCCTGTCAAGTCACCGTGGATTAACGTTAAAGTTAATAAATGGAAATTCATATTCAAAGTGAAAAAGTAGGGCAAGTTTAACTAAGAAACTGCCCTACTGCTGCTGGGCTTAGGATCCGTCATTTAAATTAAGTCGTCGTCACAATAAATACATACCTAAATACCTAAAAACAGAACTTTGATCCCCGAAGGGTTAGTCAGAGACTAGGCAATGAGGACAGCAAAAGCAGTCCTCTGCCATAGTTAACTTTTCACCAAATAGCGCCTGCACATGTGCTCCGCGTGACAGGTGGTGAGCCCATCGCCGCTCTATGCTGTTGGATGTATGTGCAGTCTTTAGTCAGTTGGTCGCCTTTTACGACACCCAAGGGAAAAGAGGGGGTGGTAGTATTCTTTCACCGCTACACGACACGGTTACTAAATGGCTATTGATATAACCACGCTTGCCATATTTCTGACCATGAACAGCAAGTACTGAGTTCCAAGAGAGAGTGAGGCGTTGGGTTTGTAAACTTGTGTACCTAGTACAGTACAACATAATTATATTGAATCGAACCTGGGTCTAAGAGCGCCTAAGCCGTACGCGCTGCTGTCTACCGACAAAATTAATTCAAAGCCCGCCTTCGTTTTGCTCGGGATTCAATACGGAACGCCCGCTACATAAAACACTACTTTATCCCCTTGGTGCATAGTTTACTATAAATACACACTTATATACAGCAAGCACTGAGTTCCAAGAGAGAGTGAGGCGTTAGGTTTGTAAACTTGCACCAAAGCACAGTTGTAATAAAAGCTTTAACGTTATGCATTTATTACAACTGTGCTTTGGTGCAAGTATTGCTCCTTTGTTATTTAAGTCGTTTCTAACAGTGGAGACTTTTTAATGACTTTTCTGTTTTACCTATAATTTTGTAGCTATTCATTTATTGCATAAGTCGATAGTCTTCCTAAGATAATAAATAAAATAAAATAAAATAAAACACCGACCCTTTCAACCGTGTCGCATAGCGGTGAAAGAATACTAACACCCCCTCTCTTCCCTTGGGTGTCGTACAAGGCGACTAACGGACCAAAGTCTGCACATACATCCAACAGCATAGAGCGGCGATAGGATCACCACCTGTCACGATGAGCACATGTGCAGTCGCTATTTGGTGGTGAAAAGTGGACTATGGCAGAGGACTGCTTTTGCGGTTCTCATTGCCTAGTCTCTGACTAACCCTTCGGGGATAAACAGAACCTTAGGCACCAGCGTTGCTTAAAGCTAGGATTCCCGAGCGCAGAAACTAGTAGGGGACTGATTGATTGCACATTGCGATTCGCGACTGTCAACTTAGCAAAAAAGGTAGGTAATTTTAAAAATCAAGAATTCTTTTAAAATTTTTTTCATCCACCCATCTCGGAAAGAGTATTTTTACTCTTCGATATCTGAGTGCAAAAGCCGTTTTTACCTGCTAGAGGACAAAGTAAATTGAATTCATAACATCGTGTGCACTTAGTATGTGTATTCAAAACATCATTAAACCTATTTTCTTCTTCCTCCATGGTGCCGATTTATCATACGACCTTTTTAAATTGTTAAAAACTCAGACTCGGAACCTTTTTGGTGTACCTACTTTTTTAATTTGGTTGGTAATTTCCTCGTTGAGGTGGGATGAAAAGTTACGTGTTGCACTCGAGTGCAAAGATTTTTCACCTCGTGCTCTTTTGATTCCCTCGGTAACGCTCAGGATTCTAATTTTTGAATCACTCGCTGCGCTCGTGATTCAATTTTAGAATCCTTCGCTTGCTCGGTCATCAAAATTGAGCACGCGGTTAAAAAGCAAGTTTGCACTCTTGTATAACAAATAACTATTAACTTATAACGGCCGGAATGCCTCACCTATTCAATAGTAGATTGTTATACAAGGGGCTAAAATGACCCATTATATACGAGGTAGTTTTACTCCCGAGCTTTAGCGAGGGAGTAAATAGAAACCGAGTTATAATGGGTTTTTAGCGCCGTGTGTTACACTCTGCTTTTTACTACGAATGCGAGAAAATAAAACAATCTAATACAATATGATGTGGTTTATTTTATTAAAAATTAACCCGTTAGTTGCTTTTACGGCACCCAAGGGAAGAGAGGGGTTGGTAGTATTATATTGATGAGCCCATCGCCGCTCTATGCTGTTGGATAGTATGTGCAGTCTTTCCATCTCTTCCCTTGGGTGTCGTAAAAGGCGACTAACGGACTAAAGACTGTACATACATCCTACAGCAAAGAGCGGCGATGGACTCATCAAAATAATAGTACCAACCCCTTTCTTCCCTTGGGTGTCGTAAAAGGCGACTAACGGACTTAAGACTGCACATACATCCAACAGCATAGAGCGGCGATGAGCTCATCAAAATAATACTAACAACCCTCTCTCCCCTTCGGTATCGTAAAAGGCGACTAACAGACTAAAGACTGCACATACATCCAACAGCATAGAGCAACGATGGGCTCATCAAAATAATATAACCAACCCCTCACTTTTCTTCGATGTCATAAAAGGGGACTAACGGACCAAAGACTGCACATACATACAACAGCATAGAGCGGCGATGGGCTCATCAAAATAATAATACCAACCCTTCCCTTCCCTTGGGTCTCGTAAAAGGCGACTAATGGACTAAAGACAGCACATACATACAACAGCATAGAGCGGCGATGGCCTCATCAAAATAATACTACCAACCCCTTTCTTCCCTTGGTTGTCGTAAAAGCGACTAACGGGCTAAAGGCTCACCACCTAAGCACATGTGCAGACTGTGCAGTTGTTTCTTGCTGAAGCGTGGATTGTGTGGGCGTGGTCTGTGTTGTCCATAGATTCAAATGATTACTACTTTTACCTTAAACTTTAATAATAACAATCTTAAAAAAGTTGTTGATTTATGTAAACAGTAATAATTCGAGTCTTTGTTCATGATTATTCTACTTATGACTTAATACTTTTTCGTGTTTGTAGGCTGATTGTCATGTGACAGACAAAAATTTAAAACAAAATACTTTTTCCCCTAGGGCAAGAAAAGCTATTTTAGCCTCGCTCTAGACCGGTACAATGACGGTCTTTTGAGCAAGAGGAGTGAAAAAACAATTATTTTCGTATATTTTTCATTAACTAAAACCAAGTATAATGCAAGTAATACCATATTTGAATTATAATTAGACGGATGTTTGAAATTTTATTTGATGCAGTAAAGTATACTAATAGAGTATTTAATGGCCTGAATGACTAGATAAAAAACTGTGGAATAACACATATTTTTTCTAAATTTTGAGTACTTGTGATTTGCGAGTTATCCATAATTTGAAATATCCTATTTTCAGGAATTTCGTGAATCCCAGCCTTAATGGAATATGAACGCTCGGGTTACATGATAAGTTTCAATTTCGCGTGAAAGTCGTTAAAGAGTGAACTTTCTGTACGGTAGTACTATTACTTATTCTGTGATAATAGTCTTGATTATAAGTTAGTATGTAACCCATATTTCGCAAGCTTGGTGATGACTTGATTTTAATAATGCGTAATAGCGTTTGCCAGTCAGACAGTGTACCTATAGGCTAATTACTAACTTTATTTTTAATATCGACATTACCCGGCAAACCGTTTACAATGAAAGATCTATTGTTAGTTACCCTGTGGCACGCAATAAAGACATTGAAACATTGTCTTGGCCGCCTCAGTTGAATAAAAACAGCTCGTTCGCGTTATTTCTGTTCATAGGAAAATTCATAGTTCTTGCAAACTGAAACGCACAATACTTTTCCATAACGGCTTTCTAGAACGGCTGCATCTTTGGAAAATTATTTTTTCGTTGTGTTTGTAAATGTCAGAACAAACTTTTTATGAACCTTGGAAAATTAGTCACCGACGGCTTTACGTGCCTGTGGAGAGAGGCGGGGGGGGATGGACTCAAGACGTTTTTAATTTATCATTTAAGTATTCGAGATCCTCATTAAATATATCATACGTACAATACACCTTTAATTTTTATTATTTTAAAATAAATTAAGGGTGAGTTTCACCCATGAAACTACTATTATTGTCGTCAGCTGATCGGACAGTTTTATATGGGTGGTCAATTTTTTTTGTCATTTTTGCACATAGGTTTGTTGGGGAAAGTTGTTCAGTTTCTTTTAATTTCTTAATTTCTTTAAATCGATAAAAAATTAAGGGCTTATACATACTTAATCAGAAATTAGATCTTGATCAATTTAAAATCAAAATCAAAGAAAAGCTTTTTATAAAATTATAGCTAGCTTATTATAAAGTGTCACATTACACAGAAGACAAAACAGCTTGGCTCTGAACTGAAATACTCCAAGTACTCCAACAGCTATTTCTAATAATTATAAAACAAATAAATTTATATAGAGTTGTACATTAAAATTATTATTTTGTATTTTATGACCTGGTAACGACATATCTTTTTTTTTTCTAAATGTCGTTGCTTCCTTTGGTTTCTTGCGCCAGTTCTTTGGCCACAGTTAAAAAATGACGTCCTGAATGTGTGGTACGTTAAAAATTTGGACAATTCAAAGTACTTATTAATTGAGTTTATTGAATAAATATATTTTAAGTTTGAGTTTGAGTTCATATACTACCCGTAGGGTTAGTCAGAGACTAAGCAATTGAGGATCTCAAAAGCAGTCTACTTCCCCAGTCAATATTTAAATAAATAACCTTAACTTATACGCACATATGCTTATCATGATAGGTGGTGAGTCGATCCCAGCTCTATGCTGTTAATGTGTGCAGCCTTTAGCAGTGGCGAAGCGTGAAATATTGAGAGAGGTAAGCCGTAACAAAAAAAAATGCTTACCTACTCCGAGCGCGGGCACGCAGTCTTGAGTCCTTAACGAAAATCTGTGATTGGCATCCTGGCTTCAGTCTTGTATAGGCAGATGTATCTTCAGTCCTCTTTTACTATACGTGTAAGCACTGAGATATTGAAACAGTGTCTTGCAAGCATAATAGAAGTGGCTTTGATAAAAGCCGTTTGTGATGAAATGATGATATGATGTAAATTAAACAAAACTTAATAGACTAAGTACTAATAATACTACTTATACTCTAAAGCTATTCGTCTATTCTTTCTCACAAAGTGCGCTAAGACATTATCATAAAAGCCGGGAAGAATCTAAAGCTATTAATGCCGACATCTTACAATTCTACCGATTACTTTGCAAATCTACTTATTCTAAATACGTAATTTCAACTTATTACAATATCTAATTACAATTACAAATACCTAATTACAATGTACGTCTTCGTAACTACTTTCATCACTACACACAACACAAATAAACAAAGTCCAACTACAATACTAATCATTCTAATAGGTGAAACTAACAAATAAATTTAAATACTAATAAAACACAGTCATGCATTCAATGATGAATTGCA
The DNA here is from genome assembly GCA_963921215.1 of Scoparia ambigualis. Lineage (NCBI taxonomy): Eukaryota > Metazoa > Arthropoda > Insecta > Lepidoptera > Crambidae > Scoparia > Scoparia ambigualis. The sequence goes on along the minus strand of OY992512.1, from coordinate 23,858,116 downwards.
ATTACGTCAAATTATCTGTCAACAGAACACAAACCGAAAACGATATTCCTCCATCCCGCTCACGCGCAGGCAAATTGTATAACTTTCTCTATCAAGTAACTCGGATAAAGACGGCTTACCGGCTGCTAATACGCGGGTGGGTTTATTGACCTTTATGTGACGTCATGACGTAAATTTTGTACAGAAGTTTAACTGCCAAAAAGCCGATCGCGCCTGCGGCTTATTTTATAGCAATATGTTGTTGAAAAGCAAATTTTGTTTATTTAATGTCCACAGTGTAGGTGTTTTGTAATGTTTCTTTTATATATTTACTTTTATAATTACTGATTGTGCCATTTCTCAATTCAAGTATAGAGTGGTTGTGTTCTAAACTTCTGAAGGGAAGCTGGTGGGAATTGAGTTGTATGGAACCTTCGTCACTGGCCTTTAGTCCGTTAGTAGCCTTTTAATACACCCAAGAAGAGACGGATTGGTAGTGAGCTGCCCCACACAGTTCAAATATAAACATAACTGGATTTGCGTTGATAACGCCCAAATTTACTTAAAGATAGAAAATTTGCGGCAGGTCTAACCAATACCAGGGGTGTATCATTCCGCAGTTTAAGTACGTTCGGCCGGCGCGCCTCCCAGGCAGGCCGCCTAGGCGTATGGCAGGACACACGCTCCACGTCGTGCGTCGTCGCTTAACTCGTAATCCCTGCGCCGCGCGTCAACCCTACGCTTTGTGACGTCATGACGTTAAATCGATATCGAGTCAGCGTTGCCTAATGAAATATGAACGCTCAGGTCACACGATAAGTTTCAATTTCGCGTGAAAGACGTTAGAGAGTGAACCTTCTGTACGGTAGTACTTCGGTAGTCTTAGTTATTCTGTGACAATACCTCGGTTTCGGAGTGGTCATCGCAGCCGCCCGATATGCGGAGGAAGTGGGTTTGATTCCCAATTGAAGTTTTCACTTTTTCAACGTTTCACAATCTATTATAATTATTTACAACTGATATTCATTAACGGATAAAATATTTACTAGAAAAAAATATACAACCGTCACAGGAAAGCTCGAATGGGAGGTGTACCGGCAATCCAAAGGTCATGGGTTCGAATCCCATTCGAGCTTTTCTGAGACTGGTTGTTTCCTTTTGTAGTAAACATTTTTATCCTATTTCTATAGAGCATTGTGAATGCAAAAATTTCAATAATAATTATATTCAATAGTTTAAATGATGAGTATATCATTCATGTTACTGAATATTATATTGTGTTCGTCATTCATATCATCAATTAAAAACCTTTTAAAAATATTTAGTGGTAGCGCTTCAGTAATCATAGATTTATTGATAGGAGTGGGCGAAAGCGCGTAATATCATGATTGAGCACGGTATTTTTGGCTTCACTAAACTGCGTGTAATGATCCGTCTTTCTTTTTTTGTTAGTCTAAGATGTGACTTGAACTGTTATTTCTTGTATTCTTACTTGAATTCGTGGTTGAACATGTTTATTCCAGGAATTATATTATCGGGTGTCAAAAAGGCGACTAAAGGACTAAAGACTACACTTACATCTAACATCATAAAGTGTATATACGAATAAATAAATACATCTCAGATATTTAAAACACATAATTGTATGTCGTTGTACGTATGTTATTAAACAAGTCTGTCCTTTGATGTGGCAACAAAAATAAGGATATACATTGAATAAATATAATATAATCGTATACACGTGTACATGTTTGCCAAAGGATTGTCAAATATTACAGCGCTAGCCTTGCGGAAAACAGTTTTCGGAAGACCACATAAAAACAACAAAAACAGACATAATTAACAAAAAATTGCTTCAAGAAAACTGTCACCAGCCGTTTAACCCCTTTACGTCCTTGTCCTGCCTACGGTACAAAGAAGAACCGGACAAAATGACCATTGACAATGACCAATAACAAGCACACATAATAATGAGCATTTAATGGGTATTTTTAAGTCTCACTAGCGGTCGAAGCCGCTCGCAACTTCGTCCATGTGACAATTTTCCAAAATATTTATTTAACACAAACCTATAGTCCTGACTGACAATTACGAACATAACAAAAAGAATCAACCATAGTTGTAGCCGTTTTAAAGTGACGTACAAAGCGCTACTCAACATCTTATAAACTGCGCACAGCAAAGGAGTGGAACTCCCTCCCCGCGTCTGTTTCCTAGTACTTATAAACCGTCCATCATCAAAGCAAGAGTGAATAGGCAGTTTCTGTTTCTGTTTCTGGCAGATCCTCTCTTAGCCCCTGGGCTTGATTGGGATCAGGAGCAAACCCATTCATAGTAAAAAAGAGGCCCGTACAAACATTTCGGCAATTGTTGGCATCCATCGCTCCTTTTGCATAATATGTATACATTTTCGGGCAGGAGGGCGGTGCTTGCATGCAACATCCAAGCTTGATAGACTAGTGAGTTAGCGTAAACCACTACATCTTTTTAGTAAATATAAGTAAGTAGACATTTATTGACCATCACACAATCACATACCTACAGTAATAAACGAAGATAAAACACAAAATAAATGCCTTTTTGCATAAATTGTGTTTTTAAGTGTCCTACTTACTTGATGGCGACGTATCTCCACACAGCGAGAGACAGGGTGAGGCAGATGGACGCCGTGTGAAAGACCTGGGTGAAGTGCATGTGGAACAGAAGGTAAGCCGCCCAGTTGTATGGCATCTCGCGCTGCCCGGGCAGGATCTGTGCACAAATGGACATTTTTAAGATATCATATTAATTAGTTAATTGGAACTGTATACTGCTCTATTGAGGTATTATCAAAGACATTAAACGGTATTATAGACTAGCGGCAACACCGCGAAACAAGTACGTACTGTAGAGTATATACCATGTTAGGGCGCTGGCTGGTTTTACTTTGTAATAATTTATAAATAAAACGTAATTTGAAATGACAAAATGTCAAACGGGAAATTAAGGAGAACGATCTGAAGTCTTAGATTAAAACAAAAAAGGGTTTTTTGTTTTAATCTAAGTCTGCAGTGCCAAAATGGGTAGACTTTGCCATGTTATCTTTATATTTATTTACAAGTTACATTATTACAAATTAAATATAAAAACAACATGGTCAAGTCACACATGTTGGCACTTCAGATCGATCTCCTTAATTCCCCGTTTGACATCTTGTCATTTCAAATTACGTTTTATTTATAAATTATTACAAAGTAAAAGCAGCCAACGCCCTAACATGGTATAAACTCTACAGTACTGAGCTGCAGCCCATGGAGCAGTGATTGCGCGTGATCCAAGCGATTGTGGACCTTGCGGCTGCAAATCTGCAAATCAGTGCGCAACAAATTGCTTCGCGGTGCCGTCTCTAGTTTAATACATCAATGAGCTGCTCGCTCAAAGAACACTACTAACCTCTCTCTTCCCTTGGGTGTCGTAAAAGGCGACTAACGGACTAAAGACTTCACATACATCCAACAACATAGAGCGGCGTTGGGCTCACCACATGTCACGCTGAGACATGTGCAATCGTTATTTGGTGAAAAGTGGACTATGGTAGAGGACTGCTTTTGCTTTCCTCATCGCCTAGTCTCTGGCTAACCCTTCGGGGATAATAGTCGTGATTATGTTTAATGTATGTAAATGATTTTAAAGACGTAGGCCATTGCCCTACCGTTGGGCTGAAATAAGATCTCTCTCTCTCGCAGTAGCACGTCGGCCTATTGGGATCTTGCGTGCGGATAGACGATCATGTTATACACCCTACAACATAATTTTTATTCGTTTTAATAAATTTAAGAGTGAGTTACACCAATGAAACTGAACAACTTTCCCCAAGAAACCTATGTACAAAAATAACGAAAAAATTTCGACCTTTCATAGGTCCTATTGTGGACAGTTTTGCACATACGAGTAGGTTTCTTTGGGAAACTTGTTCAGTTTGATTGATTTTTTGCCCGTGGTACTACTATCCCGTCTGGTAGTAACACGGGAGATTTTACATTACCCGTGGTACTACTTATCAATTTAATATTCCCTACAAACGTATTTCGAGGTATGCTTAAGCTTGAAAAATCGAGTGTTGTAGAACCTTTTTTTTTTGTTTTTGTTTTGTTTTTTTTGCTTTCTTTTGTTTTTGTTATGTTTTTTTGTTTTGATTTTGTTTTTTTATACTTTTACAGCTAACCAGTACCTCTATATTTGAAAAATGTTCTATAACACTCGATTTTTCAAGCTTAAGCATACCTCGAAATACGTTTGTAGCGAATATTAAATTGATAAGTAGTACCACGGGTAATGTAAAATCTCCCGTGGTACTACCAGACAGGATAGTAGTACATTACGAAATAAACGAATAAAAATTAAGGGTGCATATTATTATGAACTATATTTATTACTATCTACAAGGCGCGCTATCCTGAAATAACGACACTCTATTATCATAAATTTCTTACTTCACTAAAGAATCTAGCACGAGGCGGGAGATATTTCCTTTGTATTAAAATTTCTTGTTAGTTTATTACCTTCAAGCCCCACTTTAGTTTGAAACAAAACACACAACACAACACACTGTAGACATGATAATTTTATAACGATATCCAGTATTTTTTTTGCACTGCATTTAAAATGTTGTATTGCCAGAGGCCCCTTCCCCCCCCCCCCCCCCCTCTCACAATTCATATTCCTTCCTTAACCCTATTCCTTTTTTAAAGGTCGGCAACGCATCTGCGACTCCTCTGGTTTTGCGGGTGTCCATGGTCGGCGGTGATTGCTTTCCATCAGGTGACCCGCCTGTTCGTTTGCCTCCTTCTAATACATAAAAAAAAATAGTGTATATTATTATTATCTTTTATTACATACAGCACAAATTTTGTTTAACTCTTAAAGTGAGTCCGACTGCGTCTATAGTAGTAGATAATAAAGATACTTCAATACTCATTGCTTTAATATTCATAGAAAACACCCAGACTCGATATAATATAGAAAAACAGTTATTTCTCAGTCTCGGCCGGGAATTTCACCCCTCAGAGATGGCGACGCCCGCGGCGTGCTGACCTCTCGACCTCGAAGGTCGTCATACTCAGGACGTGGCCCACCTGCTGTCTTACCTTACCCCTTGTACCGACCAACACAACGGGAGATCTAATGAAGACCACATACTCTGCACGTGAGAGAATTGTCTAACGCGTACCACTGCGCCAGACGCAGATGCTCACGGGTACTACCCCAAAAAACTCTGCACTCAACAATTATTATTTTTTATAAAGGAAGGAGGCAAAGTTACCTGATGGAAAGTAATCACCGTAATAAAAAATGCATACATACATTAATCACGACAATTATCCCCGAAGGGTTAGTCAGAGACTAGGCAATGAGGACAGCAAAAGCAGGCCTCTAGCATTGTCCACTTTTCACCAAATAGCGACTATGTGCACAGCGTGACATCTGGTGCTACCATCGCAACTCTATGCTTGATGTATGTGCCGTCTTAAGTCCGTTAGTCGCCTTTTACGACACGCAAGTGAAGAAAGGGGATGGTAGTATTCTTTTACCGCTATGCGACACGGTAATAAATAATAATAATAATAAGTAATAATCATATTTCCCCTCAAACTACGTCAGGGTGAACCGGGCGCGCCATTACACGATAAGAATAAGAACAAGTGTAATACACACATACACAAGGGTTAGCCTAGAACCCCAAGCGGTCGCATGAGACCGCACTGACAGTTCGCGCCATTCCGTCAAACCCCAAGCGGTCGCATGCGATCGCTCTCTCCCGCTTGACTTTGTACCGTGTTATCACAGACTTACAGACTACTTTAGTATGAACAAGGTCAATTATTTCAGTTCTGTGGTACATTTTATGCATCGTGATCACAAAATATCGCATAGTCTGTGCTTGATTCTGTTATTTTCGACGTTGACAGTTGCGCCAATTTCTGTGTCTGAGTGAATTAGTCGCTGAGTTTTGTTTGCTATTTTTATTGGATTTATCTAAAGTAAGTACTGTTTCTTATTAGAAAATGATTATTGAGACTATAATGATCGTATTTAAATAATAATTTGGAAGAAATACATCGTTATTACTACTAGATAAAGCGTGTAAAGTCCGTTAGCATGTTACCGATTTCCGAGGGATGTTTAGAGAAATACTATAAGACAAATAAACTGTTGCAATCATCACTTTATTTTGATACCTGATGGATAGGAAATATACCAGTTAGTATATTGTTGTTTACAGAACGACAAAATATGGTTTGATTTTAAAGTAATCTTTTTTTGCAAAATGCTGGAATTGTGACGTACTCTGCAAATTAAAAAAAAAATATGGCGCACCTGCTGTCATTATTTTTGTAATTCAAATTCCAAGACTGATGGTTTAGTCAGAGACTGTGCAATGAGGAACGGAAAGCAGAGCACTGCCTTAGTTCAAGTTTCACCATGTATCAAGAGTACCTACATGTGCTTAGCATGATAGCTCATCGCCGCTTTATGCTGTTGAATGTATGTGCAGTATTTAGTCCCTTAGCCTGTTACAAGATAAGAAATAAGTTAGAAGTATGCAATGAAAGAATACTACCACCCCCCTCTCTTCCCTTGGGTGTCGAAAAAGGCGAATAACGGACTAAAGACTGTACATACATCCAACTGCATAGAGCCATAGACTAGACAATGGTAGAGGACTGCATTTACTGCTCTTTAAACAGCAGTCGCGTAGCAATGAAATAATACTACCACCGCCCTCTCTTCCCTTGGGTGTCGAAAAAGGCGACAAACGGACTAAAGACTGCACATACATAAAACTGCATAGAGCCATAGACTAGACTATGGTAGAGGACTGCTTTTACTGCCCTCATTGTCTAGTCTCTGACTAACCCTTCGGGGATAATAGTGTGATTATGTGTATGTAGTGTATTCTTCTTAGAATGAGCCGCAACTCTTTCATATTCATAGAATTGGAAAGAGACAGCAGATCACAGTTGTAACCTCCCCACCCTTCTATAATTTCTATACCTAAATCTAAACCTAAATCTAATGCCATTCACACCTATATGCCTAGCTACCTTATAAATACATACACACATCCTCGCCGCTTTTACCTTAACTTAACTTATTATCTAATTCTTAAAACTAATTAACCTAATTTATCTACAATCTAATGGTTGTGTTTGGAGTTTTTGTTTAGTGCGTATTGTTTGTATGATGATGAAACCTTAGCATAGCTTAATTCTATTTGCAGTGAATTTCAGTCAAGCAATGTAATATTATAATAACTACTATTTTGGCCAGATCGTCTAGTGAACCTTCCGTTGTTAACCGCATTTAAGTAACTCAAGTTCTTTCGTGAAAGTTTAGTAATTGGCTTATCCCTGTGTTAAATTATTTTCTCCTGACCTAATTACCTACCAGTCTATAAATCCTAACATAAATATGTGTAGCCTAGCAATGACTCCGCCTGAACTGTGACCTAAATCCTTCACTGCAGCTGCGGGGAAGATTTGTAACCACTCAAAGGTAATCAGATGATAGCTTAGCTTGTAGGTATTATTATTTATTATCAGTAGCATGATACATAAGAAGCCTGGTGCAATTTATATAAAGGTCTTGTGGAATTATAAGAGTCTTGTGGAATTATAAAAGTCTTGTGGAAATATAAGAGTCTTGTGGAAGTTTAAAAGTCTTGTGGAAATATAAGAGTCTTGTGGAAGTTTAAAAGTCTTGTGGAAATATAAGAGTCTTGTGGAAATATAAAAGTCTTGTGGAAATATAAGAGTCTTGTGGAAATATAAAAGTCTTGTGGAAATATAAGAGTCTTGTGGAAGTTTAAAAGTCTTGTGGAAATATAAGAGTCTTGTGGAAGTTTATGAGCTCCAACCGCCGCTCCATAGCGTGCCATTACATCTCATTGTTTAATTATGGCTCCGTCCACTTTGGCTTTAACATTAATTATTAGCTTGTAGCTTTAATTCTTTCAAACTGAGAATTTACATCTCCTCTCAAAATCTAATTTCATTTTACATTATGAACTTTGTGTTAGCAATTTAAATTCTTATTATTCCACATAAATCAATAGAGTTTATCTCAAGGCTTGCTATCATCCAAATATCCTTTTCACATTAAGAACTTAATTATTCAATGCAATAACTTATATTCAGTTCTATAAAGGGTGGATAATTTAATCAAACGCCACTTCAGGCGGTGGCTAAAGTAGAATGCTATTAATACAGGTAAAATTACTTTTATTCACTCCTAGTATTTATTATACAGGTCTTATAAAGTTCCAATATAACTACATTGGAATGGCAGCATTGGCAGATTATCACATCTTAAGTTTATTAAGGATGTTTAATTCATTCAATATCCTTGACTTTTAGGAAGTGAACTTAAATAGAATACTAAATCATAGTTAGTATACTCCTAGTAGGCAGTAAATTAGGTAGTTAATTATCCCTGTTAATCATTAAATCAATTACATTCAGAAGCTATCTTTTACTCACTTTAATAGATATAAATTAGACTGTACTAGGTATTAGTCTGATTGATTAGATTGTTCCCATCAAATATTTCTATGTTTCATATTATTAGAAGTAAGTACTTACATATCTTAAGAGGTCTATTCGAATGGTATTAGTAGACCATTGTCAGGCTAATTAGCTGGTTGTTATCAATCAATTATTTCTATGTTTCAGATTATTAGAAGCTCATAGCTTGCAAGGTCTTCTTTCAACGACTTATCCTAGGTTCTAAACTGGTTTTAGTTGTTCAGTTTGTATCAGCTTATTTTTGCTAAGGTATCGGATGTAAAACTTTAACACCTTGAAGAGTGTAGCGATATGAGATCGTATTGCATCCCAGGGAAAGCTAAAAAAATGCCTGTTTGGTCATTTCAGTATTAGAAATCAAACATCACAGTACGGCTAAGCTTATTTGCTATAACTTTTTAGTATTTTTCTTGTAATAGGAAACCAGTCTAGACTTTTAGGTACTCCAAAGTAATGATGGTACAATATTATCATACTTCTGTTAATTATTTAAAATGAATAATTAATTGGTAACAACTTTAGGAAAACAATTAGAATTTTACCGGCCTGCGGTAACAGATTACTTGCCTAGCTAGGACCCACATCACTTCATCATAATTTTATTTAGCGCCGTAACTTAATTATCCCTACCTTATTAGTCTGAATTAATAACTAACCATATATATATCCGCCTACCTATAGATTCCTACAACTTTCCTCACTTGAAAATGCCTATATTTTGTCGAACTAACAGTCCCTTTTGTGTACCTTGCAATCTAGGCCAAGCCATATTTAACTTAAATTCGTGATGTGTGGTGAGAGTCGCATTGCCCCTGAAAGCAACTAACTCCTAAATGTTCTATCAGTCGAGCCAGTATACTCAGTGTGTTATTTTCCTATCACTACACTGTATGTACGGAGGTAGACTCGAGATTGGACTGGGTCATACGGGTCTACCTCCAGCTAAATGGTGTCTGACCTATCTTCAACTTTCACTAGGGAGACAACTGTCTCTCCCCCATTACTCCGTCGAAGATAGTGTATTGTTTAGCGTAATAATATAAAACGCCGATCTTATTAAATACAATCAAAGATCATCCAGACCGAAGTCTGTTGAAAGGTACATAGGTTTTCGTTGCCACCGTTACGCGTTTCCGCCGATGTACCCCGGAATACTTCATTCCGTTAACGGATTCGAGTTGTGACCGCAATAGTTTTACTTTATTAATCACTTTCAATTTCACAAATCTTAATTAATATCGCCGCTCGAATATCACTTAGCGCACTATCAAAGCTCGGACGCTATTTTTCCCGTATGAGTAGTACCGCACTCTTAAGTTGGACCGCACCGCCGACGTCCCAAAATTGAATGCCCGCTAATTTTCCGCCCTTTTCCCAAGCATCTTAACTTTCGCACCACGCGCCCTCGATATTTGCCCGCGCGAGTCCACTTTTATTCCCTTCCACCAATCGCTAGCCGTTTCCCCGATGCCCCCCGCCTTCGCGTCGCGCCACGTGGAGCTATCATCCGACCTCTCTTTCTGTCTTTTTCTCAACCTCTCGCTCGCTCATTGCCGCTTTCGCCGCGCAATTCTAAAATTTTTCCATAATCTAACCAAATCTCGTCCGACAGCCAATATTTCATCTTTGAATATCTAAATATAGCCTTCTATTAACAATTCCCTCTCAATAATCCTCCACTTAAGCCAATAATCCTATATTTTGGGAAATTATCAAAAGTTCCGTATTCCGACCATAGATGGCGTCCGCCCGTAGGTGAACCACTTTCCCGACCCCAGAGCAGTCCCCGCGAAATTCAAAATAAAAATACGGTCCTAGTCAAGCTCACAACCATGACTCCCGCTAGACGCCGCCTACGTCGCAAGGGACGCGCAGAGCAGTCCCCGCGAAATTCAAATTAAAGAAGTCAAACTAGCAACCTTATGCGAAGCTCAAGTAAATAACTCACGCTAGATGGCGCCCATGTCGCAAGGAGCGTACAGAGCAATGCCCGCGAAGTTCAAACTAGAGATAAAGCGTTAGACCACGGACCATTATTCTGAACTAGTGTATCATTCCCCTTTTCATGCTTATTATATTAATGGTGCTACACATTAATATTTATGTTAGTGCTACCCCCACACATTCCTTACTAACGGACGGATATCATTCATTCTGTACCGTTACACAGTCATGCACGCAGCGTCTATGTGTCGCTTAGAGAATCGCATAGCTGTAGTGTAATAAAGAGTGTGGAACTTACCAAGTATCTGTATATGACGAATGGCACGTACTCCAGCATGACGAAGATATCAGCGACCGCCAGCCACTTCAGCAGACGGTTAATGGGTGCCGCGGCCAGGTCACGACGCGTCAGGACTGCCACGTTCAGGGCGTTCGCCAGACTACCGAAGATACACACCTGTGAAAAGGAACTTCGTCAGTATGCATGCCCGAATGCTTTTTTAAAAAGGATTATTTTTAGGAAAAGGATTATATTTTGTCTAGCAAAAATGTATGGCAAAAGATACTCATGTTTTATCAAGCGATGATTCATGGTTATACTCGCAGCAGAAAATCTAAGTCTCTTAATCCGGAGAGATCAATTTGGTTACGTTTATGGCTTGTTATCCCTTTGTCCCTTTATACTTTTTTATTTTTTATGTGTGGTACAGTGGTACAGTCAGTAATGAGTACCGTTTTAACTTAGTTAATATTAAAATGAAATTTGTAATCGATCAATAAACAATTTACAAGAAGAACCGAAGATAAGATAGCCAGTTCCTCAGTGGTGGAGGATTCCGGGTGAAGCGCGCTCCCACCTTCGGCCTTATCTTCACTTACCATCAGGTGAGATGAAGGCCAAGCGCTTACCCGTAGTAGAATATAAAAATATAAAAAAACCTGAATATGATAAAGAGTTCGAACACATCGATGTCCCACATGCTTTTTTGGGCCGGCAGAGTGAGGGTGACTGATGCTACGTCTCTTACGCTGCACCAGTTGTCTTCGCGCCTGGACTTAATTTCCACTTAACATCAGGTGGAGTGGGGTCATTTACCAGGCTTAGTATAAAAAAAAATGCTAAGCGCTCGGCTTGATAACCGGGAGGTCCATGGTTCAATTACCAGGTCGGACAAGTGTGTTTCGGATTTTTGATTTGAGATCGCATTCGTTCTACCATTCGCATATTTTGGTAAGCATAGTGATTAAAGCCATCAAATGCTGCCAACACTTTATTTGAATGATGAAACTTGAGGTATTCCTCGAAGCGCACTCATTTTGAAGCGCACCAGATAACTATTCCTCCAAGCGCACCCGTTGAGTGCGCTTCAGAATAGGTAATTAAAATATTATACAGGATGTTTGGTGCGTCGCGTGCCAAATCAAATGGGGTGATTGGAGGGGTCTTTGACTAGGTAGTCAGGGTAGCTAGGTGGGCTAAAGAGGTCTTTAGCCCCTATAACAAAAATGGTCCATCTTAAATTTTTACGCTGATTTTAAATTTTTTGGGTGAAAAATTATAAAAGTCTACACTGAACAAATTTTACCTGTTTTAAACAAACAACGGGCGGTTTGCTATTCACCTTATGAAAGAGACAGAAAATGTAATCTGCCTTGTGAGTGTTATTAACGCAAAACCATGTTTTTATTACACCTGTTGAATATTGGAAAATTGTGACTAAGTACAGAAAATTTGCAAATTATGTGATGTTACTATTTAATTTTCATGGCATATTGCACACCATTTGAAAGGGGACAGTCCAGAGATGTTTTAAAAAAAATAGAAGAGCTAGATCACTTTTAGTATTTTTATTAATTGAGATCGAAAGTTGAAGTTCAGGTATATTTTTTTACTTAAAAAACTTTACTGGGCTGTAAAAAAAAGACTAGACGTTGCTGGTTAGTATTTTGGTATCGATAGAAGCGTACAACGTTACAAAATAAAGATTAAAAAAAAATTGAAGGTAGACCTAACATTTTCTCTTGTTTTAAAGTTCAAAATAAATTTTCACCCAAATAAATTTAAAATCAGCATAAAAAATTTAGTTGGACCAAGAATTTTTTATGGGGGTTCAAGAGGTAGCCAAATACCCATCCAACCACCCCATTCGATTTGGCACACGACGCACCAAACACCCTGTATTTTTATTCCTCGAAGCGCACCAACGGTAAAAAATAGAGAGAAGCTTAAAAGATTCGTAATATTGATGTCGATAGAAACTAGGACTAGGTGCTTAAGCAACTTACTACGTCAATAATAAATTAAAATCATGACAGTCATATTGATCTAAAAATACCAGGGAGACATAAATGAAAAGAGGTAGATAGGCGCCTTATCGATCTTACTTACCTTTAACTATCAGGAAGAAAGAAATAAACAAAAAGGACTAGGTGCTGCAACTTACTATGTCATTATTAAATTGAATCATGACAGTTATTTTGAACTAAAAGTACGGTAGTACTATTACTTATTCTGTGCTTAAAGTACCAGGGTGACATAAATGAAAAGAGGTAGATAAGTACTTAAAAAAAAACGTAAGTTCGTTCGTTATCGATATTTTCTGTTAGTTACTACGTCTCTTTCCACATTTTATCTGCTGGTGCGCTTCGTGGAATAAAAATATAATATTTTAATTACCTATTCTGAAGCGCACTCAACGGGTGCGCTTGGAGGAATAGTTTAGGTGCGCTTGATTTGGTGCGCTTCAAAATGGGTACGCTTGGTAGAATACCCTGAAACTTAACTTTACTACAAAACTTCATACCTAGATACCGTCTAGGTTAAGTTTTGAGAACAACTTCTCACTTCTCAAATTAGTTTATTACCTTTTACATACATACATATAATCACGACTATTATCCCCGAAGGGTTAGTCAGGGACTAGGCAATGAGGACCGCAAAAGCAGTTCTCTACAATAGTCCACTTTTCACCAAATAGCGACTGCACATGTGCTCACCGTGACAGGTGGTGAGCCTGTATGCTATTGGGTGTATGTGCAGTCTTAGTCGGTTAGTCGCCTTTTACGACACCCAAGAAAAGAGGGGGTGGGAGTATTCTTTCAATGCTACACGGTTACCTTTTATTTATTGTCGTAGAATAGCACATTAACCGTGTCGCGTCGCGTAGCGGTGAAAGAATACTACCACGCCCTCTCTTCCTCTTCTTACGTGTCGTTAAAGGCGACTAACGGACTAAAGACTACACATACATCCAACAGCATAGAGCGGCGATGAGCCCACCACATGTCACGCTGAGTATATTATGTGCAGTCGCTATTGTCGCTATGGTGAAAAGTGGACTATGGTAGAGGACTGCTTTTGCTGTCCTGCCATGTCTTTGACTAACCCTTCGGGGATAATAGTCGTGATTATGTATGTATATAATTATGTAAATTGGCACATTAACCCACATACCCGTATGTGCCAGCGTGATGGCATAAATTCCATTTGTTCCAGTCAAGCTGTTGTCTCTAGTTCTAGTAATGCTGTCAACTGCCGTAAAGCCAGACATAATAGGTAGTAATTGCTTTAGTTATTGTTCTGAGGTAATTAAATTGTAATTCGATTATTTTCGCAGACGAAACAATTTAGAAGGACCCCACATACCTTCACCTTACAATAATCATCAACACCAGACCAGAAATGAACTACTAGACTCAAATAGCATAAACATTTAATTAAAACTGATAAGAGGCAAGACATTCTAAGAACACTTTCATCTGTGTTTGATCTCCATATTACCTACAAATTAAATTAAGAAAAAGTCACGATTCATTTGTACCATTAAAGCATTCTTTATTTGATATTGATACATTTATGAGCTCAGAGAAAATAGAATCTGTTTGATTTTTTGTACAAAAATAAATGTATTTTCGTTCTGTAAAGAATATTTTTTTTACTAATTCTATATCAACGTACAGCGTTGGCACGTTGATAATTCTAGATAATTATAAATACATACATATAATTACGACTAATATGCCTGAAGGGTTAGTCAGAGACTAGGCAATGAGGACCGCGAAAGCATCCTCTGCCATAGTCCACTTTTCACCAAATGGCGACTGCACATGTGCTCAACGTGACAGGTGGTGAGCCCATCGCCGCTATAAGCTGTTGGATGTATATGCAGTCTTTAGTCCGTTAGTCGCCAAAGGCAAAAGTTAAGGTTCAGTATCATGTAAGTATTGAAGAAGCTTTTATTAAAAAAACGACTCTAATATCTTAAAGCAAATAGTTAAATATTGACTTCTAACAAACAGCAAGTATAATGAGGCGATGTCTGTGCGATCACGTACAGCCTCACCTTTTGCTAAAACATCGGCAGTGTTGGTGTTTTCCCTACAGTCCCGCTAGTGTTGTCCCGTGACGTTACTAATGGGATTTATTTTCCCAGAGGATTCATAATTCATTTGCTGCTTGATAATAGTTATACATAACATAACGTAATACTAAAATATTGAGTCCTGCTCACTTGAATAATTTATTATTTTACTATATTCTTATTCTACATATTAACGAGACTAGGTACTGGGAAGACTAAACCCGATAGTCCGGAGTGCCACTAAGATGACACGCACACACGATTAGATATAGTTGGAATTAAATTCCGTCTTTAATATCGCATGAACTACCTCATTGAAAGTTTTCGATAGTATGCCAATAAGTGTCACACGACGGTTTTTTTACATACTAACCCGGCGAAACGAGCTTACGGCCCGTTTGATAAAACGTGGCCTTGATAACCCTTGGACGCATACGCTGACGACCGTCAATACCTCAATCACTTATTCATGTGCCTCTATGCCCTCTGATTTCGCTGTATTCCGTACCCTACCAGAACGCAGTAATGTATACTAATTCTGCTTTCCGGCAAGTATTATATACGAGTTTATATTAGGGTGGTTGCAATCCAGTCGGATTCTGTGCAGAATCCTAGGAACCAACATACAAAATGTCGTTGCTTACCAAAGAATTATTCCTCGTAGGTACACTTTCCTCGTAGATACACTTTTGAAAAAAGTTCGCCTTTATTCCTTAGAGATTCACTTTTTAAAAACCAATGTAGCGTTTCCTAATAGATACTCTTTTAAATAAAATAACAAATTCACTGCCCGTCGGCGTCGTGCCGGCAACGCACATAATTAGGGATGATTTATATTAGAGCGAGACGTGTACGGGGCGTGTCCCGTCCTGCTTCATACAAAATATGCAACGTCTCAAATCAGTGGCGCCGTTCGGGCCCCGTCCGGGCCCGGACGGCGCACGCCCCGTGCACGGCCCGCTCTAATATAAATCATCCCTCATGCGTTGACGCTCATACTTTGACCTTAGTATGGGGCGTGGTTGCATGGTAGCGGATGCGTTAATAAAACATTATATTGATGATGATAAATTGTAAGCATATCAATTACAGTTTGTTTTACGCCTTTTACGTAACTATGATTTCTGACCTTTATAGTTAAGTCACTGCAGTAGTAATCCTCTCTAAAATGAAAATATTATTATTATGACACTCTAAAGGCGGGTCTCCTACGACACTGTTTTGTGTTTTCTAACACCTAACATCAAACATCTAACAAATATGGGCGTGGCCTACGTACATATTTTGACATATTTTGTTAGATGTTAGATGTTAGAAAACACAAAACAGTGTCGCAGGAGACCCGGCATAAGAGTCACAATTGCTGATTATTACTTATTCAGATATTAAAAAAAGAAACTAATATCAAGAGTTTCGGATGGATCAAGCACAGGTTTATGTTGAACGTCGCACACGAAAACCGCGTTACATACTTAGATATTGATTTATGCATCAACATAATTGTGCAAGATGTTATTGATGAGAAAATTTCCATTGAGCAGTGCCTTAGACGTCTCTCATTATTACGTTTAAAACAATGTAGAAATAAGAATTTGACTTTCATTATTTAAGGAGATAATTTTTATTTTCTTGTTTTCTAAATATGTAAACAAAAACATTTTTTTTGTCTTGTTTGAATCCAATTTGTTTTAATGTTACATTATTTGAAAAACAATTGGTATTTTATTTTCTTTTTAAATTCGAGTGACAAAACTTAACTTGTCATCCCTATCGTTTTTCTGCTTTGCTGTACAATATGGACTGTACTATAAGGAATAAAGGCGAACTTTTTTGAAATGTGTATCTACGAGGAAAGTGTACCTACGAGGAATAATTCTTACCAAATTGCATGTCTGAGTGCTGAGTTTGATATAGGTAGGTAGATAGCTGAGTGAGTAGATTCCATTTAAAAACAGTTACGTGATCGAATCAATAGTGCTGGTAGTGGCGCCTTCCTACCTCTTTCCTTGGGTAAGGCGACTGACAGACCAAAGACTAAAGGTGGACATTCACTGTGGCTCACATTTGGCGTGACTCCAAACTACTTAAGTCAAATTGATGGACGCCAAACATACATCCCATTCACGATTACTTAATTTTCTTTCAATTTACGTGTTTGACAGGGCCGAAAGACGTTTCTTATGACCTCTGATTTCGAAGAATATCTTTTACTTTGTACGGCCGCTGTACTGCACATAACCACCAGAAAACCGAAGAAGAAATGGTGAATGATGATGATGAAAAGAGAAACTTTCACTCATGCCAATACGTCAAATATTACCCTTCAAATCACATTTGTAGATCGCTTTTGAATTCGGTATCTTACGCCTTTACGCCTTTAGCACACCGACGCCGCGAACCGCGGTAGCGAAATTGCGGTAATCTGTCTACACACATTAAAATGTATCGCGTATGATGCGTCTCGCTCTATCGTCTGTGACTACCTATATTTGCGTCTCAGTTTGTGTAGTATCGCTGATACTCGCGATACATGTTTCACACGGACGCCGGTGTACCGCCACTTTAGTTTCGCCTATTGGAGAGAAACGACGTGGTTTGTCTTTTTGGACAGAATATCGCTGCGAAACAAGATGGCGGAAGCAGAAACTGAGGAAATTATAATTGAAATTCGAGATTATCCAGAAATATATCTCATAGGGCATATAGATTATAGGAAATCTTATAAAAAAGAAGTAGCATGGCGAAAAATTACTTCTTTCTTTTTTGATTAATTTCAAAAACCCATATACATATTTTGTCTTTTTCTTAATGTTGATACAAGAAGTAATAGTTCTTCTTCAGATTCGGAAAGAAACCAGTCTGGCTCAAACGAATTATTATTATTGCATTCGAATGAGTTGAAAATAACAAAATTATACAAGCGATATTCGAGTAGGTGTGAAAACGACCGCTTGAATTTCGCTTATTTACCGCATTTTCGTGTTCGCTAAGTTTTCGCTACCGCGGTTCGCGGCGTCGGTTGGTGACCGGGTTTTTTTTCACTTTACATTTGACGTTTTAGCAGTTTATTATGTCTCTTTCTTTTTAATGTTTATGGTCCATTTGAAAAAATAGGACAATTATACGAGTCTCATTTGGACTCCTTTTATGCTTTAAGTTATTATTCTGAGATACATTCTGAGATAGAGGGAATAAATACGGCGCAGCTCCCGAGTTGCACCAAAGAGGATATTACCCCTCAGGCCCCAAGCGGTCGCATGAGACCGCACCTACAAAAACACACTTGACTTTGTACCGTGTTTTCATAGACTTACAGACTACTTTAGTATGATCAAGTTTGATTATTTCGGTTCTGTGGTACATTTTATGCATCGTGATAGCAAAATATCGCATAGTCTATGCTCGATTCTGTCAAATTTGACGCTGACGCGCCAATTTTTTTGTTAGAAAAGTGCCACGAGTTAGTGGTTAACCACTACTACGTTAGTGGCACGCACGCTCCCGACGCAGAATAAGTTCAAAATGGATGTGGGTATACGGGCATTCACGAGCAACCGCGGCGCGACGCACGCCACGGCCCAGACCACTGCAGTGGAGTTTGGCGCGAATGGAAATCCAGAGTTCAAAGGGGTTTCACACTCATGATCAAAATTTGGATGCATATCACGCCATTTGACGCGATGGCGCGACCGTGAATGTCCAGCTTTACATTCAACAGCATAGAGCGGCGATAGTGTCACTACCGGACACGATGAGCAAATGTGCAGTTACTATTTGGTGAAACGTGGACTATAGCAGTAGACTGCTTTTGAGGTCCTCATTGCCTGGTGTCTGACTTCTCTCTTAGTGGATAATAGTCGTGAATTGATGTATCTGTGTAACGTGATCGAATGGTGAAAGGAAAAAATGGAAATACGCAGAGGGCCACAAAACTCATAAAATATTTAATATTTTGGTTTAAGTCGTACGTGCCAAGGGACAACTGTAGCAGGGCTACTGGGAATCTACCGCAGTGTACGGCACGGCACATATCCTAAATCAAACGGAAGTGTAACATGTTTTCCGCAAAATTTGCTATTTATTGCTGCTTTTTGGCTGCGCATCAAATTTTCTCCGCTGACGTTACATGCCCAATGAAATTGTTTTTCGTGAAAGTTGAAATGTACGACACAAAAATAATTTCACCTAGACCTTTGCCTCGGTGCCCGATTGCGTTTTTCTTGGAGAGAGTTTGCTGTTGGCACCTAGGTCATTACAGCATAATCGGATCGAATCTTTAAAGGGCGCGGCGCGGGCGGCGAATAAATAAAGATCGAAAAATTAAAAAAAAACCTGGACATAAAACTTGCGTTAAAATATAGATACTTACCCATATTTAATAACAAAGTTTCTTCATGCAGTACGGGCCTGGAGATGGCAACTGACAAGCGAGTTCCCGTCTTCTAGCTCTTTCCGGGGGATTCGAATTCGAATTCTACCACCCCCTCTCTTCCCTTGGGTGTCGTAAAAGGCGATTAACGGACTAAAGACTTCACATACATCCAAAAGCATAGAGCGGCGATGGTCTTACCACCTTTCACGCTGAGCACATGTGCAGTCGCAATTTGGTAAAAGGTGGACTATGGTAGAGGACTGCATTTGCTGTCCTTATTGCCTAGTGTCTGATTAACCCTTCGGGGATAATAGTCGTGATTATATGTAGACAGGTATGTATATATATTATGTTTTATATTTTTTTTACAAAAATGCAATAAAATATAATAAATTATAATAATTATTTAATGCAACGCTCTACTGGGATCGCTCTATCATCACGGACAGGACTATTGTCGCCAATAAGCCTGATATCGTGGTGGTCGACCGATCTCAGCGCCGGGCAATATTGGTTGATATCACCGTACCTCATGATGAGAACCTCGTGAAAGCCGAGAAGGACAAGCTCAGTAAGTACCTTGACTTGGCTCACGAGGTTACCGCCATGCGGGATGTGGATTCAACCATTATTGTACCGATAGTCGTTTCGGCAAACGGTCTTTTAGCTAAGAGCCTCGATCAACACCTAGAGAGGCTCTCGCTAAAAGGTTGGGTCAAGGGTCAGATACAGAAGGCAGTACTCCTTGACACGGCACGTATTGTCAGGAGGTTCCTCACTCTGCAGCCCTAACCACCGGTAGCTTGGGTCTATCCCCGCTGCCGGTGGCAACCTAGGTTAAGTTTTTTATAATATTTTAAATTGTAAATTTGTTTTTTTTTTATAAAATATTGTAAAAAATTATACTTAAGATAATATTTTAAATAAAGAGCATAATAATTTTATTTTCTCTCCACAAACAATTACAATGTACAATAAGTTGTTTTTTAATGCGTAGTTAGCTTATTGTCTGCGGGATGGGGATGGGGACGGGACTGGAGTCTAAGATGGGCAGTAATCTGCTTGTATTTTAGAACACCAGGCCCCCAACTCTCAAAAGACATCATAAAAACATACATAACTTATCATTTAAAGAAGAGAACGGAATACAAAAATATTACAAAATAACCATGTGCATGTGTGCGTGTGTGTGCGTGTGTGTGTGTGTGTGTGTGTGTGTGTGTGTGTGTGTGGGTGTGTGGGGGTGTGTGTGTGGGTGTGTGTGTGTGTGTATGAGTTGATCGTTTATTTTAAGTTTTTTATATACCTATTTAATTAGCAATAAATAAGTTTTTCAGTGTAATTATAAGTTTTATTTAAGAGCCATTGCGTTACTAGTTTTTTACATTCTAATTTAGATTTTGAATAAATGTTTATATTTTTATTTGCGTGATTATATAATTTTTTACTCAATATGAAGAAAAACCTTTTAGCAAAAAAAGTACGAGATCGTTCGACTGTACAAACCATATAATGTCTTCTGGACATTGTGATATTTGGTGTATACTCGATGAGAGAGTGCTGTTTAAGTATACTTAGGAATATAAATAGCTGTCTAACCGTAAGGACTTCAGCGTCGTGATAAAGAGCTGTAGTTGAGTAAAGCCTTGGTTCAAAAAGACATACCTTCAAGAGTAGTCGTTGCGCTCTTTCCAGTTCTATATAGTTTGGTCTTTGCTGCACCACCCCATGATGTTAAGCAATACGAAATAACCGATGGAGCCAAGGCTACGTAGACAGATTTCATGATCTTTCCATCCGCCACATGTCGTAATTGTTTGAATACAAATACAAGTTTTCTGATTCTTTGCGAGATGGAGAAGCAAATATATTTAGTCTTTTCTGAATTTAGCGTTAAACTATTGGTAGAAAGCCACTGGGACACAATATCAAATCCATTCTGTGCAAGTTTGAAAACTTCCTCCCAGGTATCTGCAGAAAACGTTAATGCAGTGTCATCCGCGTATGATGTTATTTCACAGTTTTTCAACCTTAATTGACACAGGTCATTAATGTGACATAAAAACAGAGTCGGACCAGTTATACTTCCTTACGGAATTCCATAGCAAAGTGATTGTTCACAACTCGTGTATTTACCGATCTTCACAATCTGCGAGCGGTTAGATAGGTAATCTTCATAAAGATCCAGCTGAGTTCCGCGTATTCCCAGTCTTTCGAGTTTGTCTAACAGAGTAGGTACAGCTACAGTGTCAAACGCCTTTTTAATGTCAAGGAATATAGTCAGGACCCTTTTTTTTACCATCTAATTTTATTGCCAAATTCTGCACGAACTTGTGAACAGCGTCATCAGTAGACCTGCCCGCTCGAAAACCAAATAGAGTATCAGCTAAAAGGTTCTTAGACTCTAGGTAATTTTTAAGTCGCTTATTTAGAACACGTTCAAAGACTTTTGAGAAGGATGTTTGTATTGCGATTGGTCGATAACTATTCACAGAATCCTTTCTTCCCGTTTTATGAATTGGTAGCACTATTGACTTTTTGAAAGCACGTGGAACGATGCCGGATTTTAAACAACGATTCAACAAATCAGTTAGAGGAGGTGCTATTATTTCAATATTATCTATGAGAACTTTTGCTGGAATACCGTCACAACCAGGCGCACAGTCAGTTTTTAGGTTCCTGACAATGGTTGATGTCTCTTCAACTGTCGTATCGGACAATACAAATGAGTTTAATGTTGAGATATTGAGTTGTTGGCTATTTTGCTTTGTTATTGCTAGGTTTGATAGAATAGCCTCTGCCAGATTTTTACCTACACTACGAAGAATTTGTTTATGGAATTTACTGATTCCTGCGCGGTATCATTAATGCCCAGTAATTCATTACAGTCTAATTTTTGGTGATCCAAGTTTTTGATATTTTTCATTGTTTTCCATAACTTTTGGTTATTACTTTTAGCTTTTTGTAATTCATCTTTCTCATATTGTTTTTTAATTTTTCTTAATAAAGAACTGCAATAATTTCTATACCTTTTGTATGTTATTCTTAAAGTGTCGTTATCAGGTTCTTTTTTTAATTTTTTACTCATTTTATCTCTTGTTTTTATACATCTGAGCAAGCCAGTTGTCATCCACGGTTTAATTTTGAATTTACTTCTAGAGGTTTTAATACAGATTGTGTTTTTAATTACTACCGAAGATAACAAGTCAATTAGTAGATTTGCAGCCTTATTTAAATCATTTTCGGCGTACATTATATTAAAATTAATTATAGAGCAGTAATTTTTAATATTATCAAAATTATATCTGTGCGTAAGGAGCTGAGTGCGATTAGTTTTAGAACAGTACATTTCAAGACTAAACAGTATTGATTCATGATCTGTCAAAGTAGTTCCTAAATGGAACGTGTAACCAGGAAGTTTAATTTTAATAATAACATGATCCAGGCAACTGTTGCCTCTTGTAGGACTATTTATTGCAGGTAATAAACCATGGAATGATGTGATATCCAGATAAGCTGAACTATCAGTTATGTTCAAAATATTAATATTTATGTCCCCCACCAGAATTCTATTTTTGTAACTCACTAAGCTGTCTAAGACATTTTGCAAGGAACTTAAAAACTGTTCAGTATTTTTAAAACAGGGAGGTCTATACATAGCTATTATTACTGTATCATTGCCAATTTAAGTCACCAAACAGTTAGCTTCTGAAAAAACTGGTTCTTCAATTACAACATTCATTTGTCTCTTTACGTAAATAACTACACCATCATTTTGGTTGTAGTTATGATTCGTTTTGAAAAAGTTATAGCCTTTTAATTTTGGTATAAGAGAATCATCAGAAAGCCAGCATTCCGACAACACTATGATATCACAGTTAATTTTAATTTGGGCTAGTAATAATTGGAGGTCGCTAAAGTTTTTGTTAATGCTTCTAATATTTTGCTGTAGTATTTTTAAATGTAGTTCTGGTTTAGAAAGGTATCCACTAATTTCCTCGGGATTACAGTGTATCGGAGTAGATATGCTAAAATTATCCAAATTATTTACAAAATGATTTAAATTGGCCATTCTCTCATGTTCTTACAATATGTCGCAGGAAAATGATAAAAACAAGTATTTGATCAAATCTTTAAGGGATTTGATCAAATCACGAAGGATGTCAATTACAACTCTGTAGATTCATTTCCCTAACAGAATTTAGTGATTTAACAGGCAGGGAGGGATTGCCCTAAAGTGATTTAGTAAAATGATAAAAATAAAATCTAAATTATTCATTTGGCGGTAAATCTCAGCTGGGTAGGTATTTTTAATTAAATAAATAAATAACAAATTGGATCCGGTCAGCTACGGCCACAATTTTTAAACGGCCACTTCACCCATCGGCCACTTCCCTTGAACGGCCACTTCTTATTGGCTACAGCCACATTCCTTGAACGGCCACAATCCGTGAGCGACCGCTTCCCCTAGCGGCCACTTCCCCATATGACCACTACTCGTACATTAACCACTATCCAACCGCCCCGCCGCCGCCGCCGTCAAGATTGGCAAAATACAAGTAAAATAAAAAATCATGGCTCGTCATTTAACAAACTGTAACTTTTTTGTGAATATAGCTTATAAAATTTAATATGGTACCTAGTCATACATATTAAAGATTAAGCGCGGAGACATTACAGCTTTACGGGGATATATCTAATTTTGGAGTTGTTCACGATAAAGTTATTACAGCAGGTACCTACCTAAGTATCCAGAAATTAAAGGTTTGGTGAGATCTAAAGCAGTTGCACAATCGAACTAAATTGGTATTCTCCCCCTCACAGAAAATATTAGTTGCTGACTTTGACATCTGTCCACACTGGTGTTGCTAGATCAAAAAAAATATAAAGGATTCTACTAAATAGTATAAAGTATCAGTACCCAAAATCAGATTTAATAATTTTTCGGAAGTGGAGCATTTTTACCACCCTAGGAGCAAAGTAGGACCAGATTACTCGGTATCCATGTATAGCTTTAGTTATGTTAGGTTGGTGACCGAACAAGCTAGAAATGGAATTTACTTGGATTTAACCATTTTTGATAAGTTGGATGCCCTCTAAGTAAGTACCTAGTTAAATTAGGAAGAAAATTATAAAAAAAGCTTTTTTCACGATTTAGCTTGTCTATTTCATCATTTTACTAAAATGGTTTATTCGTTAGATCAAATCATTGATTTCTGACCCCACGGAGTATTATTTTACCAGTCTCAGTGATTTGATAATATCCCTTATCATCATCATCATCAGCCTATAAACGTCCCACTGCTGGGCACAGGCCTCCCACGTGAACAATAGCACGTGGGGATATTGGGCCATAACCCACCACGCTAGCCCAGTGCGGGTTGGTGGGTTTTAACGGCTGCCATCTTACGACAACAACCGGGACCAACGGCTTAACGTGCCTTCCGAAGCACGGAGGAGCTCGAGATGTTTTTTAAATTTGGTCACCCATCCAGCGACCCGGCATTGCGAAAGTTGCTTAGCGAGCAAGATCGCAAGCCGAACGCGCTAACCGCTGCGCCATCGAGCTCCTCAATATATACGCATACCCCTTATGGTTTTGATCAAATTTCTGTTTTTATCATTT
Organism: Scoparia ambigualis; assembly: GCA_963921215.1. Taxonomy (NCBI): domain Eukaryota; kingdom Metazoa; phylum Arthropoda; class Insecta; order Lepidoptera; family Crambidae; genus Scoparia; species Scoparia ambigualis. The sequence continues at coordinate 23,833,270 of OY992512.1, read as the reverse complement.
CCCTGCGACATATGAGCGCCGCGCAACTCTTGACCGTCAATCGAAGTCAAGATTATATATAGATACTATAAACCCCTTTCCAGGAATAGCTCGAATTTCAGCTTGCACGTAGGTATGTTGTCAATTTCTCTTGTCAGGCACCGACAGTGTTTTCAGTAATAACAGAATTTATTAGAAATGTATCAATACATAGCTTGTTAAATAAGTAAGAGTCAATTTGATAGTTCACCCCCAACAATTTCTATTTCACAGTGTCAAGTTCAGACCATGAATCATTGGACGGCCGCAACTGAAACACAAGTTCCATAGGACAAAAGATATTGTTCACGAACAGCGGGCGATCCACAAAACTTCGACAAATCTAATTAAACTTATCTGCTACGTAGTGACATTCCATTCACCATCCTATAGAGTGCGCCATAACTGAACAGTAATAATAATAACTAAGTAATAATCAAATACTTTATAACAATTGCCTGACGTATTTAAAATTTTGGTGACGCAGTCGTTTATTGTTAAGATTCTGAAATTATTTTCGAAATTTCTCTCACTTTTTTCGATTATGGTCGTGAACTATATGAACTGTTAGGTATTATGAGTTTCTTGCCGGTGCTTCTCAGTACAAGGTCTCTTACGAACCGATGGCATAATGACATTCTTATGTGCAGTAACCTAAACATGGCCTAACCTAAATAAATAATCTTGATTCTTTTTGATTCTATGTGCTATAACTGTAGTTTTTATTAATGACACGAGGTTCTATAGCGTAAATGATTTATTAATGTAACGAAGTCAAAAAGTGTTTTGAACAAACATGTGGTTAACCAAATATTACGCGGGCAAAGACCCGCACTATAAGTTAATGGTCCTTTAAACACTAAAGTATTTATGGGAAAGTATGTTTGGTTTGTTTATCCTTCTATATAGTCAAATATATACGCAAATTGATCTGTGTGAATTTTTGGAGGGTGGAAGAGTGATAGAGGCTTCTTTCTCATGCAATGAAAAAAGCAAGGAGCGAAGACTCCTAGAGGTTACTATTAACAATTGAATCCTACTAATATTATAAACGCGAAAGTTTGTAGGATTTGGATGACATTTGGCACACAGATAGTTTATAACCTGGATTAACACATAGGATACTTTTTATCTAAAACCGCGAGCGGCTGCTTGTTTCTAATAAATCTTGGTTTACAACGCTGAGGTGAGAGCTCATATAGATGTTTCGAAATAGAAGGATTGTGGACCAGGTTAATAGCTAGTCAATTTAATAGGTCATAATTAAAAATAATTAAAATAACCACTCACCAACCCGCATTAGGCCAGCGTAGTGGGTTATGGGCCAATATCCACGTGCTATTGTTCACGTGGGAGGCCTGTGCCCAGCAGTGGGACGTTTATAGGCTGATGATGATGATGAAATTAATCATGTCGCACAGCGATGAAAGTATACTACCCTTGTTTACAAATAAAACTGTGTTCTCAATTCCTTTGTTTCCAGGAGAGATAAACATTTACATCGCTCAATCATATTCAGGTACATTACAAAATTCGCATCCATCTTCATAATTCAATGTCTACTGGATGGGAGTGCATTACAGTTCTGCATATAAATCAACCCTACCTCAAGTTCAAATACAGTTCACTATTTTACGAGTATGCTAGAGAGGGGACGAATTTTGTATTTATTAAAAAAGGAATTGTTTGTCTACCATTTGTCTTGTTTGTATTAATAAGAGGTTTTACTTCACTTCGCTCGGAATTCCCATCTACTATGGAACTGACTATCTAAACGAAACAAAACAATACTACGGAAACTGTAGTAATTGCGACATAACTACATAGTATTGCGTTATGATACAACGGTAAGGACAAAAGAAAATATAAAAAAGAGAGGGTTGAATGTTAAGAAAATGGAATTAAATAAAGAAACTGCTGAATAAATGATTTTCCTAAACAAACAGTGATAAAAAAGGACGAAAGAAGGAAATGAATGTGGTACTCTACCTTGACAAATTGAAATTTTCTATTACATTTATTGTTGTATTCAAATATACTGTGTTTTTGCCATTGTATAAAACTAGCTTTAGGTAAAAACAACTTGCATAACTCTGTTAGCTGGCAAAACGTTTTGATTATAATAATACGTACACACCACATACATAGGTACATATCTCCGAAGGGTTAGTCAGAGACCACGCAATGAGGACCGCACTCCTCTGCCATAGTCCACTTTTGACTGCACATGTGCTCAACGTGACAGATGGTGAGCCCATCGCCGCTCTATGCAGTTGGATGTATATGCATTTGATGTATCTTTAGTCCGTTAGTCGCCTTTTACGACATCCAGGCGAAGAGAGGGGGTGGTAGTATTTCACCGCTACGTGACACGGTTGAAGAATAATCATCAGCAAGATCATCAGGGTCCCACTGGGTACAGGCTTTTTCACATGGACAACAGCAAATGAGGAGATTAGTCCGTAACAGACCACGCTGGCCCAAGGTCTTCAGGTTTTAACGACATTTTACGACAACAACTGAAACTAACGTCTTTACTTGCCTTACGATGCACGAAAGAGCTTGAGATGTTTTTAATGTGGTCACCCATCAAAGTTCCTTAGCTGGATCACAAACCGATTGCCTTAGTCCCGGCACCCCCGGCGCCATTGAGACATAATAATACAAAGAGAAAATCACTTACAAATAGACTGATGAAACCATGAATGCTGTTGTAAGCCAACACGACATCCCGGAAGTTGCCATCGCAGTAGGTGCACGATGACTCAGCGGCTCTCGTCAGGTTCAGCTTGGTCCGCCACCCATCCACCATCTTGACAAGCGTCCCAAAATCCAACGGCTCATGGCTACTGTTCTTCGACGATTTCTCTTTCAACGCTGATAGGAACTGTGACAAGTCCACGTTACTCCTGTTCTCATTATCCAGCTCTGTAGCTAGTAGCATCTCTTCAAATAAGTTGGTGAGTGCTTGGGTTATATTAGAGCTGCCTTCTGCCGACATTTTCTCAACCAGTTTGATTGTACGGTTATCATTTCATACCACAGGATAAGTTCGGGGTTGGATCTACGGGACCTGTAAAAAAGGAATAGTCAAATTAAGACTTTAAGCGACGTGGTGGTCACCGGTGACCGACAAACAGTTAAAGGACATTGTTGAAGTTAGCCTAAGAACCAACACAAACATGACATACATGATAATTCTTAGCTTATTTTTTACGACTTAAAACAGTATTTAGATTTTAGCGGACACTTTTAGATAAGTAACCATTATTAAAAATAATTTTTGGACATTAATATTGAGTATCATTTTTTTACTATGGGTTGGGCAATTGAGAGTTCAGTGCATTCAGCCAGTGAATTAAAGGTTAGTGACCAAAATATTTATAATATGTACAAACAAAAAAAATGTTTATTCATTAACAGTGGGATTACAAATACTATTTCAATGGCAGGGGTCCCCTTTTAAGTAAAACTATACCTGTTACAGAAGACCCCGCTCTTCCTCCATGTTCTTACAAAAACTTTTTGTTATATAAATTTCACTTACGCTTACAAGACAATAAAAATGAAATATAAAAAGTAAAAAATTTAAAGTAGATAAGGAGATTGGTACATCACGTGTGACTGTGTTTGTGTGTGTGTGTGTGTGTGTGTGTGTGTGTGTGTGTGTATGTGTGTGTGTGTGTGTGTGTGTGTGTGTGTGTATGTGTGTGTGTGTGTGTGTGAGTGAGTGTATGGGTTGTATGTGGAATTCATTTAATTATATTTTCTATTTCCTTATAGTCTTTAGACTTAAGCCAGTCCATGATAAGCATTTTACACTGTTTATTTGTTTTAGGATATATATTTAAATGCTTATTCAGTAGATTATATAAATAAAAATATTGTGTAGCTTGTTGTCGTGCAGCATATGCTGTTTTTCGTGATGCAGGAATTCTAGGAACCACACATGTCTTCCTTCTTTTATTTTCAACTTCCGGGTTGTACGAGACGGATTTGTGCTGTTTAAGAACAATATTTAAAATGTATAACTTGCGGACAGTAAGAAGATCACAAAGAGAGTATAATTCATGTGATGGGAATCTGTAGGGCTTATAATACATAACCTTTAATACCGATCTTTGTGCTCTTTCGAGGTTTAAAAATTTTGTTTTAGTAGTGCCTCCCCACACACTAATACAATATACCAAAACCGACCTAACTAACAAAACATACACCTGTTTTAAAATGTCTTTTGTTGTAAGATGTCATACAGTTTTGAAAAACCATATGAACTTTCTTACTCTTGTCATCAAAAGTTCAATATGCGGATGCCAAGATAAACGTTGATCGTTAAGAATACCGAGATATTTTGTGCTACATATTTGGTTTATTTGAGGACAAGTGCAGTCTGAGTTGTCCAATGCAGAGCCAGTGTGAATTTTAATATTCATATTAGGTTGGCTCCTTTTGTAGTTGGTAAAACATATAAAGTTTGTCTTGGATGCGTTAAGTGTATATTTAACCACTGTGCAATCTGGGCCAATCCTACTTCAGCATTCTGACGTACATCTTTCCAGTCGTGTCCACTAAAAACCACAGCAGTATCATCTGCATACGAAAATACATGCCCGTTTCGTATAGACATGTTACAGAGAGAGTTAACATAAATCAGAAAGAGAGTCGGTCCTAAGATACTCCCCTGCGGGACTCCATAAGTAATGGTAGAATCATGACTGCAGTGGTTACCTATTTTTACACGTTGTCATCGGTTTGTAAGGTAATTTATAAATAAATCAAGGGGTATTCCTCGTATACCAATCTGTTCAAGCTTCTGTAACAAACAAACAAACCTAATAATATTATGCATGCATGGCTGACTCGATATACTTAGTGCCAAACACTCCAAACATCATTATAATACGATACATCGCATTTTATTTCAAACTGAAAACGTTAGTCGACTTAAAATTCTTTTGCTTTTCCAATGAGGAGAATTTCACTAACCTGCGGTGCTGTGTCACTCACTGACTGACGTTACTGTAGTCTGCTATACACAGTGTTGCCATATGTACGGATTTGTTCGTAAAATATTGTCAATGTTCAAACCGGACAATGAATACACACGGATTTTTATACGAAGATTTCAGGCAAATGCTTTTAATGAGTAATAACTTTCAATAAGTAGTACCTACTAATAGCTTTTATTATTCCTAAGAAATATGTTACATTTTATTCGATTCTGCGTAAACTAGCGAGTCTTATTTAATTTTCATAGATTTTTTACAGAACTGAACCAGCAATTACTGCGTAGTAAAAATTATGGCTTTAAGAATTCCCATTGAGATATATATGAGTATTTTCTTGGTCAGCTAATATGAGAATGAGAGCCAGTGAGAGTTAATGGTGTGATTTAGTGTTAGTGCAAGCAAGACGTAAAACACTTAGTTATGAATCATTTGTGTCTGTCTGACATCCATATTGTTTTAGTGTGTTTTTGCCGTTATTAATTTTCTTATTACTTTCATTGATATAGTTATATATAGTTTTAAGTATGTACATACATACCTTAGAGTTTCAACGTAGACCATAAGATAAAATATTTTTTGTTTGTATTTTACATGTCTTTAACTTGTTTTGTGCATTACAATAAAATAAACTTCCCATACGGATTTCATACGGAATTTGGTAGTTATTACGGAATACTGGCTCTAAGATCTGGCAACACTGGTTGTGCAGTTTCTTTGACAAATAAAACAAAACAGTGTAACATCACTTTTCAAATTCTCTCAAGAAGTCCGTGCGAGATCTCAGCAAAGTCCCACATCTTTACTCAAGGGGTTTTGGGGGGAATATCATTTAGCAATTAACTTTCATATTTATCATCACTCATCATTATCATCAGTTAGCATAATCAATGAACTCTAATAATACGACTGAAGGACTAGTATCCATGGTCAAGAAAAAAGTTGACGTTCTGGACTTCTTGGCGGGAAAGTGAAGCGTCATGTCTGCAGTTATGTTTAATTTTCTATAATTTGTGTTTTGTCGAATATTAATGTAAAATAATGATGAATTATTTAAGTGTTAGTGAACGTGCATGAGTGTTGGCAAATAAAACAAAACAGTGCAACAACACTTCTCAAATTCTTTAATTAAACATAACCTCAAATAACAATTATAAGATTTCCTAATATTTAGGTTCTCAGGAGTGTCCGTCGAAAATCTTTGTTTTTACAGTTATTTACTTGCAATTTCGAACCTAGAAAAGAATATTTCATAATTGTTGGTTCTTAGGCTAACAATGTATGGGCGCAGAACATTGTCCTTTCAATTGTGTCTGGTTTTGTGGCAGTCAATGTGTTGCAACCTCTTTTACCGTCGACGCATATTTTTTATTTTATAAGTATCTGGCCAACGAAAGCTGAACCAGAAAAAACGCGGCGAATTCAAAGAAATCATGGCAAGGTAACACAGGGTCACTCAAACAGCTGCAATTTTTTCTGAAAAATTTCAATTTGACATACGACATGATACCTCAGATAGACACACATAGAGACAAAGTGTATCAAATAACTACGAGGTTCAGCTTTCGTTGGCCAGACTTCTATACTCAGAGACCCTCTCATTTTAAAACGTGGACAACTTAACAACTGTTTTAGCCAGACACTTTCTCATTTCTGTTAAAAAAGGTAGATAGACATAGCATCCGATTAAACCAGGTTTTATTGTAGTCTCGTTTCGTAATAACAGGGAGAATGTTTAATATGAACTTATTACCGTAATTTTTTGTCATTCGTCATAATACCTACGTATGTAATTTTGTCGTACCTTTCATGTATTTGTTATATGAGGAACTCCAGACGGTTTAATATTAGAGATTCTTAAACTTAAATATAGAGAATACGACAAAGCGTACAAAATATAATTAGGCTGACATTTCTATCAGCCGTAATTCATATTATTTTTCATATATTTTTTTCATTTAATTTCTCAAAACACTCTTCTTGAAAAATTGTACTTTCTGCTTATCCTCCATTTTCTTATTATAACATTGTTTGAAATCTTGTTCGTAACCTTTCAGTTTTATTAGTTGATTCAACCCGAGTAACTTCAAAGAATTTCATTTCAGTACAAAAGATAAAAAGAAAAATGTCACAACTCATTGGTTGTAAGTTGCGGTTAAAAGCTAGATAAGTTATATGTAGAGGTCTTATTTGTCTGGTCTTCTATATATATTATATTCATGACTATTATACCCAAAGGATTAGTCAGAGGCATGAGGACCGCAGAAGCAGTCAACGCCATAGTCCACGTTTCACAAATACAACTGCACATGTGTTCAGCGCTATAGATAGTGAGCCCATCGCCGCTCTATGCTGTTGAATGTATGTGCAGTCTTTAGTCCGTTAGTCGCCTTATACGACATCCAAGGAAAGAGAGGGGGTGGTAATATTCTTTCACCGCTACGCGACACAGTTAAGTCTTGCTTTAGGCAATCAAAACAAAATTGTAAATCAAAGCTTTAATTTACGAAACTACATCTTAAGGCCCTGTTTATACAGGGTGTTGGTAGTTTTCTTTAGTGAGCCGACACACGGCAAACTTTGTGCAAAATCTTCTATTAATATTTTCAACGGATACATCCACCGCATAAATTAGTGCAGATAAACTCCTCGACTTCCCAAATACATGTCTGCTTTGTGTCACGTCACACGTACCGCCAAACTATCAACAAATGATGGACATGCAGCACGATTTGCTACATTTGCTATTTGTGAGTGATAATAAATTATCGAATGTGTTCATGAACGGCGGTTTGGAGCTTGCAAATCTGTTTTACTACTTCCCAATACGCCTCATAAATCATAATCAGAAATCTATATTTATTTTGCTGAATTTGGTAACATTATACAGATAACATAGTACAGACTTCCAACATATTCTATCGTGGCGAGACGATGTGGAAATATTTAAATAGGTGCATTACAAACTTATTCAGCACTAGCGTCCCGCCCCGGCTTCGCACGGATTACTTTACTGCCCATGAGTGTGGCGATGACTTTCCGAAAATCGAATTTTACTGCAAGCGTTTTTTGCATTCGCATAATTTCCCAATCGAATCGTTTCCTGATAACCGTACGTACTTAAACAAATTATAGCCTATAACCTTTCTCGATAAATTGGCTATCTAACACTAAAAAAATTATTTAAATCGGACCAGTAGTTCCTGAGATTAGCACGTTCAAGCAAACAAACAACAAACAACTCTTCAGCTTTATAATATTAGTCTACATTTGCTTAATATTATTTACCAAATTATTGTTACAACATAAAGACTTATACACACAATGCATACGATTAATAATTAAAAATGGATGTCAATTAAATATAAGTATGTCAAAGAAAATACATCCCATGTAAAGATAAAACAAAAAAAATACAAATAAATAGTATTACGTTACGTCATAATATGACATTCGACGACCTCCGTGCTGGCGTCTCGCCATCTCTGGGGTCCCTCCCGGGTTCAATTCCCGGTCGGGTCAATTTAGAGAAAAACTGTTTTTTCTAAATTGATTTCAGGTCTGGGTGTTTTTTTTCTATGTGTATTTATCCGTTATCTTACCATATTAACAAGTTTCAAAAGAATTCCTACTCATCTTGGTCTAGATAAATGGTGTGAGCGTAAACAAACTTAAGTAATAAATTAAATTTAATAAATCATCATCATCATCAACCTATTAACGTCCCACTGCTGGGCACAGGCCTCCCACGTGGACGTAGCACGTGGGGATATTGGGCCATAACCCACCACGCTGGCCCAATGCGGGTTGGTGGGTTTTAACGACTGTCATCTTACGACAACAACCGGGACCAACGGCTTAACGTGCCTTCCGAAGCACGGAGGAGCTCGAGATGTTTTTGATTTGGTCACCCATCCAGCGACCCGGCATTGCAAAAATGGCTTAGCGAGCAGGACCGCAAGCCGAACGCGCTAGCCGCTGCGCCATCGAGCTCCTCAATTCTCAATCCTCAATTTAATAAATAATATGTAGTTATTCCATTTAGGTATTAAGTAGTAAAAATTACAGAATTGGATCAAATATTTACATCACATAGATATTAATTAATCGTACATATAATAAGTTTTATAAATAAAGAAGTTTTTAAGGGTTGATTTAAATTCAACCAGATTTTTTTTTTTTTTTTTTATAAAAGAGGGAGGCAAACCTGACGGAGAGTAATCACCGCCGCCCATGGACACCCGCAAAACCAGAGGAATCGCAGACGCGTTGCCGGCCTTTAAGGGAGGAATAGGTTTAAGGAAGGAATAGGAATTGGGAGGAGGGGTGGGGGGGAAGGGGCCTCCGGAACCCTCATTGGTCGGACGAAACACAACAGCACCAAGTGCCATTATTTCACGCCGAATATTAGAGAGAGGGTGGTATTACGCCGGGCGAGCCGGCCCAACGTGTGCTGCAACGCAGCGTGGCTCTACCACTCAGTTGGTGTCACTCATTTAGCACCACCCAGGGATCACGTGTAGGGTCTCAAGGGTAAACCTACGGACGCGAGCAACTTTGACCCCCAAAAGACCGGAAGACAAAAAGATTATTAATAATCTTTTTGTCTTCCGGTAGCTTATTATAAATTTTTATATAATTGGTATTTGACGCAACTTACTAACACGTCTTTTCGAAGAGAAGCTATCAAATAGTTTTTAATTTGTTTTAACAAAAACAGCCACTTCATTATACATATAATTATATTGTAAAATATGCGCGGCGCTTTTAATTTTTTTACTCTTTGAAGTTGAGGTGTAGCAAGAGTCCGTAGGGCAAATTAAGTTTGCATTTATGGCTCAAACGTACTTTTTTGCGCTTTGAAACCCTCTCTTTGTTAAAAGAGTCATATACAATTCCGTGACTTCTATTCTTTTATCCAAGCTAATAATTATTATATACACAAATTGAAATATTGCCATATTAACACCTTTATTCTTAAGAAAACATGTTGTTCTCCTGGAAATAGGTTGTAAATCCCAAAGTATGCTTATAGCTTGTGATATATTTCTTTTTCAAATATTTTTTATAAAACTGGTAGGTAACAGATATAGGTTTATAATTAGTCATATTCTCCCTGTCACCTTTTCTAAAAAGTGGTTTTAAAATGGTTACCTTTAAATTGTCTGGAAAAAATCCCTTTTCGATGCACAAATTTTAAATACTAAATTATTGGTGATACAATGCCATTTACTATTCCAGAGTAAAAATATTTAACTCAGGGTTAGGTGCTAGCCCAAGGTTAATTCAATAATTTGTCTTGCACTGCTAAGGGTTAACAGTTAACCCCAGGTTAAAACAATACATATTTGACCCGGCCAAATCGGAGGGTTAAGGTCCTTAACTCTGGGTTATTTTTACCAAATGTCAAATTTGTGAGGTTAGAGTAAATTTGTTGTCGGTCGGTGCAAAGAAATAATAGTAGATTGTTATACAAGGGGCTAAAATGACCCATTATATACGAGGTAGTTTTACTCCCGAGCTTTAGCGAGGGAGTAAATAGAAACCGAGTTTTAATGGGTTTTTAGCGCCGAGTGTTACACTCTGCTTTTCACTACGAATGCGAGAAAATAAAACAATCCAATACAATATGAATTGGTTTATTTTATTTAAAATTAACCCTTTAGTTGCTTTAACGACACCCAAGGGAAGAGAATGGTTGGTAGTATTATTTTGATGAGCCCATCGCCGCTCTATGCTGTTGGATAGTAGATATGTGCAGTCTTTCCATCTCTTCCCTTGGGTGTCGTCAAAGGCGACTAACGGACTAAAGACTGCACATACATCCAACAGCATATAGAGGCGATGGGCTCATCAAAATATTATTACCAATCCTTCACTTTTCTTTGATTTGGTAAAAGAGGACTAACGGACTAAAGACTGCACATACATCCAACAGCATAGAGCGCGATGGGCTCATCAAAATAATATTACCAACCCTTCACATTTCTTCGATTTGGTAAAAGGGGACCAGCGGACTAAAGACTGCACATACATCCAACAGCATAGAGCGACGATGGGCTCATCAAATTAATACTAAAAACCTCTCTCTTCTCTTCGGTGTCGTAAAAGGCGACTAATGAACTAAAGACTGCTCATACATCCAACAGCATAGAGCGGCGATGGGCTCATCAAAATAATATTACCAACCCTTCACTTTTCTTCGGTTTGGTAAAAGGGGACTAACGGACTAAAGACTGCACATACATGCAACAGCATAGAGCGGCGATGGGCCCATCAAAATAATATTACCAACCCTTCACTTTTCTTCGATTTGGTAAAAGGGGACTAACGGACTAAATACTGCACATACATCCAACAGCATAGAGCGACGATGGGCTCATCAAATTAATACTACCAACCTCTCTCTTCTATTAGGTGTCGTGAAAGGCGACTAATGGACTAAAGACTGCACATACATACATCCAACAGCATAGAGCGGCGATGGGCTCATCAAAATAATACTACCAACCCCTCCCTTCCCTTGGGTCTCATAAAAGGCGACTAATGGACTAAAGACTGCACATACATACAACAGCATAGAGCGGCGATGGGCTCATCAAAATAATACTACCAACCCCTCTCTTTCCTTGGGTGTCGTAAAAGCGACTAACGGGCTAAAAGCTCACCACCTAAGCACATGTGTAGACTGTGCAGTTTTTTCTTGCTGAAGCGTGGTCTGTGTTATCTCAAAAAGTTGTTGATCTAAGTAAACAGTAATAAGTCGAGTCTTTATTCATGATTATTCTAAATAAGACTAAATACTTTTTCGTTTTTGTAGGCGGATTGTCATGTGACAACAAAAATTTTAATAAAAATTACTTTTTCCCCTAGGGCGAGAAAAGCTATTTTAGCCCCGCTCTAGAACGCTACAATGACGGTCTTTTTGAGCAAGAGGAGTGAAAAATAGGTTTTAGTGCGAAATAGTACTAATCGTAATCATGGGTGACTTATCGGACGTATTATTTTCCGACGATGATAAAGAAATTATTGAATATATAAGGTCCGACTTTTTTAATCGGAGAGTGTCTGAAAGGATTGACCATTTTAATTTACAACGAGACAAAGCCATAGAATACATAATAATACAAGTACAAAGCGTTATAGCCATGGTTTTTGTTTTTGTAGGAGGTTAGCTCCATCAGTTCTTTTATTTTCAATTATATGCCTATGTTTCACTATAACATGACAAAGTAGCAAACTGTCACAACTGCGTTAAATTTACTATTTTATTTAAACGCCTAGAATATTCCTATACGCCATTAAAACTAAGATTCATAATACTGAATCGAAATTTTTTCATATTATTTCTGTACCATAGCGACGTCGTTTTACATAGGTACCAGAAGGAAAAATTGCAAGTTTCAGGGCATTTGAACAGTGGTGCACTGAGGTTGATAAAGTTAATTCGCTTTTTATTGTGAAGAATGTTATAAGCACATTTTCCACTGGAAGGGCGTGTTGATTTTTTTTTTTTTTTTAACAACAATAATTTTGTGTTGTAATAATTCTATACCGCAACGTTCTATTATTCCAGAAATAAATATTTTTGATATATCTACTACTTCTTTATATTTATGGAAATGTTTTAATAAATATCCATGTCTAGTCTTAAATATCCATGTTTAGTCTTTATTTCGTCAAACATACTAATCGTTGGGTGGACTAGCGGTTTGGTGCTGCGCTATTGCATCGAGAGGTCCGCGGATCGATCCCCAGACTTATAGAAAATATTTTTATACTTACATATATTTTTTTAATGATAATTTAAAACAGTAATTATGGTGCTTCTATGTGATAAATGCAACGAAGAAATTAAGAAAAGAGATTACATAAATTGTGCAAAATGCGAAAAATTTTATCATTTAGATTGCACGAGCATTGGAGAAAAAATGTTCTATCTCATGAAACTAGAAAATAGAAAAAAATGCGTATGTGACGCTTGTGCATACAGCCATACAACCTCAAAACAAAATACACATACTCAAAACTCATCTGATATACTAACTGAAGAAAAAGACGATATTTTGTCTGCAGGTCAAATAGACGAATATGTTACCATTCGGAAGACCAAAATATCAGCGTCATCGTTAGTACCAGATCTGACATTATCTTTTGTATCAATAGATGACACAGATGAACTAAAAAGGGAAATCCAAAGATTACGGACTGAATTAGAAATAGCAAATAACGAAATTGAGAAGCTAAATCATGTAAATAACAGTTTGGAAAAAAAAACCAAAATCAAAAAAAAATCATAAATTTATATAAAACTGTGAGCATAGATGATATTTTAAACTCAAATATAAAATCACACACGTCTACGCCATTGGTACATACAAAAATTAGTAAAAAACAAAGTTTAAAAGAAATCACTCCAAAAATAAGTCGCTATCACAATATGAAGACTTTTATGACAATGAGTCTGAATTAGATAAAAATATTGGTACAACGCCACCTCGTGAGACAAGCAGTAAACTTTCAACACATCGTACACATCACCATGAAGACAACTAAAACCAAAAAACCAAGCTTTGCCTGTTAAGTGGTATCGAAAGCAACAAAACGTCAACTATAAGTCATTTTGCTGACTATAACATGTGTCATTATCGTACGCCAGGGGGAAGCATAGGTGATCTGTCAAATGGATTACAAAGTAAACTCAAAGATTTTGATTTGAATGATTACTGTATAATACTTTTAGGTGATGCCGACTTCACTGTATCCAAAAATTATAATATAATAATGCAACAATTACGACAAAAGTTGTTAACTGTTCAGCATACAAATGTCATAGTATATGCCCCAACTTTTAAATTAAATTTTAACTCAAATATTTTTAACAAGAGAATAGAAATATTTAATGATTTGTTATTTAAGGACAATAAAAAACACAAATATTGTTATATCCTAGACTCAAATAAGAATATTGATTACTCTTACAACATGTTCTCAAAGTACTCTGGAAAATTAAAAAATAGTGGATTCAGAGTAATCATAAAAGATTTAGATGAACTAGTATTGGCTATTTCTGAGTATTGTCATTTACCGGCATTGAATAAATCAATTTTAAATCCAGATGGAAATCAGAATAAATCGCCATTTCGTGTCTAATCAAAGTTTAAAAAATTGTTCAAACGCTATAAATTAAACTACCTTAGGTTTATCTGTTTTCCACCAAAACATACAGGGTGTTCGATCCAAGCTAAGTCAATTAGAGATACTCACACAATCACAAAAAATTGATATTTTATGTCTCAGTGAAACATTCTTAAGGTGTGAAGGTGCAAGTTCCTTGCAAATACCCGGATATACCATGGCTGCATATTTTTGTAGGACAAGGTCTCGGGGAGGCGTCTGCATATATATTGCAAATAATATTCACTTCAAACTACTGAAATGTATTGACCCACTATGTATAGAAACAAACTTCGAATGTTGTGGTATACTGTTACCTGAACTGAACTATGTTGTCATCTGTTTGTATAGAACGCCTGCTTCTGACTTTGATATATTCATTAAAGCTTTAGAACAACTATTACATAAAATTACTATCCGTTCACACTATGTTAAGAAAAAAGTTATTATTGCTGGGGACTTAAATGTAAACATTCTTGATAGTAACACATCAAAATGTAAAATATTAAAAAATACTTTGCTTAAATATAATGTTAAGTTCACCATAAATGAGCCAACTAGAATTACTCCTGAGTCAAGTACCTGTATTGATAATATTTAATTTTAAGACCTTTAGCTAGAAAGTATTACATCTTGGCTTATCTGATCATTCAGGACAACTTATATGCGTGCCATGTAGCCAAAGCTTCATAGAAAAATATTGGTATATATATAAGCGAGATATAGATAAATACATAGAAATATTTCACAGTTAATTTTTTCTGATATTTATTTGTACAATGATGTAAACATGGCTTTCGTCACATTTTCAAAGTTATTCAACTTATTTTACAACTTAAGTATACCTATGACTAAAATTAAAGTAACATATAAGAGAAAAGGAAACTGGCAAACAAAAGGTATATATAGAGCAAGCAAGATAAAAAGAAGTTTACATCATCAAATTATAAATAAAAATAAAACATATCTTATCCCATATTATAGAAAATATTGTAAAATCTTAAAGTCAGTAACGCGTAAAGCTAAACGAATATCTAATATTTCATTAATAAATAAAAGTACAAAAAAAATAAAGCAACATGGAATTTAATAAAAAATCAAACTACTCCAGTAATCAATTTGAAATCCACTATAAATAAGATCACTATAGGCGACCGTACAGTGAGTAACGTAAAGGATATAGCTGAGATTTTCAATAGCCATTTTACTACCGCAAATTTGTCCCCTCTTTTGAATAATAACTACCGGACTTCTACTGTAATCTCAAATAGTATGTTTCTTGCCCCTGTTGATGAAACTGAATTAAAGAAGATTGTCATGAGTTTTAAAAATAAAAAAAGCTGCGGTTATGACAGTATTCCAATGCAAGTTATAAAACGTTCTCTAGAATACATCAGTAAACCTCTTCTATATATTTTAAATCTAATGATTGAAACGGGTGTATTTCCCGATGAATAAAAAAGAGCTAAGGTAAAACCATTGTTTAAGAAAGGAAGCAAATGTAACGTAACGGACTACAGGCCTATAGCACTACTATCTAGTTTTTCAAAGATCTTTGAAAAAACTATTTATAACAGACTTTTAGACTTTTTCAATAAAAATAATTTAATAAATACAAATCAATTCGGTTTTCAGAAACAAAAATCGACTACTTTGGCAATGTTTATTACATTAAAAGATATATGGGAAGCTTTGAATAAAAAGAAATCATGTATTGGATTGTTTCTAGACATGTCTAAGGCATTTGATTGCGTAATCCATGAAACCCTTCTATATCAGCTTGATAAATTAGGTATTCGGGGAATAACACCAAAACTACTGGAAAGCTACCTTAAAAATAGAGACCAATACACAGTAATAGATACTTTTGATAATACAACTAAAACATTTAAAGAAGTAAAATCTGACCCTAGAGAGATGCTTCTAGGTCTACCACAGGGAAGTATTCTTGGCCCTCTTCTTTTTTTAGTACGAGTATATGTGAACGAACTCCCGGATATCACAAACCACTTATGTGTTATGTTTGCTGATGATGCTACAATTTTCATACCCAATAATCAAAATGATAACATTAAATTTGAAAAAGAAATAGTTAAAACTTTAAAAGAAACCATACGTTTTCTAAAATCATTAAATCTGACAGTAAATCTTTCCAAAACAAAAGTAATACAATTTAGAAACTATAAAACGAATTAAATTAAACTAAATATCACGACTGAATGCAAGTCAATCATTGAAATTGTTGATGATATAAATTTCTTAGGTGTAAATATTGACTCACATCTAAATTGGAAGTTGCACATAACTAAAATTAATAATAAAATATCGAGCTACTGCTATGCCCTATCTATACTTGCGGAAACATCATCTGTAGAAGTAGCCTGAGCCGCCTACTTTGGCCAAGTTTATCCTCTTCTTACTTATGGAGTTATTTTCTGGGGAAACTCAGTTAATGTAAAATCTACCTTTATACTATAAAATACATGCAGTATGTACTCTGATGACACTCTGAGAAATGTTTTTAGAGAAAAGGGTTATTTGACACAAACAGGTATTTATGTATTAGAGATGGCTCTTTTTATAAAAAGCAATATTCAGTATTTTAAACATAAAAGCACAAATAATTGTAATTTGCGGAAGAGATATGCATATGACTTGGCTCTACCAAATATTAATAATGCCCTGTATCACAAGAGTGCCTATGTAACAGGAATCCAAATATTCAATCATCTGCCCACAGATCAAAAAGCATCAGTAAATTTAAGCTGTTTTAAAATTAAATTAAAAAAATGGCTTATAGATAAGGCGTTCTACAGTTTGACTGAATATTTTGGTACAAAAACAGCATAGTGGCTGTTTCTATGTAACATGTACCTACATACTAAAAATTGCATGCCCGACTAGGGTATATTGTTTGCTCCCATTATTTTATGCATGACACCTGCTATGTATTTACACAATTTTATGGCAATAAAAAATTATCTTATCTTATCTTATCTTAGTAGACCTGCTAAATTGCATCTTCTACGCTATCTTCTATGCATCATTACTAATACATGTATCACGACTATTATCCCCGAAGGGTTAGTCAGAGATGCAATGAGGACAGCAAAAGCTTAGTCCACTTTTCACCAAGGAGCGACTGCACATGTGCTCAGCGTGACAGGTGGTAAGCCTATTGCCCGTAACATGGCGAAGTGCTGCTTCAAAAATTGCTATTCGGCCAAAATATATTACTTACGTCAAATGTATATAAGGTGACTACTAGAAACCGCAAGAAACTCAAGGGCTGGTCAGGTCAAGTGTTTTAAACATGACAAAAATTACAAAAAGGAATTCGTGTTTTTTTCATTTTTAATTAAATAATTCATTTTGTGAATTTAAATTTTTGTGAAAAATAATTTTCCTTTACAAAGAGGATTGTGTATCTAGTTTTTTTATGTGATCGAAGGCTTTCACGCTTAAACCGCTATGTCAATTTTAATGAATTTTATCACAGAGATAGACGAGGCCATAAAAATAGTAATAGATTTTCTTTCCGCGAAAAATTTACTTGAGTGAAATAAGCCTCTGTCAAAAGCTAGTCTTTAAAAAAAAGTTAGATAAAATCTACATTGATTTAAAGTTAAACAGACATCTACTTATTTAACGTTAAAATATTCAAGTCTTAGTCAGATAAACCAATTAATATCAAATGTTTTTTTGTAAGAAAAAGTTTTGAGTAAAGGACTTAAGGTCTGATGAAACTAGCGTTTTTTTATTTATTTAATAAAACATTAAGCCCTATCATATACCTACATCTAGACTGTGATTTTTGCGTTAAATGGCCAATTTTGGCATTCTTGAACTCAGAAACAAAAATACATTAACAATTTTGACTTATTGAATAGTGTAGAATAGCTATTATTGGCATAGTTCGTAGAGGCCTAGCTTTTTGTAAGTATTGCTTAACTTTTTAATTAAACCCAAAAAATTGCAGAGAAAGTTTTTTATAAAATGCGTGAAGGCACTTTTTTGAGACCCCAGATTGAACTGCTGTTCTAAAGAAATGAAATAAAAAAATTAGAATGTTGTCTCTTATGTAGTCGTATAGTTCGTTGCATCCCCTGAATTTTTAAATATCATTGATTTTATATAGAAAAAAAATCTTATTCTAAACCAAAAATCTTCAAAAACCGCTTTAAGTTGACGGTGAATTTCTCCTATCTATGATAATATTATTGAGAAAAATTTATTTCAGAACAATTGTTACTTCATGAGGAATAAAGATTTTATAATGAATTTATTATCCTATTTCGATAAAAACGATAAATAATTTACTACAAAATGCGATACGCCGGCCGTCCGAACTCAGCTTATTCTTGCAGAGTGATGAATGTATTATCCTACAAGCGGCCGCTTGCGGTTTCACCTGCGTGGTTCCCGTTCCCGTAGGAATATCGGGATAAAACGGACCCTATGCGTTAATCCATGTTATAAACTATCTGTATACCGAATTTCATCCAAATCCATTCAGTAGTTTTTACGTGAAAGAGTAACAAACATCCATCCATACGTTCCCGTGGAAATATCGGGATAAAAAATATCCTATGTGTTAATCCAGGTTATAAACTATCTGTATGCCGAATTTCATCCAAATCCATTCAGTAGTTTTTACGTGAAAGAGTAACAAATATCCATACATTCTTACAAACATTCGCGTTTGTAATATTAGTAGGATTTAGATAAAAACTATAAATATAACTGCAAAATTACTACAAAATGCGAAAGTTGGAATTTATCGCAAAAATCACAGTCAAGTAATAGGCCTCTAAAAGTTTTCCATGTTCAGATAACAATAATGTAATGACATGAATAACTAAATATTCATTGGATATGGCCTCGATTTAATAAGCGGACAACAGCATTTCGTGCAAAAAAATACCCATTACCAAATTATACTTCCAACATTCAGATTACAATAAAACAATCCTCAAACAAGAAAAAAAGGTAAAAACTCATCAATGCTGATGTAAAGTACCTATAGCCAATTACGGTCCCTTAGCTGGGCAAAGGTTTCCTTTCATTTAAATCAAGTTACCTTTTCTGTACGGAAGACGTCATATGATGCCAAGAGCAAAGTGGGCTTCTAATTCGTAAGGCATCGATGTTTCGGCATAGGCAGTATAGAATCAAGAATTTCGTTTACATTATCTATTAACAGGTGCCATTTTATCGACACAGTCTGAGACGTGATTGGTTGGCCTCCTTGAAGTAATTCAAAGTATATTTGCTTTATGTCTTCCTATTGAAAAAAATCACAAAGTTGAACTACGGATGGTGGCATCTTAGAATGTCATCCGTATTGTGCAGGAGTTTTCTCAAAAACAAAATGGTGGATTTTTAGTGGTGGTCGCTTCGGAAATGGGGGTATATCGACATTAAATATTATGTTTGGTGAGGGCCCAAGAAGGTATCATCTTGGAGGTGACGAGATCGAGCATATTATATGACTCGATTCCATTAAAAATTCAACTCTTCCATCAATACATATGATTTTTAGGATCGTGAATTGCATTTTCTAAAATTAATTATGAATGAAAATTCTTTATTGCCTATGTAAGTCGATTTTATCGATATATATCTATATTTATAATGGCTATAATTTATAATGGCGACCCAAGCCTAGAGTTAAATAGAAAGTTATGGTGATTTTGATTCGCATAATTATAGGAGTGTTTCGGTTATAATTGTGGCTTTTTGTTAATAATTAGTCTTTTGTAAACCTCTTCTTGCATAAAATGTAAAGTGTTTGTGCGGAATGACAATATTCAATGTATATTTCCGATTTTCTTCCTTCCCTGGGTTTTGCGACTTTATCTCTATTTTAAAAAAAATCCCCCTTCCCCCCGGACCTCTGTACAGTACAGACGTGCTCACGACAGATTCTCGTTGTTTTTAAATAAATAAATCCAAATATATCAAAATAAATTCAAGGAAGAATATTGGGAGTGCATAATAGTGAAGAAGCTTTTGTGCTCGAGACAACGCGTACTGCCACACACACAAGTAAGTCTTTTCTATCTACGCTACGCGTGAACCACGCATAGACGCACCGCTCTGTGAGTTCTGCTCGCCTGGTACTTTTTTAAGTCAACGGAATAATGCCGATGCGTCGATCGCCGCCTCCCGCGCAAGCCAGTGCTCCCGAGCAAACTGTAACACAGAGCTGTGATTCCGACACTGCATCAGAGCGTAGTACTACAGACAATGTTGCCGTTCGCAATAAACGAAAGCGGGAATGTACCGATATTAGTGATCTTAGATCCGAAATTATGACATCTTTCGCCTCGCTATCGAAAACGATGGAGCAGCGTTTTAAGGAAATGAAAGTGCAAAACGATGAGCTACGTTCTAGTCTACAACTAATGTCCGACAACTACGACACAATATTAGAAAAGTTTAGGACTATTGAACAAGAAAATATCAAGGATAAAAAGTATATCGCACAGCTGGAAGATAGACTCGATACGCTTGAACGTAAATCGAAAATAACTGGCTTGGAAATACGTAACGTACCAAAAAATATTCAAAGGGCTGAAACCAAGCAAGATCTATTCAGTATCGTGACAAAACTATCCAAAGCCATTGGTACTGAACTTCATGTATCGGATATCAAGGACATATACCGTGGATCCACCAGCAAGGAAGTTGCCAAACCTATAATAGTGGAATTAAATAGTGTTCTCATCAAAGACAAACTATTGCAGGCGGTCAAGGAATTTAATAGGACAAAACCTAAAGATGGTAAAATAAATACGTCCCATCTTGACTTGTCTGGACCACCGATACCAGTGTTTGTGTCAGAGACCCTCACGCTCAAGACCCAGAGAATATTCTACCAAGCTCGTGTACTGTTGGACGTCAAAGGGATTTGTGTATTTGCGCAAAGCCGAAAATCTACCACCTCGTCGTATTGAGCGTGACGAAGACATTGCTAGGTTGAATAATGGGAACTGACTACTTACAAATAGTTTAGGTTTCCATTTTTATTAATTGCTTTTGTTTGTTATTTTGTTTTTATTTTTCACATTTTTCTATAATTTATCTTTGGAAACTATAAATAATACATTAAAATACTACCTGTATTTATCTGTTAAAACTCTAAAGTTGTACGCTATATTGACAAACATCAACCACTTTATGTATAAATTATTACTACCACAACAAACATGCTCTCCGCTATACAAGTATTGTACAACCTTGCACAACAATAACACACTTGTTAATGCACACCCGAACTTTAAGCAAGTCTTATTCTTGCTAACTAGTACCCTAACATATGAAATATACCAAAATCTCATGATCACATCAACTCTTAGTAGAACCATGATATTTATTATTACAAAATGCTGTAAAAACATATTTCTACAAAGCCCTATATATCATTGGTGCATTAACTCCCGAAAGCTAATTGGGGCTGGAATCTCAATAGTTTATAAAGTACAATGCAAAAGTTGTTTTATTATTAAAAGGCGATCCGACCAGGATTAATTATTTAAATATTGATCAAATAACTGTGTCAAAATCGTTCGTAAGTTCTCCAGAAGACTGTGAAATACTTCTTACTACAGAAAAAGACTGCCTTAATATAATTACACAAAACATTTGCAGCATATCAGCCAATATTGAAGGATTTATTGCACTGTTATCTAGTGTCAACATCAGCCAAGACATAATAATACTAACTGAATGTTGGTTGTCTTGCAATCCCTATTTGCCGTATCTGGATGGATATGATCATTTTTCTACGGGTAGGCTATTAAACCAAAATGACGGCGTTGTCATTTATGTTAAAAATTCGCTTACTAATATTAAAATTATGGAACCAACACTTAGTGAAGCTAGTTGCTTGGTAATTCAGAAAGATTCAGATATGTGCATCCTGGCAATATATAGATCCCCTTCTTTCAAAGATACTACTAACTTCCTAAATTCACTGGACCATATTCTTTCAAAATATGCATTGTTTAAAACAATAGCCATAATAGGAGATTTGAACATAGACATAACGGAGAGAAGTGCAGATACTAGAGCCCCGGATTACTTAAACCTTGCTGCCATTCACGGACTGCTACCTGGACATTGCTATCCAACTCGAGGGCGGTCTTGTCTAGATCATGTCATCTTGAAAACAAAACAAAGTGCTACAACGATAGTATTAGAATCTATTGTCACAAACCATCAAGCTGTAATGCTATCACTAGAGAAAATGAAGCTAACTAGATGTTATAAAAACATTGCAAAAGTTGACAATACTAAACTTATGGGCTTAATGGAAAAGTTGGATTTTAGCACTATTTACTCGTGTATTGATGTAGACGAAGCCCTAAAATTTTTTGTAAGCTCAGTACAAGATGCCATTCAGATAAGTACCTCGCATTACTCTATACTTCATCGCAAGAGAATCCTTAAACCCTGGATAACCCCGGGTTTGCTTAGATGCATAAGAAATCGGGATAACATGCACAAAAAGCTTAAAGCGAGTCCAGAAAACGACACTCTTAAAACTACATACAAACGCTATCGAAACTTCTGTGGCAATATTCTGAAAAATCTAAAGCGGAAACATGAAAAAGAGAAACTGCAGAAAGCTGGGACGAATAATAAACAGTTGTAGAATGCCATTACGGAAATTACAAGTACAAAAAAGAACAATTACACGGCAACTGATCTTTTAAATGGTGATTCTCATGTGGCAATAAATAGTGTTAATAGATACTTTGTTGATGTAGGAAAATCCTTAGCACATAAATTCCAACATAACGTCCAAAAACAAAATGTACACGTATTCAGTTCTAATCGCGGCTACAACTGCAACTCCCTTGTGCTACTAGAAACTGATGAGGCTGAGGTAAATGGGGTAATTATGTCACTGCGCATGGACTGTGCGGTTGGTATGGATGGAATTTCTGCAAATTTCCTCAGGGAATACGCACGATTCATTGTTCCGCCGCTAACCCAGATCTTTAATATGTGCATGACTGAGGGTGTCTTTCCTGAGTTGTTTAAAAAAGCCATTGTTCATCCCATCCACAAGGGAGGGGATAGACATCAAGCCAGCAACTATAGACCAATATCTGTATTGACCTCGTTGTCCAAAATACTTGAAAAACTTATGAATAATAGGCTAAAACATTACTTAGAACACAACAATTTGCTCCACGACTCACAATACGGGTTCCGAAACTCAAAATCTACAAGTGATGCGGTGCATTATTTTACTAACCACATAGTAGATGCGCTGGATAAGGGAAAGAAGCCTATAGCTATATTCTTAGATCTAGCCAAGGCTTTTGATACAGTGTCTATACCGAGACTATTAATTAAATTGGAAGCTCTTGGGGTGAGAGGCAAACAATTGAAACTGTATCAGAGCTATAGGAGATGTGGTGAGTGACGAACTTTTGGTTGAATATGGAGTTCCACAGGGAAGCGTCTTGGGTCCAACACTGTTCTTGGTCTACGTTAATGAAATGTGCAACCTGAATTTGGGTAATGTCAAACTTCTCGCTTTCGCCGATGATACTGTCTTACTATCTACATCGGATACGTGGGATGATACTTTTAAACAAGCACAGAATGCCTTTGATAGGGTCATGACCTGGCTTAGTGACAATACTCTTACCTTGAACGTAGAGAAAACCAAATTTATGACTTTTTACTTGCGTAAACTTCCATCAACGATCGCTGAACATACAATCACGGCACATAATCATGATTCGGTCACCAGTCCCCTTTCCACGATTAGTTGTGAGTGCCCGAAGCTTTCTCGATGCAATACAATCAAATACCTCAGAGTTGTTCTAGACGAAAAGATGATCTTCTCTTTTCACATCGAAGCACTTACACCAAGAGTTCGGAAACTTATATACGTGTTCAAAAATCTTCGACATATAGCTGACGTGAAAGTCCTAAACATGGTATACTACGCCCTTTGTCAATCTCTTTTAGGCTATTGTATCATAGCATGGGGTGGTGCCTCTAAGACCATATTGCTGAAACTGGAGCGTGCACAAAGAGCCGTCTTAAAAGTAAGCCGATTTAAACCTTTTCGGTTCCCTACGACGAATCTGTACAAGCTCTGTGAGGTTCCTACCGTTAGGCAGATATTTATCATTGCAATCATCTTGAAGCAACACTCAGAGAGTCACTTTATTCTCACAAATACAATAGAGCAATACTTAAGAAGAAGGGTTATATTACCACACCAAAATACTTATAAAACGAGCTTTAGTCATAGGTTCTATTATTTTCTTGGCCGTTTTCTATATAACAAGGCGGATAACTTGTTGTCTTTGCCTACAATGACTAAATACAAATGCAAAAAGAGCATAAAGAAATGGATATGTACTCTAAGCTACGATGAAACTGAAAAACTATTGCATCCAATATAGCGGCTAAGACAAAACCAGTTAAGACAAAACATTCACGCACTCAAGTTTATAGAATATTATAATTTGTAATATAAATAAATATCCAAAACAAACTAAACATATGCGTACACTTAGTAAATTGTTCTTGTAGTTAATTTTAAATTTTATCTTTTATATTTTTAATATATATTCTCTTAAAATGTACTCAGTTACTCCTACTTAATAATTATAATAGTATCACAGGAAGGAGCTAGTACTTATAGCACGGGTTTTCCCAGGTTAAGTACTAGCTGCACCTAGTAATGTTCATCTGTCCTAGAATAAGTATTATGTATTGTAAAATGTGTTGTAAACTGTTTTTCTGTTAAATAAATTATTATTATTCTCTTTATTTAACATTATTCTTAAGTTTAATTTTTTACAATATTTTATATAAAAACCTATTTACAATATAAAATATTATAAAAAACTTAACCTAGGTTGCCACCGGCAGCGGGGATAGACCCAAGCTATCGGTGGTTAGGGCTGCAGAGTGAGGAACCTCCTGACAATACGTGCCGTGGCAAGGAGTACTGCCTTTTGCATCTGACCCTTGACCCAACCTTTCAGCGAGAGCCTCTCTAGGTGTTGATCGAGGCTCTTCGCTATAAGGCCGTGTGCCGAAACGACTATCGGTACAATAATGGTTGAATCCACATCCCACATGGCGGTAACCTCGTGAGCCAAGTCAAGGTACTTACTGAGCTTGTCCTTCTCGGCTTTCACGAGGTTCTCGTCATGAGGTATGGTGATATCAACCAATATTGCTTGGCGCTGAGATCGGTCGATCACCACGATATCAGGTTTATTAGCGACAATAGTCCTGTCCGTGATGATAGAGCGATCCCAGTAGAGCGTTGCATGACCATTTTCGAGAACTGGCGCAGGTGCGTACTTATAGTACGGCACCTCTGATTCAACAAGGCCATATCGAAGAGCAAGTTGCTGGTGAATTATTATGGCTACTTGGTTGTGTCTGTGCAAATACTCTCCGTTAGCAAGATGAGAACAACCGGAAATAATATGTCGGAGTGATTCTCCAGGACGGCGGCATGCCCGACAGATGTCGACCGTACCGTCCTTCATAATATATTTCCGGTAGTTATTCGTCTTGATAACTTCATCTTCAATGGCACAGACAAAACCTTCGGTTTCCCCAAAGAGGTCACCGAAACGTAGCCAGTTCACCGAGGCAGGCAAATCTACATCAGGCCCAGTTAGAGCCCGATAGTAGCGCCCGTGTAGCACCTTGCTCTTCCATATGTCCTTGCGATCGAGAGTGCTTAGCACCACTGGTTTGCGCCAGTTTTCTGTTGCCAAGGAGAGCGGCGTGAAGTGTCTATCAACTGCCACGACATCCAAATGCACTGTTAAGGAAATAATCCCTGAGACTGCACACCTCACGGTTATGTAGGTCCTTGGCATTTAAAAAGCCGCGACCCCCACATCTCCGCGAGATGTACAGCCTCATAACAGATGAGCGCGGGTGTAGCAGTCTGGAAGTCGTGAGCATTTGACGGACTCTTCTATCCAAGGCGTCCAATTCGGTCTGAGTCCATCTTAGTATGCCAAAGGAGTATGTGAGCAGAGGCATAACCCAGCCATTAAAAGCACGCGTCTTATTGCCACCCGATAAAAGACTGTTAAGTACTTTTCTCAGGCGGCAAAAGAATCGCTGCCGTAATGACTGTTTTATGTCCCCATCCTCAACACCCAAAGACTGTGACATACCAAGATATTTATATGTTTCAACTTCGGAGAGAGATCTGAAGTTTATCGTTTCGGAGAGTTGTAAATTGGTTGAATTTACTACTCTCCCACGCTGTACATGCATAACCGCACACTTATCCACACCAAACTCCATCTTGATGGCACTGCTGAAAGTCTCAGTAATTTTCAGCAGTTTTACCAAGTCTTGGCGGTTTGGTGCGAACAATTTGAGGTCATCCATGTACAACAAATGCGACATAACTTCACCCCCTCTCCGCAGTTGACAGCCTAACTTTGAATTTCTCAACAAAGTACTGAGAGAATTCAAAGCTAGGCAAAACCATTAAGGACTCAGACTGTCGCCCTGGAATATGCCACGCTCTATCCTTATAAGATCCTGCGTGGCAGAAACACTATCTCGACATCCTGGTTGACACAAGACCGTGGTCCACTGCCGCATGCATGACATCAAAAAGGATTTTAAAGTTATATCAATTTTATATAACTCTAAAATCCTCACCAACCATGAATGCGGCACCGAATCATAGGCCTTCTTATAGTCAATCCAGGCTGTAGAGAGAGTCCCTCTGCCACGCCGGACCTTCTGGCATATGGTCATGTCAATGAGGAGAAGCTCCTTAGTACCACGGGACCCAACCCTACATCCATTCTGAGTCATGTCCAAAATATTGTTTGCAACAATGTGCGTGTTAATTTTTGTTCTCAGAATAGATGTAAGGAGCTTGTATAAAGTAGGTAAGCACGTGATGGGTCTATAATTTTTCGGTTCCGTGGTACTACCTGATTTATGGAGCAGAAAAGTGACACCAGGAGGCCAATTCTCATTTTTCGAGATGTAGTCTCGAATCGAGTTTTGATTTCGATCTTTATCTCGACCATAAAATCTCGTTATTAACATTTTGTTCACGAATCTCCTATTCTCAGCGCTAATCGACTTTGAGTTTGATTCGAATTCGAACTTTATCGAGTGGTAATCCAATTTAGTTATTCTAAACATCTCGAACTCGACATTTCTCGAAGGAGAGCCGCTCGAATTGCTTCGAGTGGTCGGCAGTGGTCGAGACGTAATTTCGAATACGAGAAGCTAATGAAACGTCAAATAGCGGCGAAATTACGGTGGATATGGAGGAGTTAATTTCCAATTTTGTCGTGGAAGTGATTTAAAATATTGAGAGAGCTCGCTCTCTTTTTTTTATAAGGTGGAAGAAAACTTTTCACTCCTTAACTGTATATCGGCTTCCAACATTTGTGAAAGAAGCTGCTTCTGCTGTGGCGTTGGGTATTTTTTGTTGACATTGTGACATTGTGTGTGTCTTGTGAATACTAAAATGATCGTTTCGTCACCAAACAAGCACACAACCACAAACAAAAAACATAAAATTTATCGACGATACGTCACGTTTTAAACAATACAAGTTGTTTAAGGAAATTAAATTTGATCACAACACATTAAATATAATGATTTTTCGATACTTATTAAAAATTTACTTCTTTAATTAAAAAGCAAGTTCAATACATTTAAATACTTTTACAGTAAAAATATTTGAGGTACATAGTTGCAACCGGTTTAAAACCGGATGAAACGTGTCAAACGGAACGCATCCCGAGTTGATTGCATTAAAAAGAATGGCAATATTTATCAAAAAAAAACTCGAAGTCTATTTCGATTAGCGCTGAGAATAGGAGATTCGTGAACAAAATGTCGATTATCGAGATTTTATGGTCGAAATCAAAACTCGATTCGAGACTACATCTCGAAAAATGAGAATTGGCCTCCAGTAGTCAACAAACTTGGGAGTGAGCCGAGCTCTATGGCTTCTTGGAATTTTGTTGCCAGTAACTCGTGTGAACATCGAAACCATTTGATCCAGAAGTTGTGCAATCCGTCCGGTCCCGGGCATTTCCAATTTTTTGCCGTACGGATTGCACAACTTACGTCAGCTGTACTAACATTTATAGGCTGCATGGTCTCAATAGGTTCACACGCGTCACTGACAACACTCATCCATTCACCTTCCGTGTGCTCGACGGGCACCGACCAAATGCTGCGCCAGAAATTAGTCATGGCATCAACATCTGGTAGCCGCCCGTCGCTCACACGTTGATCAGCTCCTTCCCAACATCTGTATACTTTTCTTTGGTCACTTTGAAAGAGGCGATTTTGTTGGTATCGGTCCACACGCACTCTGTAGCGACGTATACGGTTTGCCCACGCATAGACTTTTTGCTTCAGAAAGTCAATACGTTCCGTCACACAAGCCATATAGTTTTCCGGTCGAACATCAGTCCCAACAAAGGCTTGTGTGACGAATCGCATGACGCGAGCCCGATTATTGCCATTTCTGAAGCAAATTAGCATTGCAATGAGTGTCCTGAACTTATTAATACGCCCCTCGATCCTCAATTGCCAAGCAGGGGCAGTCCCGGTTTGCCGCGGTACTCGGTCAGAATCCTGGAATTTGACACGAGCAACGCGACACACCGCGATGGCCCCACAATAAAGGATCGAGTGGGTATCAATTAAACTTTCACTGGTTCCAAGATAAGGAACCAGTAAATCGTTCAAGGCACTCATTAACGCTAAATTATGTCTATTCGTGGGCAAACAAGGTATACGCGGCCTAGAGTTACGCGTGTCACGATACTGTAGAATAGCATTTTTCAAAGCGCTCCTCATTTGCTCATTCGTCTGTGTACTTACATTCGTATTTATGAAATCTTCATCGTCGGGTACCGGATCTACTCGCGCCACCAAAACCGGCGTCACGGCCGGTAATTGTGGGGCAGGGCGATCCTGCACCGAAGAAGAAGCCGCACAAATACGTAGTGACTCCAGGCGTAGCCGATCAAGTGCTGACTGATCCAGCAAGTTGTTACGCTGGATCACCCGCACTTGATCCGACAGTCGTTGGGCAGACACGTCGATGGTCGGTTCAAGGGCCTGAAACAAAGACAGCATCCTAACACGATACGCAGTAAGGTTCCTCCCTCTGTAGCCCCGTAGTAGGCGCGCATGCAGTTCTCATTTATTTCTTGAGTCCATCGCATGCGGCGCACTACACCACCGGTAGCGGGGGTCGTACGCGGGGCAGATTGCCCCACTGATCCCAAGCGTGCCGGCAGCGGTGGTCGTCCACGTCGCGCAGGTCGTTGTGGCGGTGGCGGGGACGGCGATTGCCCGCTCGCGCTGCTCGACTCGTCAGTTGACACCCTGGTGAGGTCATCATTCGACGAGGAGCTTGAAGTCGGCGGAGCAGGCGATGGTGGAGGGCGTGCGCTTCGTTGAGCTCTGTTTCTTGTTATCATTCTACATTTTCAACGTTTTTCAAATTGTTGTTTTCATGTTGACGTTGTACGCCAACATGTCAGGTAGGTACGGGATTGGATCACTGTTTCTATTAGAAAAGTAATTTTTAAAGGTACAGTCATTTCGGTGTTTTGTATATTTGATAATGATCGATTAATTTAATTTACTGCTTACATAAATTTTGTACCAAAGAAAACAACATTAAAACCAATAAAACCAAATAAATATTACCATGAAGAATGACAAGTTGTGACAGTGACAAGAGCCATTATTATTATTATTATTAAAAAGAAACAGTATCTGGTGAGAGTTTGTACAAAATTTCGTTACTCTAGTATTTAGTAGTTTGTTTTGTTTTTTTTTTATTAAAGTCGACCTCAATTTTGCGTCACTTTTCGACACGTCAAAAAAATCGCCGAATTGAGAGATTGCATTACCTACAAGCGCCCCACACAGAAAAGGTAAATCACCACGATTGTCAAATGCGGGTTGGTGGTCACAAACTCGGGCTAAATCCGAAACGCACTTCGTCCGACCTTGGAATTGAACCCTGGATCTCCGGTTATCGGGTCATCCGGTTATCCGGGTTATCCGGTTACCATTCGGCCACCGAGGTGATGTACAATAAAAAAAATACAATATTGATTTAGACACTAACTATATATCCATTAAGTTACTTATTCTATGTACCCAAATAGAAACTCTAAAAATATCATCCATTCCTTATCAAGAGATAGCCAACATTTTATCTGAGACAGATTAACAAAATGCCAAAAATAATTTCCAGAGTTATCTCACTCTTTTTATGGTTCAGGCAAATACTAGACCAATTTGGTTTCATCATCATAATTCAATAAACATTCCATTGCAGGGCTCAGGCTAAGACCTGCCCAGGCTGTAGTGAACTCCGCTCTGGTGTGATAACTTATGGTGGTCCTGGAACCGTTACAGTCGCCAAAAACAAAACCCCCTTCAGACATATTAAGTGACAAACACTCACCACCAGTCACCAGTCTATTCGTAATTCGTCGTTTTTTTTCTCTTAAATAATGGCTTCGTGCGATCAGCACATTTAGCCAGTGTCAAGTTTTTAATAGTAATTATTATTTTCTTTACATGAAGTGGATGATAAGATAATGAATGATATTGAATGATAATGAACGTTTAATGGTAAATGACTTTCCCCCAAACCCCTCGAGACTCAAGAAAGCTGTGGGACTTTATTGAGGTCTCACACGGACTTCTTGAGAAAATTTGAAAGTGATGTTGCACTGTTTTGTTTTATTTGCTAACACTCATGCGAACAGCATGCATCACGAACACTTAACAGTAAATAATTTACCATTATTTCACATTAATATTCGACAAAACACAAATAATAGAAAATAAAACAAAACTGCAGACATGACGCTTCACTTTCCCGCCAAGAAGTCTAATTCGTCGTTACATAGTAGTACATAGGTCACACTAACAGTTTCCGTAACTGGCCACTTACTTAAACAATATTTAAAAAGTAATTGCAACATTTGAAAATGGAACTCTTTGGCTGTAGAATGCAAAGACCTAAAAAGATAGGGACAGGAACTATTGTTCTATAGCTACAACAGGTTATATAAATATTACCATTTTCGACATAACATTATGAAATCTATATTTGTCTCTTTTCATCTAATCGGTAATGCCGTTTGATGAAAGAGATAGATATATTTAATGTTTTCTAGTTTCTGGCAATGTTTTTGCATGACGTCACGATTTTAGGCGCGCGTGCCACCTCCGCCATTTTATTTAACATCACTCACTCACACTAGTCTTTGGTAGGTCTTTTTAAACTGCCTAAAAGTAGTGATGAGGCAAGCACGGCTGATAACGATAAACAATATTATATACTATGTATTACATTGTGCAAACTAATAACTTCGGAACATCTAATACGTTTGTGATAAATAATAATTCACGATGTTTAACTGCTCTAATTGATATAATTACTGCAATTTTTTATGTTATTATTATAGGTTACCTACTAATGAAGCAATGAAAAAGAAGTGGCTTGATATAATTGGGACGGAAAATATTATTCCATGGGTAAAATTTGCACGCACTGAAAAGAGCAAGTTGAGCTCACTGAATGCAAGTATCGATTTACTTCTAAGCCTGCTCTGGTATCAAGCCTACAACTTAGTAAATCGAAACTAGTATTCAGCAGGCCTAACGTGCTCTTTGGTGTATTTTAAAATTATTACGATTCTTAACTAAGACGGTTCTCCCATTATCCCGCACTGCGCTACGGAGAGCAGGGGGTCGATCACTATAAATAATCTCAACCAAAACAACAACCGCAGCCAATCTGCCGACTTTGTTAGCGCGATCGCGTGTTTCAAACGCGATAGCACTACTAACGGCTGAGGTTCAGTTGTGGTTTGGTTGAGATTATTTAGCGCCCTCTCTGCTTGTATGCGCGTAACTGTACTAAGGTTTTTGTGTTTGTATAAAAACATGCTATCACGCGCGGATTAGCAGATCCAGCTTCTACGCCCCGAGACGCGTTTTCCCTAAAAAGAAGTACACACGGCGTCAGATCAACCTAACTAAAACTGTCAAATTTCTACAATCAATTTTGAACTTTATAGTTTGTTGCTAAGGATCAATATTTATTGGAGAAATTTGACAGTTTAGTGTAGGTTGATCTGACGCCGTGTGTACCTACTTACAAAGAACGTTACAGCCCCGCGCATAGCAGCAGATCTACTCTCCGCAGTGTGACCAGTTTTATTTGACAAAACAATAACACAAAAACAAAGCCAAACCAAGTCATAGTCAACAAATTGTTAATAAGTAGACATCGGATTATACGCACTAACAAAGTGCCAAAATATGCACTAAAAAGGCTGAAGTAAGCACTAAAAACTATTGTTATGCCCAAAATATGCACAATGCAAAATCAAAAATAATTTTTATTTTTATATATTTTAATTAAACGATGGTAGGTACAAAGACAGCGAAATGATCTTTAAATTAAGCATAGTTTTGTAACAATACCATATAATTAAGTATTTTTCCTTCGAGCGTAAATTCGTGACGTTTGTCACCCAGTACCACTCACTCTTGGATTTTTTTGACGTCACAACAACGTCAAATTTGACAGAATGGAGCATAGACTATGCTATATTGTGCGATAACAATACATAAGATGAACCACAGAACCGAAATAACCAAACTTGTTCATACTAAAGTAGTATGTAAGTCTATGAAAACACGGTACAAAGTCAAGTGTGTTTTTGTAGGTGCGGTCTCATGCGACCGCTTGGGGTTTGAGGGGTTAATTTGTACGCCGAAAACGACCTCTACATCAACTGACTACTTCCGCGCCCTACACGTGATCGGCACCATAAACGTTACATACCTACCTCCCGCTACTAAACGAAATATGCACGATTGGGAAAAAAGGCTAAAATATGCATTAACGCCGTAATTACAGAGTTATATGCATTTAAGACTTTAAACTATCGCGTTGCATTGCATTAAAACTATTTTAACGGGACTTAACACGATTAATTTTTGTAAGTAAGTACATAACTACTTACTGCTTGATGTTTCGGCCAATCGTGTTAGGTCCCGTTAAAATAGTTTTAGTAATATGCAAATGCATTAAATCCGATGTCCATTAATAAGTACTTATAACAGATTCGAGACCAATGATAGTGTTTTAAAACTTTTTAATACACTATCATTGTTCGATACAGTGTGAGAAACCGCCTTAGTTAGGAAACGTCTAGCTAAGGGAATGTTTTTAGTTTTTGAGTACTTACTTATCTACTTTTATGAAATTAACAATTTTTTATACCTAAATCAAAACGGTTGTAAGTTGTTAAACGAAGATAGCGGGCGTCTCGTTAACGATATATCGACGTTTTTTTGACATCCCTACTAAAAGACGCCATTTTATATAACACAATGGTTGTAGGTATGCACGTTTTTTTTGTAGGTATTTCTCGTCCATATCTTTTTAGGTCTTTGGTAGAATGCAGTTTGTTTCATCTGACTGTCAATTGCTTTTACACTGTGGCGCCATTTTAAAATGGCGTCTACATTAACATGGATTTAACTCGGGAAAATTTTCGTAGTATGATTTTCTACGATTTTAAGTGTAATTTGATAGCTCAACAGAGCATTGCTCGGCTTCAATCTGCTTTTGGTGATTAAGCACCATGCAAGACGACTATTTTTGGCTGGTTTACAGAATTCAAGCGCGGTCGTGTCAATCTCAGTGACGAAGCTCGCGATGGTCGCCGGTCCACCGCTGTGAACAACAAAAACATCGATGCTGTGCGCCGTATGATTGAAACAGACAGGCATGTGACCTACCATGAGATTTGCGCAACCTTAGACATAGGCATGAGTCAAATACAATCAATCCTACACAAACATTTGAGTGTGTGAAAGCTGTGCTCGCGGTGGATCCCACACAATTTGACCGAGGCTCAAAAAATGGACCGCGTCACTTGGTGCAGTGCCATGCTTACCAGATTCAACGAAGGTGCGTTAAATTTGGTGTAGGACTTAGTAACAGGTGACGAAACATGGATTTATTGCTGCGATCCCGAAACAAAACAGCAATCGAGCGTATGAGTCTTTCAAGATAAGCCGAAACCAACTAAAGCGGCGCGCGTGAAAAGAGCAACTAAGCGGATGATTGCTTCTTTTTTTAATAAAACTGGACACGTGGCTACTATTGCTTTAGAGAATCGTCGTCGACTGGTACACGACCATTTGTTTGCCAGAAATTATTGACGAACTTTGTAAAAATAACCGTAAACGCCGTGTTATCTTGCACCACGACAATGCTAGTTCCCACACGGCCAGACAGACAAACGAGTTTTTGAAGGTGAAAAACTTAGAACTTATGAGCCATCCTGCATACAGTCCCGGCCTGGCACCTTGTGACTTTTTTCTGTTCCCAAAAATTAAGAACCATTTACGCGGTCAACGATTTTCATCACCAGAAGAGGCTATCGAAGAGTATGAAAAACACGTTTCTAGGTTCACCACGGAGGAGTGGCACAAAAGTTTTCAAAATTGGATTAATCGAATGAAAAAGTGCATTTACGCAAAGGGAGAATATTTTGAGAAACAATAAATTCATTTTTGACCTTAATAGTATTTTTTTCTTATTCATTACGGAAACTTTTAGTGCGCCCGACGTATACGACGAATTATGTATAGACAGCTGGTCAACGTTTACCAGCGTAATTCGTCGTTACACAGTAGTGTACGACGAATTATGAATAGCCAGGAGGTCAGCATTTACCAGCGTAATTCGTCCTTACACAGTAGTGTACGACGAATTATGAATAGACAGGGGGTCAGCGTTTACCTGCGTAATTCGTCGTTACTCAGTAGTTGACGACGAATTATGAATAGCCAAGGGGTTAGCGTTTACCACTTGTATAAGCCCTCGGAACAGCTATTCTTTGCTACTATCCTGACGCACATCCTTTGCTTTATTTACTCTTACGTGTTGTATTAGTTATAATGTGTTAGGTTCCCTGACGTATTGCTCAAGCAAACCACACTGACAGATAATTACACGCCTCATAGCACAGCCATCTCGGTCATCCATACAGTGAAAACGTCGTAGACAGACTGCCAACCGCACCGATTGTGCAACTCTATAAAAATGTACAATCTGACCTCAATTATCTTCTAGATGTGAACGATTTGTTAGGGGAATTTCGCGAACGCATTATTCAGTTGCAGCGAATTTTGGAATCGCACTTTTTAGCGAATTAATATTTCATGTTGGATATATTTTGCGAATGCCTTATTTAGTTGCAGCGGATTTCAGTATCGCATATTTTAGCGAATCAATATTTCATGTTGGATATATTTTGTGAACGCCTTATTCAGTTGCAGCGGATTTCAGGATCGCAAAAATTTCAATCATGCAGCATGCATCGGGGGCTCTCTTGCTCGAAGGGTCAGGGGGCCTGAGGCCCCCCGCTATAAAGAAAAGTTAGATATGCCAAACTATAGTTCTGTCGGTTAGGTTAAGCTACAAATGCTACCTACTCTGAAATTTACTGCAACTAAAAAAGGAGATCGCGAAATTCATCTAATCATAAATTTATGGGAACATAAATAAAGCTTTCGCAAAAAAAAGCTACCTACTCTGAAATTTACTGCAACTAAAAAAGGAGATCGCGAAATTCATCTAATAACCCCTCACGTGATGCTAGCCACGACGTGCCTACAAATGTTGATCGCTTATTTGATGATAGGCACGTAGTGCCTCCGTATTTCAAGTCTGTTTTATACTTCGGTTTCAGTTTTTAGTGTCTGCGGCTTGTATCGGTTGGCTGCACGAGCTGTCTAGTGTGAATAAACGTCAATAAAAACAGACTTACTTCGAAAAGATCTATTTCTAAAAAATAAAAATAAAAAAATAAAAAATAACTCGATGCGGAAATTGTTGTTTTTCTTTACATTTTTCTATGAAAAGTTGTAAACATTTTTATATATTATTATTACTATGTAGTAAGAGGTTACATATAAAGAAGAAAAAGATACCCTTATCGCGTTTAATTTTTAAATATAATAAAAAATATAAAAAAAAAATATAAATAAAAAAAATATATATAATTAAATATTTGTTTAATATTTTTTAATGAAACCGCCATAATATTGAAGATAATTTTTCTAGGAATCCAACGATATACAATATGTGTGGTGTTTAAAAAAGGAAGGCCACAAAAACCACTTAACACTACTCAAGTACCTGTATCAAATTACGCCGCGTCATACCCAAATCAAAGAAGGACTTGCGCGCGCGCTGACGTCATCGCGAAATTCATCTAATCATAAATTTATGGGAACATAAATAAAGCTTTCGCAAAAAAAAGCTACCTACTCTGAAATTTACTGCAACTAAAAAAGGAGATCGCGAAATTCATCTAATAATAAATTATAGGAACATAAATAAAGCTTTCGCTAAAAAATGCGACCCTAAAATTAGCTGCTACTGAACAATGCGTTCACGAAATTCATCTAACAAATCATGTGAACACCATCTATCCCGTGACGAATTTGTAAAAAACATTTCTTGGCTGAAAAGTGAAGCGTCACGTCTGCAGTTATGTTTTATTTTCTATGAAACAATTGTGTTTTGTCGACTATTAATGTGAAATACTGCTAGATTATTAACCGTTAAGTGTTCGTGAACGTGCATGAGCATGAGTGTTGGCAAAGAAAACGAAACAGAGCAACATCACTTTTCAAATTATGTCTAGAAGTCGGTGTGGGAAATCAGTGAAGTCCCACATTTTTACTGAAACTCATAAAGATTTGGAGGTATATCATTTACCATTGAACGTTTATTATAAATTAATCACTCAAGCTATCATCTACTAAAAGCCAAGAAAATATTTGCTGTTATCTCTCTTTACTTGACATGACACTGACTAAAAAGTGCTCAAGCACCGCAGCGTAGCTGACCCCATCAAGCCGTATTAAATAAGAAAAAAACCGTTACGCACGCAGCATACAGTTTACGAAGTATGCTAGGACCGTTTAAATAACTGATACTGATATTGAAAAAAATCGGAACAGTTTTTAACCGCAGTAGGGTTCCAGATATGCGTGCGACGTTCCTTTTTTATAGTTAATCCGCTTTATGGATATTCCACCAGAAGGGACGCAGGGCTATATACGATTTATTGGGAAAAATCGGAACAGATTTAAAAGTAACCGGTCCCGCAGCTGTTAGGACTCCGGCTGAAAAGCGCGTTCCATCTTCGACTTTACATTCACGTCACTTACTATTAGGTAAGGTCTGTGGCTTACCCACAGAACGGAAGATATATTTCTTCGTTCTGTAACCTTACCTGATGTATAATATTATTATATTATACATGAGATAAGGACCTATTATTTATTATTATTTTACACTGATAAAATACCAAAAACAGTACTAGTGAAAATAAGGTACTCAATAATAGCCCAAGCCAGCCCACACCGTTCCTAGTTTACTAATTGCTATGGAGCCACCTAAATTGGGCAGACAAAGGGCACAATACCACAGACCGAGACGGAGCATATCACAGCTGCCAAGAGCCTTTAGACTGGCCCATTTAATTAATGCGCCTATTAATCACTGAATGGCTGCCATCATGGGCCAAAATTGATTTCCACCGGTCCTCATTATCACATGAGGGTCGTACGCGAAACCATTTACGTGAAGCTGTAAGTACATGTATGTTAAACATAAGTACGAGTAGAAAGGGGTTATTTCCAAATCAAGTATAACATTGATCACAGCTATACATCCTTAAGTAGCTGCAATTTGGTATCGTTAGAGTTCTGGGCTTCTCTAGCCCGCGATCGGTCGCATGGGGTCTTTAAAAGCCTGAGGTATAGAAAAATTGCTGTAACTTTTTTATTCGTAAAGGTACCAATTTGAACCTTTTAGTAGCTTCCTAAAATATACTGAAGTACGCAACACAGCCAGCGGGCGTCAGTTAGCGCGCAGCGCTTGAGTGGAATAGACGTTTGTTTTGCGCTCGGGCGATTGAAAATGAAAATGAAGAGTGATTTCTTTTTATTCTTTCGTTATTTTCTCTTTTCTATCCATTGCGATGACAAAATACGTTTATAATTTTTAATAATTAAGATAATTTAGAAGAAAATTATTAAGTTTTTGTAATTTTTGTAATTTTTTGTAAAAGTTGCCAAAACTAAGCCAAATACCAAATATATTTTTGAAGTCTAAAATGTTTTCCAAATAAAACTGATTATTAAAAAACTACGACTTTTATTAATACTATGTCCTAACACCTTTAAAATCTATAAACAAAATATAATTACGTACATAGTAAAGATTTGAAAAAAATGCTATCTTATATAGGGCTTTCAAAGACCCCATGCGACCGACGATGATACAAAAATTATCGCGACCGACGGCGGGCTAGTATAATAGGCGTATTGGTAATTATACTGTAACTTGACATAGAAGATTACTTCAGGGATCAGGAGCTGTGATCAATGTTACACTCGATTCAAAAGTAAACCCGCTTGACGGTATAGGACATTAGCAGCTCGACGGCTCAGCGGTTAAGAGGAAACAATACGTGGAAGGGTCATGCAAATTTCTCATACAAAACATAGAAAAACGACGTTTCGTAGTGCCCTGTTTCCTACTTCAGAACTAGACCAATTTTTACGTTTTTTCAGCATCGGTTAAAGAAACAGATTTTCTACGTCTGTATGTTGAATTTTTTGCATTAAGTCATTTATTTTAAATAACCTGGAGCCTTTAAAATTCAACGAAATCACTCCGTTTTAAGGCGTCTTCAGAAACATTAAGTAACCGGTTTAAAAAAAACAAACATACAGACATAGACAATCTCTTTCTTTAACCGATGCTGGAAAAGTAATAAAAATTGGTCCAGTTCTAAAGGAGGAAACAGGGGAGAATACGAAACGTCGTTTCTCTGTGTTTTGTATGAGAAATTTGCATGACACTTCCAGTTTAGTGTTTCCTCTTAAGGCGCTCGGTTTATATACATACATACACACATCACGGTGTTTGGTTTACGATCGTCGCTAAGAGGGTTTACGCATTTCGGTTTCCCATACAAACTTCAAAGTCGAAATTTTTAAAAACTATTAAGCCAATGAGCTTGGGAACAGTATTTTTATTTATTTATTTTTGAAATATTTACATTTCAACTTAAAATATGACATTAAAATATTTTCTGTAGCCCTTCAAAATACTTCACAATATTTTTTAAAGATTCATAAAAATGACCACGCGCTATTGTTTTTGTGACAATCAAATACGCGCGAAACCCGCGGCGTGACGTCATCGGATATGTAATCGGATGCCCGCCGGGTGCGGGCGGCGAGAGCGGCGGCGGGTACGATGACGTCACGTCACGTCAGTCGAGTGCCAGCGAACTAAGCGAGGTAGTAGTGTTTTAACGAATTATTTATGTACAATAACTTTGTAAATACTTCTCGTATCAAAGTGAAATAAAAACTATTGGTTTTAGAATAACGACTTCTATAATGGTATAAAGTAAAAATGAACTTTTTTTTTCATTTTTCCTAAGTCCATTATAAATAAAACACAGAGATCTAAATAGTTTGTAGAAAACATTTTTAAAAAACGTTTAAATAACTGAGTAAATGCGATTTTAAACTTTCTATAGTGGACTTAACATCGCAATAACTCAGCTAAATAAACCTTTTTTTAAAAATGTTTTCAACAAACTATCTAAGACCCCTGTATTTTGCTTTAGCATGCAAAGTTTCATTAAAATTAGCATAATGGTTTTTAATAAATTCGACTTGGAAATTTGTATGGGAAACCAAAATGCGTAAACCCTCCTAAGCAACTTTCGCAAACACGTGTCACTGGGTGGGAGGAAGAGTTTTTCCGTGCTTCAGATTGCAAGTATAGCCGTTGGTCTCCTGTTGTTGTCGTAAGAGACATACATACATAATCACAACTATTATCCCCGAAGGGTTAGTCAGAGACTAGGCAATGAGGACAGCAAAAGCAGTCCTCTACCATAGTCCACTTTTCACCAAATAGCGACCGCACATGTACTCAGCGTAACAGATGGTGAGCCCATCGCCGCTCTATGCTCTTGGATGTATCTGCAGTCTTTAGTCGGTTAGTCGCCTTTTCCGTGTCGCGTAGCGGTGAAAGAATACTACCACCCCCCTCTTCCCTTGGGTGTCGTAAGAGGCGCCTAACGGACTAAAGACTGCACATACATCCAACAGCATAGAGCGATGTGGGTCACCACCTGTCACGCTGAGCACATGTGCAGTCGATATTTGGTGAAAAGTGGACTATGGTAGAGGACTGCTTTTGCTGTCCTTATTGCCTAGTCTCTGACTAACCCTTCGGGGATAATAGTCGTGATTATATGTATATGTACAGTTACGAGCACCATTATGTATACACTTAACTCTTATTCCATTGTATTAAGAGTTACAATTGTTTACATATTTTTGCTCGTGACTGTACTATCATTTACTATAATTATTTCTAAACTTAATCCAATACTTTGTACTTAGTTTAAAATAAGCAACGTCGAATAAAATGCCTTTGACTGAAATACAATAATGAAACCCTCTTCTAGGTACGTCTTCTATGTTACATGACATGATAATATGATCAGAAGTAAACTTAATAGAACCTTATAATCGAGTAAGAGTAGTGAAAGGCAATAACTATGAAAAGGTTACATGAAGCTATCTCATAACCTATTGAATTCTTGAAACGAAACATGAGAATGATTCGACTATAGCCCTTGAGGCTCTTCTATCCGAGTTTACCTTCGTTACGTTACTTCTCCGGCAACCCGATATTTCATAAGCATTGTTAGATACCTAATAATAAGGTCCATTCAAAACAAAAGGACTCTTTTTTGATTCGTAGCGAAAACTACAACAAAATTTATGTTTTTGTTGCTCTGCATCTCCTTCATAAAAAGACCGTGTGGCAATGCAGCGCTTTGTTTGCATGCTTGCATGCATATACAGGAAAAAAATATTTTTTAAGTGAAAAATAAAGAAACTTAAATTGATCAAACATATCCACAAAAATACCGTTAATCATGGTCAGTCGACCAGGACCGCGCAATTGAACTTGACACATTACGATACCACAGGATACCTAGGTTAGGTTACCTTTACGTTACACGTGAACTTTCGTTCGCCCGGTATCCAAGAGTTATTTCATAGTACCGAACAAATAAAATAAATAATAAATAAATATAAAAAAAATAAAATTATGTCTACTTACGTTACTGAATGATATAATAAAACATGTGCACGAAAATTACTAACATATCAACCTATCAACAAACTTGGGTGTCGTAAAAGGCGACTAACGGACTAAAGACTGCACATACATCCAACAGTATAGAATGGCGATGGACTCACCACCTATCACGCTGAGCACATGTGCAGTTGTTATTTGGTAAAACGTGGACTATGGCAGTGGACTGCTTTTGCGGTGCGCATTGCCTAGACTCTCATACTCATAAAACTCAAACTCAAATTTCTTTAGTCATTAAACATAAAAAAACATTTTGAATCGTTTCGAAAATCGTTTAGAGCGGCGATGGGCTCATCAAAATAATACCTACTACTAACCCCTATCTTCTTTTCGGTGTCGTAAAAGGTGACTAACAGACTAAAGACTGCACATACATACAACAGTATAGTATAGAGCAACTACGGGCTCATCAAAATAATACACCAACCCCTCACTTTTCTTCGATGACGTAAAGGGGACTAACGGACTAAAGACTGCACATACATCCAACAGCATAGAGCGGCGATGGGCTCATCAAAATAATACTACCAACCCCTCCCTTCCATCGGGTCTCGTAAAAGGCTACTAATGTACTAAAGACTGCACATACATAGAACAGCATAGAGCGGCGATGGGCTCATCAAAATAATACTACCAACCCCTCCCTTCCATTGGGTCTCGTAAAAGGCTACTAATGGACTAAAGACTGCACATACATACAACATCATAGAGCGGCGATGGGCTCATCAAAATAATACTACCAGCCCCTCTCTTCCTTTTGGTGTCGTAAAAGCGACTAACGGGCTAAAGGCTTACCACCTAAGCACATGTGCAGACTGTGCAGTTGTTTCTTGCTGAAGCGTGGACTGTGTGGGCGTGGTCTGTGTTGTCCATAGATTCAAATGATTAGGTACTAATTTTACCATAAACTTTAATAATAACTATCTCAAAAAAGTTGTTGATCTAAGTAAACAGTAATAAGTCGAGTCTTTATTCATGATTATTCTACATATGACTAAATACTTTTTCGTTTTTGTAGGCATATATTGTCATGTGACAAACAAAATTTAAAAAAAAAATAACTTTTAACCCTAGAGCAAGAAAAGCTATTTTAGCCTCGCTTTACAACGCTACAATGACGGTATTTTTGAGCAAGAGGAGTGAAAATATTATTTAAAATATTGTCTATGAATTTTTTCAAAACGAATACGTCCGTGGTTTGCCGTTGGCGGCACTGACACTGAGAGCATTATCACTGACAAGTGGGGATGCGTTCATAGAGAATGTATGAAAAACAGTGTGCCGGTACTGTGTCGGAACTGTGGCTTCACTGATATGTGTGAAACAACCTTTAACCTATAATATTACCCGAATCATAAGCTATCTAGCAACACCTGTTCTCAGTTTCATTAAAATCCGTCCAGCGGTTTTTGTGTGATGCGCGTCAAACAAACAGACTGACAAAAATTCCAAAAATGATTCTAATGTTCACGTATCCTTCATCCCCTAGATTATGTTTTTCACAAATATTTTCAATGTTAGTACAGACACGAAAAGTTTACATTTCAGGAACATAGGTCAAAATTAAAAAATAGCTTTTCCATACTTGAGTAAATCAGCTGATTGCGCATTTTGTATATGGAAAAATAATAAATTTTCGACCCATGTTCCTTTATGGAAAGTTGTTCAGTTTCATCGGTAGAATCCCCTTGATATAGTGTCATCTAACATTTTTACACCCTAATATAGATTACAAATATAAGTAAACATGAAATAACATAGAACTAGGTTAAGAATATAGTAACTTTGTAAGACAAATGAAATAGGTTGCCTATATAATAAAAGACAATAACAATAAATTCACATAATAAAAATCTCAACCACGGGGACTTTATTCTTGTAAAGCGGTAACACTGAATGGCGTTTATTGTTCATGTTATTTTATGATGAAATTTCGAAATTATACGATACTTACTGATGGTATGTGATCCCAGTGTCCTTCTTATTTTTAGAAGTATTATTTTTAAACTGTTTTACTACGCAAACTGGCATTTTAGTTTGAATTAAGCCCAAAATTGAATAAAACATTCGGTACGTACACTTCACCCACAGCTGTCAGCGTGACTGGCTCGGGTACGCCGATTTCGGCGTAGTATTTGTTGCCGCATTTGACAAGTACGACGGAGGTATCTAGTCGAGCGTAGCGAGACCAATCATTAATCTACGATGTATGGATATTAGGTGTAAGAAAGTGACAACCTGTCAACGTCAAAATAATGTCCAAAAAAATTTTGCAATTTTTTTGTCATTAGTCATTCAGCAAAACCTGTTATATTTTCAGATTCAAAAAAATTACAGGATAGTGTGGTGCAAAATGTGCAAAATGTTTTATAGTAACATATTTGTAGGTTAAGGTGTGGATTTAATTCAACTTTAAAAAATATATTCTGGATTTGAACAAAACTTTGATATTTAAACATCGTTTTGCTATAGAAAACGTGCTATTTTGAATTAACTGACTTTCCTAAGGGATACATTTTACAGTTTAGATGAAAATAAAAAAAAAATTAAAATGTTGTAAGTGGATATTTTGCGGTTTTGATCCTAGCCTCCTCATAAAATAAAGTATAGCCCTCGGACCAAATATCAGGTCCGAGGTATAGCCTATATACTGTCCCACTGTTGGAAAAATGTCTTAAAGACATGTCATCGCTACAATGTTTATCTGTGAATCCTACTTATCACTCTAATATTACAAAGGCGAAAGTTTGTGAGTGTGTATGTTTGTTACTCTTTCACGTAAAAACTACTAAATGGATTTGGATGAAATTCGGCATACAGATAGTTTATAATCTGGATTAACACATAAGATACTTTTTATCCTGATATTCTCACGGGAACCACGTGGGTGAAACTGCGAGCGGCCGCTAGTTAAATAATAATGCTGTATTTAATAATCATTTTACAATAGCAATGTTTGATATGTAGCCCCGATAATTGATGAATGTTGACAACGAATAATTATTTGCCAAAATGTGTGTGTTTTAGGAAGGCTTTGTCGTTTATGAATGCCTAAAAGTCTATTGGACATGACGTCATTGGTACAGTTGACTACTGCGACAATATGTAAGTACATGTCGACACCAATTTTGTTTTTTTTTTTATGAAGACTGCAATCGGGAATACGTTCTGATAGAAGTGGGCACCGCAGCCTATGGATGCGCGCGGTACCGATTTATTTTTTGTTCATTTTTCGTGATGGTTTTACGAACTCCAAAAGCACACTATCAGGCCTTTCCTCTCAGCCCCCAAGCGGTCGCATGAGACCGCACCTACAAAGACACACTTGACTTTGTACCGTGTTT
This sequence comes from Scoparia ambigualis, assembly GCA_963921215.1. Lineage (NCBI taxonomy): Eukaryota > Metazoa > Arthropoda > Insecta > Lepidoptera > Crambidae > Scoparia > Scoparia ambigualis. The sequence continues at coordinate 23,788,388 of OY992512.1, read as the reverse complement.
TCATAGACTTACAGACTACTTTAGTATGAACAAGGTCGATTATTTCGGTTCTGTGGTACTTTTTATGCATCGTGATCGCAAAATATCGCATAGTCTATGCTCGATTCTGTCAAATTTGACGTTGACAGTTGCGCCAATTTCTGTGTCTGAGAATTTCCAAGAATGAGTGGTTAAGGTCAAGAACGCATATAGCATATCGATTCTCTAAAGCTCGACCGTAAGTTCGCGTTCACTTCGACCCTTACGTTCCGCTTTAAATTTGTGGTGTTAGCGTAGAGTCGTATTTAGAGAATGCGCATTTAATGACGACATGCTTGATCCGCGAGTAAGCAAATCCGCATTCTCTATCATCATCTCTACACTTACAACACAAAAGTCACTTTTGATTGGAACGTGAGGGTCGAAGTCAACGTGAGCTTACGATCGAGCGTATATGAGAATCGTACTCCAGAACTCATTAGGAAACACAGGTTTTCGTTATCTTTAGATAAATAAACATTCGGAACAGCAAATTACCATTTTATATGCTTTAAATGTTTGTTTGTTCAATAAAGGATTTATACTATTATTCTGTTTGATTGTACAGTCGGCCTCAGAAGTAGCTTAAGAGGAAACGCATTACGTTGAAGTGGCATGCAAAATTCTCACACAAAACAGAAAAACGACGTTTCGTAGTCCCCTATTTCCTCCTACAAAACTGGACCAATTTTTATTACTTTTTCAGCATTGGTTAAAGAAAGAGATTTTCTATGTCTGTATATTTGTTTTTTTTTAAACCAGCCACTTAATGTTTCTGAAGACGCCTTAAAACGGAATGATTTCGCTAAATTTTGAAGTCTCCTGGTTATTAAATAAATGACTTAATGCAAAAAAAACATACTGACATAGAAAATATCTTTCTTTAACCGATGCTGAAAAAAACATAAAAAATGGTCCAGTTCTGAAGGAGAAAACAGGGGACTACGAAACGTCGTTTTTCTGTATTTTGTATATGAATTTTGCATGCCACGTCGACGTAGTGTTTCCTCTTAACAGTTTAGTACTAAGTCACCCTAAATCACTGTGAACGATCGCGCTCGTGCAACTATTACGTCTGAACCTTCGAACACATTATAAAAACTAGATACACAATAATCCCACTATAGTGCTAATATTATAAACGCGAAAGTTTGTAAGTATGGATGGATGTTTGTAACTCTTTCGAGTAAAATCTACTGAATGGATTTGGATGAAATTCGGCATACAGATAGTTTATAACCTGGATTAACACATAAAAAACTTTTTATCCCGATATTCCCACGGGAACGGGAACCACGCGGGTGAAACTGCGAACGGCCGTTAGTCCTATAGTAAATCGTAGCAGATAGTAGAATCTTTGACATTTAAATTTGACAGAATACATATACAGTGACACTTCGTCATGTTGTCCCTTATCTCGCACACTAGTAAACGAAATGAGTACCTATCTATACAACTCGCTAGTTCGTTCAGACGTTTTGGGAGATTGAATGTGCATATAGTTTTTATACGTGATCGTAGATCTGAAGTTCTGAACGCAGTTATTGACGTGCCATTATATTATTGCTACGTGGAACTAAAGTGTTCAGCTACTTCTGAGGCCGACTGTACATCATTTACACAAAGCATGTGCAAACAGAACGCCGTATCATGTTGCTACGATAATTTGAAATTAATTTATGGCGGGATTCCGCGCCTTTTGTGATGGAAATCGCCGTTTGCTCTTGAATATAAAAGAGAGCAAATAAAAAATGAACATGTGACTGACTGCGCGATGTTTTAAAATTTTCCGATATGAATACCTACTGCTTTTATGTTTTCTCGATTTATTTGATAGAGCTGTTTGTTTTTCCTACACTAATACATATCTATGCCCAAACTAAAATACGAAAGAGGAAGGCTGGTTTTATTTCACTTATCTAAAATGGTTCTACAGAATTTGTTGGGTGATCTTTAAATATTATTATCATATTTGACATATTGACATAGAAAGCCTTGCAATATACGTACTCTAATTGCTGTAATTATATTCCGGGAATAATTTATTCAGACGGCTATTTTAATCCCAATATCTAGAAGCTTAGAGTATCAATATAGATATCTTAAGTCTAGAAGCTTCCTACAATCAACTTCGTGATTAAAGATCAATTTCATATAATAATTCTACATTAAGATAATGAGTTCATTTTAGATTTTGGAAATGAAAGATACGGCAATTATTACGATACGGAGTTCATTTTAGAATGCCCTTACCCTTTATTATACGAACATTGTCTCCTTTTAGGAATGTCAGATTACAACAGGTGAAGATAAGTTAGATAAGATATTACAATCGGAGTGAACAAGGTAACATTTATGTTTCAGGTTTTATAAAACAGGTGACAGTTTAGGCTACACACACAGAATTAAGCACAACTGCTAGCTAGCATTTTGTAATAATGGCATTATTGGTTGTGTAAAGTACCTACGTCAGACATACCAACTGAAACGGAATTCCGGATAGGTATTGTACGTTTGGTATTCGCAATTTCATAACTTAAAACAATTTCGATTGTGTAGCGGTGGCATCTTAAGGCTTTTAAGTTCTCTGTTGTAACACCGCAATATGATTATTTTGTCATTCAGCTGATTGATGAAAACGACGACGGGTGAAAATTTCCTGACTTTGTTTTGGTCAGTTCTAATCTAACCTACGTTTCTTTTGTTTCTTGTGTATCTAAGGGCCAATTTTTCAGATGTCAGATAAAACTTATTTGTTTGCTATAGTAATAATACACAAACATTTTGAAATATGTGGCTGCTGTCTTTTGTTTTTTACATTTTTGATTGATCGAGTAATACTGCAGATGGGTAAGTTTTACTCCGAGGATTGAAAAATCGGCCCTATCTTAAAAAAAGACCACATTTCCGTTTGACTACAACAAGCTAATGATAAATTGGTCAATCAGTAATTCTTGTTAATGATTATTCGACAAAATGACTTTAAGGAAAATGAACCTTCGGCAAATATTACTTAGGCGAAGCGTTGTCGGCGTAATGAAATTCGATAAAAAGACTAAGGCCACCACCACGGAAGATTGTTTTTTAGCCGTAACATTTTTTTTCGACTCGATCGCATAATACGCTTTCAACGTACGAGTAATACGTGTCAGGCACCGACAAAGAGGTTCGTTTTCGCCCATTGTAACTGAAAAACGGCATGTAGGGCTAGCATGCGCTACACGAGATATGTCGCGGACGAGAGTTTGTAGACATAAATTTACCACAGTTTATGCAAAGACTACTATTAAGTCTATTTGTGTCATATTATGTAGAGTTCTAAGCACATCCATGTGTCTTTCGTGTCGATAGACATTAGAGATAAATGAATAAAAGATGAGAAAGCGCGGGTTGAGAAGAGTTCTCGTGTTGCGCGTGCTAGGCCGGCTGATTTATAGTCATAGTACAAGCTAAATAGTAGATTGTTATACAAGGGGCTAAAATGACCCATTATATACGAGGTAGTTTTACTCCCGAGCTTTAGCGAGGGAGTAAATAGAAACCGAGTTTTAATGGGTTTTTAGCGCCGTGTGTTACACTCTGATTTTCACTACGAATGCGAAAAAATAAAACAATCCAAAACAATATGAATTGGTTTAATTTATTAAAAATTAACCCGTTAGTTGCTTTAACGACAGCTAAGGGAAGAGATTGGTTGGTAGTATTATTTTGATGAGCCCATCGCCGCTCTATGCTGTTGGATAGTAGGTATGTGCAGTCTTTCCATCTCTTCCCTTGGGTGTCGTCAAAGGCGACTAACGGACTAATGACTGCACATACATCCTACAGCATAGAGCGGCGATGGGCTCATCAAAATAATACTACCAACCCGTCTCTTCCCTTCGGTGTCGTAAAAGGCGACTAATGGATTAAAGACTGCGCATACATCCAACAGCAATGAGCGTCGATGGGCTCATCAAAATAATACTACCAACCCCTTTCTTCCCTTGGATGTCGTAAAAGGCGACTAACGGACTAAAAACTGCACATACATCCAACAGCATAGAGCGGCGATGGGCTCATCAAAATAATATTACCAACCCTTCACTTTTCTTCGATGTCGTAAAAGGGGACTAACGGACTAAAGACTGCACATACATCCAACAGCATAGAGCGACGATGGGCTCATAAAAATAATGCTACCAACCTCTCTCTTCTCTTCGGTGTCGTAAAAGGCGACTAATGGACTAAAGACTGCTTATACATCCAACAGCATAGAGCGGCGATGGGCTCATCAAAAAAATACTACCAACCCCTCCTTTCCCTTGGGTCTCGTAAAAGGCGACTAATGGACTAAAGACTGCACATACATACAACAGCATAGAACGGCGATGGGCTCATCAAAATATTACTACTAACCCCTCTCTTCCCTTGGGTGTCGTAAAAGCGACTAACGGGCTAAAGGCTTACCACCTACCCACATGTGCAGACTGTGCAGTTTTTTCTTGCTGAAGCGTGGTCTGTGTTGTCCATAGATTCAAATGATTACTAATTTACACTTTTAAACTTTCGCGTTCCATTATGCACACATATTTAGACGGGATTTAACGCAAAACTACTTAGTAAAGGCTAAAACGGGTTGAGTCCACCCGTGACCACGGCCGGTGCAACTCGGTCGAAACGTCGGGTATAAAAAGGTATGCGTAGAATGCCTTTACTAAGTAGTTTTGCGTTAAATCCCGTCTAAATATGGATTACTAATTTTACCATAAACTTTAATAATAACTATCTCAAAAAAAAAGTTGTTGATCTAAGTAAACAGTAATAAGTCGAGTCATTTTTCTACATAGGACTAAATATTTTTTCGTTTTTGTAGGTCTATTGTCATGTGACAGACAAAAATTTAAAAAAAAAATTACTTTTTCCCCTAGGGCAAGAATAGTTATTTGTTATACAAGATTGCAAAGTTGCTTTTTAACCGCGTGCTCAATTTTGATGACCGAGCAAGCGAAGGATTCTAAAATTGAATCACGAGTGCAGCGAGTGATTCAAACATTAGAATCCTGAGCGTTAGCGAGGAAATCAAAAGAGCACGAGGTGAAAAATCTTTGCAATCGAGTGCAACACGTAACTTTTCATCCCACCTCAGCGAGGAAATGCAGTTTCAGTCAATTCTGTTGGCGTCAAGCAAACTTCCTCGTCGCTAGAATCACTCATTTTAGTTTTTTCACTTGTTTTCAAGTTTCTTGTTTTTAATATAAGGTTTAACAATGACGTGAAAAAATGCCGCGTAAAGAACCGCGTACAAAGCAAATTGAAAAAAGAACACCAAGAAGGTTCCGAGTCTGAGTTTTTAACAAATTAAAAAAAAGTTGTATGATATATTCGGCACCATAGAGGTAGCAGTAAATAGGTTTAATGTTTTTTTTAATTCACAAACTTAGTGCACACGATGTTCTAAATTCAATTTACTTTATCCTCTAGAGAATAAAAACGGCTTTTCCATTCAGATATTGAAGATTAAAAATACTCTTTCCGAGATGGTGGGATGAAAAAGCTATTTTAGCCCCGCTCTAGAACGCTACAATGACGGTCTTTTTGAGCAAGAGGAGTGAAAAAAATATTTTGTTCCCACTTTTTCGTTAATATACTTATATAATAAATATAATATATAAGTACTTATTTAAATTTTCCTTATATTGTGCTATTTTTAAAATGAAATAAAAATTAAATTAAAAAAGAGCTATTTTTAAATTCCTACTGTTCACGTTTCACAAACAACTACTACACGTTAAAAAAAATTGTGGGTTATGGCAGAAAAGGCTGAAGTCACTGAGTCATAGACCTTTTTGTCTCAACTTTAGTTATTATAAAATAATCGTTTTTGTTATGTTTAAAGACAAACCGCTTGTGAAGCGGTTAAGTCCCTACTTCAGAATAGGAATGAAACAGCGAATAGGTACTTAACAAAGTTTATTCCTATTCTTTTAGCAAAGAATTTACAAAAACTCAGGGAGGGGTTAAACTCTGCCCGCTTGAGTAGGACTTAAAAGACTTAGCTTTAGGCTAACTGATTTTTTTTTTATTTATTTACGTAACATATCTATGGTATCTGTACAATCGCAGCGCTGATGTTCATATACGTTACGGTCTTGGCCGATGGCAGAAGGCAGAACGGTGTTTATGTTAAAGTGGTCCCACCATAAACCGTGTACACTGTGGCGTAGCAGTGAAAGGATATTACCACCGCCTCTCTTCCCTTGGGTGTCGTGCCGTCGTAAAAGGCGACTAACGAACTAAAAACTGCACATACTTCCAACAGCATAGAGCGCCGATGGGCTCACCCCTATCACGCTGAGCACATGTGCAGTCGCTATTTGGTGAGAAGTGGACTATGGCATAGCAGAGGACTGCTTTTGCAGTCATTTTTGCCTATAGTCTCTGACTAACCCTTCGTAGATAATAGTCGTGATTTTATGTATGTATGTATGTTATGGGATAAAGTTTTAAGTTTCAAGTTTCGGTTAGATTTAGGATAGGTTGTTTCATAGTCAAATTAGTCAGAAACGATTTAAACTACACGCCCTTAACGGGAATAGGTCGACTTAACCTGTGACCTGTATATTACAATACACAAAATGTGAAAGCTTGTAATTAGCAATATAGAAATTAAGTTGTTAATTTATAAGAATATTTGTCTGTAAGCTTTCCTTAAAGAAATAAATAAAATAAAATAAATTAATCGCACAATGTACGTAATTTAGGCTAGCAGCGTGTACATTGCTTCGCTAGCTAGCTCAATTAAAAAGAATTTTAAAATAATCAAACCAGCGAAGCAATGTACTCGCAATAGGCTAAATTAGGCGCCTAGGGTGAACAAGTGTGGCTTTATGCCATAGCAATTATAAATTCGCCGAGATTTACAACAGGCGGTAATGATAGCTGTTTACTTGAGAAATCACAGTACACGTTCGTTGTTTTATAATTACTTCGCGCCCACGGCACAGTTTAAACATAAAATCGCGAAAGAAATATCGCGATGCAAGCTAGAGCGCTAAAAATTATTTTAAACTGTGTTGGATACAAAATCGCATGGCCGTTTTCAAGGGTGATTCATGTAATGAATATAGATAAGATATGAGATAGACGATATTTATAAATACTCCAGTAACAGCGATTCCTCATTATCTGTTATTACAGCTTTCATTATACTTGATTCTAAATGAGCAGATAGTGCTTGTCCATCCGGTCGCTTCGTTTTTACTAAACACTAATTATTAAGCATTTTTTAGTTAAACATTTCCAAATGACGTTTATGTGGCGTAGACAAAACAATGTTTAACAGGTTCACTGTCCAAAAAATATAACAATAGGTTAATCAATTGTTATGGACCATAGATGTGGTCTGCGGGACAGAGAACCAATTAAATAAATAATGCATAGGGGAGGTCAGCTCAGAGCGGCCACCTTAACTTTGACTTTAAAAAAATACCACTATAGAATCAATTTAAAAAAAGATTTTTATATCAAAAGAAAGGGAATTTAATAAGCTTTCATAAAGTGTAGGTACATTTTGCAAAAACTTAAACGGTTTATTTTAATTTGTAAATTACGAAAACTAGTCAAAAAACCGCTTTGCGCGTGTTGGCCGCTTAAAGCGGCCATAGGAGTAAGGGCAAAGTGGTCATGCCTAAATATAACAAGAAATTTATTTTAAAAAACAAAACACCAAAAATTAAAAAAAGCTTTATTTAAGATAAAATCAAAAAGTAACTAATAAAGTTTCAAATGGAAAAATAATTTCAGTCTTCATACTTTCTTACTAAAATCCATGTATCAAAACTCCCCCCTGCGTAGTTTTTCTTTTGTAGTTGTGGTCAACAACTAACTAATACTCGTACTTAAATCAAAAAAATATAAAACATTCAAATAATAAGTACTCGTAATACACAAAAACAAATTATTAAAGCTTCCAACTTTGCCCTTATTAATTGGCCACTTTGCCCGGACCGCTTTACCTTTTTCCACCATTTTGGTTAAAAAATAAACTAAGCTCACATTATTTATCCCATGTGGGAAGAAATGTTACACATTCAAAGCCAAATAGGTAAGTAACAATAGACGTGTAATAAAAAGATTGAATTCTGAAGAGGTTTGATCAGAACAGGTTGAATTTTCCCTGGATTTTTTTAACAAAATGCACAAATTCCTTGCACATGTCGCCGCGGCAACGCGTTTACTCCAATCGCCACCGAACGACTGCTTGGTGCGGGGCGGGAGGTTGGCTATAATGGCACAAAGGCAACGTCGCGCAATCGTTTTTAGTTACCGAAAAATTGGGTGTGGCCGCTTTGCCTTCTATGGCCGCATTGAGCTGACTTCCCCTAAGTAGTGTTTATGAAAAAGGTCCTTAAAGGCGTTTAACATCTCATACCATTCTTTGACGCCTTGGTAGCCGAGTGGCAAAGTGCGCGACCCGCTACCCTATCGGCTAACAAATATGAATATGAACATGGGCTTCATTTGACATTTGAAGCCCATAATATGCCCATATAAGGACAAAATATGGGCTTCAAATGTCAAATGAAGCCCATGTCCATATCCATATTTTTTAGCCGATTGACCTGCCGATATCCAAAGGTCTAAACTGATGGTGTCTGCATCTACTCTCGACAGATTTGAAAGTTTATCTCAAAATATACACAAATGTACCTAAAATGTGTCACGATAGTAGCAAATGAAAGCTGTGGTTTCTGCATACCCTTCCGGGAGATGTATTTATGAACCTAATTTTAAAACTGTCAACCTTAGTTACGTGAAAAGCAATTAAAATTGTAATTTGAATTTCAAACTCCATACCGGTATACACTCGTAACCGTACGTTAAAAGTGTGACTTTTTATGTAGGTATATTAAGTCAACCCCTCAAACCCCAAGCGGTCGCTTGAGACCGCACCTACAAAAACACACTTGACTTTGTACCGTGTTTTCATAGATTTACAGACTACTTTAGTATGAACAAGTTTGGTTATTTCGGTTCTGTGGTTCATCTTATGTATTGTTATTGCAAAATATCGCATAGTCTATGCTCGATTCTGTCAAATTTGACGTTGACAGTTGCGCCAAAAAAAGTGTCAAAAAAAATATGTCAAGTATAAGCCGTGTCGTGTGGCGGTGAAAGAATACCACCACCTCTCTTCCCTTGGGTGTCGTATAGGGCGACTAACGGACTAAAGACTGCACATACATCCAACAGCATAGAGCGGCGATGGGCTCACCGCCTGTCACGCTGACCACTGTGCAGTTGTTTTTGCGGTCCTCATTGCCTAGTCTCTGACTAACCCTTCGGGGTTAATAGTCGTAATTATATGTCATTGTAATTATTTACAAATTGTTCATTAAAAAAAAACATTTTCAATTTAAACTAAACTATTAAATTTTAAGTGTTGTATTATATCAACACCGTCATCATTAACCTAGTCCTAGACCCGTTTAGTTTAGTTTTAGTTTGTGCCACCGATTGCTAACCACTCTGACCGATTTTCACTAATTGACGACCCGCGTCAGACTGTCTCGTCTAACCTGAGCAGGCTTTTAATTATCTTAATAAATTAATTTTGTAATTTGAAACCTTTTTAGAGCTACATCCTACAGTGTCCCTAGAGATGCCTGTAATATAAGATTAAGTTATAATCATTATTAACGTTTGCCGGATATTACTTGCTGTTCGTTAGTCTCCTAGGATATACTCGTACATACTTACACAAAAACGGTAATTGAATATTTTTTATTTTGTTTTATTCGTTCTAATATAGGGGTGGTTTAGAGAGAAACAAAGATAATAGAGAAAATCCTAAAGTAATAGGTACTTAAAGTCAAAGTCAAAGTCAAAATATATTTATTCAAAAAACTCAATTAATAAGTACTTTGAATCGTCCAAATCTTTTTTAACCTACCACCCATTCAGGACATCATTTTTTAACTGTGGCAAAGAACGGGCGCAAAAATCCACAGCGCACAGAAGCAACGACATTTACAAAAAATATTTGTCGTTACCATGTCATAAAATACAAAATATGAATTTGAATGTTAATAATTTAATTAAATATGGTGCTCTATATAAATTAATTATATATATATATTAATTAATTATAGACAATTAGAAATAGCTGTTGGAGTGCTTGGAGCATTTCAGACCCAAGCTGCGTTTTGTCTTCTGTGTAATCTGACACTTTATAATAAGCTTTTATATAAAGCTTTTCTTTGATTTTGATTTTTAATTTATCAAGATCTAATTTTGGAATATCATTTGGTACTTTGTTGTTTAATCGTACACACAGACCCTTAAAAAATTATTTATTTTATGGAGCCTAGTATAAGGTACTACTAATTTGTTCTTACTTCTAGTGTTTAATTTGTGAATATCACTGTTTTTTAGAATCATTTCAATATTTTTATGAACATACATCAGATTTTCATAAATGTATTGTGATGCAACTGTCATTATACTTATATTCTTAAATCTCTCCCTGAGAGAGTCACCAGCCTGTAGGTTATATAGTGCTCGAATAGCCCTCTTCTGCAGCACAAAGATAGTTTGAATGTCGGCAGCATTGCCCCACAGTGAAATGCCGTACGACATTACACTATGAAAGTAACTGAAATAAACTAATCTAGCTGTATCAACATCAGTTAACTGACGGATCTTCATTACTGCATAAGCCGCAGAGCTAAGTCTATTAGACAATTTGGCTACATGTGGGCCCCACTGAAGCTTAGCATCCAACATGATGCTTTGAAACACAGTGGTGTCCACAGGATTGACATATTATCCTTAATTTGTACACTAGTTATTACCTGCTTAACATTAGGCAATACAAATCTCACACATTTGGTTTTTCCCTCGTTTAACAGCAAGTTATTTACACTAAACCAATGTACAATCCTTAAGACCGCTTTATTCACATCGTCATAATTTGGGTGTCGTCGTTTCACTTTGAATAAAAGTGAAGTATCATCAGCAAACAATTCTATCTCATGACTGTCTTTTACAAAATAAGGTAAGTCAATAATATGAACCAAAAATAAGAATGGACCAAATGTTGAACCTTGCGGAACCCCCATTGTAATCACTGATCCCGAAGATCTTTTACCGTTAATGTCGACCTTTAGAATCCTGTTACTCAAGTATGAGATTAGAAGACTTTAAGAAGTATCTGTAATTCCATAGTGGTGAAGCTTCCTGACCAATGTTTCATGTAGAACAGAATCGAAAGCCTTGGATAAACCACAAAATACCCCTAAGGCATCCTGTGAATCCTCCCAGGCATCAAATATTTGCAGTAAAAGCTCAACACCGGCATCAGTTGTTGAGCGACCCCTAGTAAAACCATACTGTTTACAATGTAAAAGTTTATTTCTATAAAAATGAATTTGAATACTAAACAAAACGCTTTGTGCAATATTATAAATTTGGTTGATAAAATCTTTTTGTCTTTTCTTACTTCTTTTTCGCGACATTGATATTTTTCCTGTTAGTTTGTATCTGTCTGTATAGTTTGTCATTAGCTTAGCACAGTCTATTCAGTTTTTTTTTATATTCAGTAAAACAAAATTTTAAATTTTTGGACAGGACAGTGTCCGTCGGGTCAGCTATAACTAAAAGTATTGATTGGGAAAAAAATCATTTCGCATAAAGTATATGTACTTGAATAAAATCTCTTTGGCTATACTATTTGTATCTGGCTTTGGTTTTGGTATCATTAAAAGTTTAAATTTTAAAGAAGATACTTAATTCCAAATTAAAATTAGGAAAATGTGTGATTTTTATTTGTTTTATTTATTTATTTCTTTATAAGGCACTTCAACAATATAAACACAAGCATTTATAATTACATTGTTTTCTGTCAAGATGAGTGAATCTATGAAGAAATTGTATACATTTTAAAATTTTACTACAAAAAAGGTAAAAATCTAACGCAAGTCGCGAAAAAATTTGGAATGTTTGGTTTATGCGCTTTCAATCCGGAAATTTTGATGTCAAAGATGCACGTCGCTCTGGTCGCCCTATTACGGATTAAAAGAATGCCATTTTTGAAAAAGTGGAGCAAGAGCGGCATATCAGTAGCTGAAGAACTGGAAATTGACCACAAAACAGTTTTGGCGCATTTAAAAAAAATTGGGTACACAAAAAAGCTCGATATTTGGGTACCTCACGAGCTCACTGAAAGAAACCTAATGAACCGTGTTGAGTACACGGTTTTTAATTCTTTATTATGACGTAATGAAACCGAACCATTTCTGAAGAAGCTCTTAACTGGTGATGAAAACTGGATCACGTACGATAAGAACATGCAAAAAAGGTCGTGGTTAAAAACCGGTCAGGCTTCACAGACTGTGGCCAAACCCGGGTTAACTCGCAACAAGGTGATGCTGTGTGTTGTGGGATTGGAAGGGCATTATTCATTATGAGCTGTTACCACCAGGCAGGACCATCGATTCTGAACGCTACTGCAAACAACCGATGAGATTGAAGCAAGAAGTTGAGAGAAAGCGGCCGGAATTAATCAACAGAATGGGTGTGGTTTTCATCATGATAACTAGACCTCACACATTTTTAGCCACTCTGCAAAAATTAAGAGAGTTTGGCTGGGAGGTATTAATGCATCCGCCGTATAGACCTGACCTTGCACCTTCATATTTCCACCTGTTTCGGTCTCTTCAGCATTCTTTAGGCAGTGTCAGTTTAACATCACGAAAGGACTGCCAAAACCACTTGTCGCGGTATTTTGATCAGAAGCCCCAAATTTTCTATAGCAATGGGATCATGTCCCTTCCAACAAGATGGCAAAAAGTTATCGAACAAAATGGCACCTACATACTTTGGTTAAATGTAAACAAATTACTTCTGTCAAAAAAGTTTTGGGAACGGATAATTTGTTTATGCTTCCAAATTCAATTTTTTGTTTTATTTTTGTTGTTAGATTGGCACAGCGATTAGTTCCTGATTCGCCGGATTCTTGTTTCGCCGGATTCTTGTTTCGTCGGATTCTTGTTTCGTCGAAAATATTAATATACAATAATATCACTTAAGTTAAGAAAACATGTTAAGTACATGTGTTATATTTATTATTGAATGAATTACTATTTTGTTGCCACTATCGGATATAACTTAAATTACCTACTTTTTTACCTACCTTTGGGCGGAGGTTGCCAAATTCGGATTAGGTTCATTACTAATTTTTCCAGTTTCCTGTTTAGTCAGCTTCTGGGCAAATCAGGTTTTTAATGGGTTAGATTCGGAGTTGGTCAGTCTCTGGATATGCCTTATACTATATGCACCAATTTCTCACTTAGTCTTTTTCTGAGGAGGTCAGATTTTCAGTAGGTTAGGGAGTTTATTCGTAGTAGGTCAGATTTGTACGAGGACAGATTCAAATTACAAACTTTTCTTTTTAAACCAAATTCTAACCACGTAGGTTTCTTTATATGACTGAGTCTAATTAGTTAGAATTATTTATAGGTAAGCGTCTTAGTTAGTTATTTTCTACATTAGGTATTTTCTTCGAAGCACAAGTACAGTTGGTCAGAAAGTAAGATAGCACTTATTAATACTATTTATTAATGATTTAATCGTTCTGGCCACTTGTAAACAAATCAATAATAAATCAATTTTCTCTGCCTCTGTCAATGTCAACGTAGGTAACTAATGTTCTTGCTGAAATTACCTGAAATTACAATGGAAATGGTAACAAAAATTATAGAAACAGCAAAGAATAAACCATGCATTCTTCTCGGAGACTACAAATACTGTTTTCAAAAACAAAATAAAAAAGGAACTCTGAACTTTAGATGCAGCGACCGGAATAGTAAGTGCACATCATCTATTACAACAAATTCTGAAATATCAACTGTAATACGTGAAAGTGAGCATACTTGTCTGCGGGATCCCGACAAAAATAAAGTGGAATTGGTCATGTATTCCTGCAAACAAACGGTTGCAGAATCATTCAAACCCACCGTTGTTTGAAGATTCACTGCAAGAACTCAAAGGTATGCACCACTCGATGCTACTGCCCACCTTTTCTTCAAAGAAAGATTCTCTTTACGCATATAGAAAACGTGTTTTAGGCACAGACACACTGCAATTTGGACATTCAAAGGATGTCACGATCCCAAAATTAATACGTGATAATTTTTTAGCGTGTGAAAGTCATGAGGAAGACCGATTACTAGTTTTTTGCTCTAATCTTGCAAAAAGGATATTAAAAAAACACAGATATTTCTCGCAGATGGCACCTTTAAGGTAGTGCCAAAACCATTCTTTCAGTTATACAATATACATGCGGTGTTGAATAATGAGTCGGAAAGCAGTCGTACTATAATACCAATTATATATGCACTTTTACCCAACAAGCTGGAATGCACTTACATACGACTTTTTGAATTATTGAAAACCGAATTAGGTGTGAATATGACAAGGTTCAAAGCCGATTTCGAACTTGCTGCAATGAATGCTGTGTCATACGTTTTTCCCACGGCAAAAATATCAGGATGCTACATTTCATGAAAGCCATTTGGAAGAAATCAAAGGAAATTAATATTGATAAAGAAAACGATGGGAAAAAGTTTGTAAAATTACTAACTAACATACTTGCCTTTACTGCCAAACGAATACATACCGGATGGGTGGTTATGCTTATTAGATACATTTTGGCATTTAAATAATATTGAAAAATGGAAAAAATACTCCGAAAGATATTGGATGGGTGTGATAACTCCAAATATTTTTGGATGCTCCAAAGAGACATATCGCACCACCAACCACTTGGAAGGGTGGCATAATAGACTCAATAAAAAACTATCGAAAAAACCAAACATTCATCATTTTTAATGACTTTAAAAAAAGAGGCGAAACATAGTGACATTGCAATAAAACAAGCGCAAGCTCACAAGGAAAGGAAAAAATCTAGAAAAGTCGACCTAAAATTCGATCGCCATATTAAAAAGTTAATTGCCGACGTAAAATCAAAAAGTATTGGTTGTACGATTTTCTAAAGAAAGCTTCATATATGAGCTTTGAAAGAAATGTAAAGAGGGATCTTGATGATATTGTGACCGATTCCGATTCCATTTCGGATTCAGAATCCGAATGTTCCGATTCTAGCAGCACTAGTGGATCAGAAATGAATATGCAAAACGACACTAACAATATAATGGAACAACATTGATATGTTTATAGTCTTAATTAATGTGAAAGTTGAGAAATTTGGTTATATTTTTGTTTAGTTTGTTTTTGTTTGAAGTGATACAAATAAATTATTTTGTTTTATGACGTATTTTTATGAAATCAATCATTAATAATTTTTGCAGAATTAATAATAGAGACCTAACATTGTTATTTCGTTTGTTGTTAAATAGGCCCTACAAATAATTGTGGTTGACTGTGTAAATGCAAAACGTGCTATGAAATCGACTTACATTGGAATGCCACTTACTGAGAGTCTAACTTAATCATAATAGAACGAAATTTGAAATAGGCTAATAATGATTAAAGCGTGTGTAGAATCTGACCTTATCAGAAAAAGGTCCATTATTGAATTTAACCTAGTCATAATTTGTTTTTGTCAAAATTGAACTTATTTAGGATCTGACTTCCTCAGAATTTGATATTTAGATGATTAAACCTACTCTGTATTGAACTTATAACGAATACGACCTCGTGTGATTAAGGCGACTTCAGAAGCTGACTTAATAAGAAAATGGAAAAGTCAGTAGTGAACCTAATCCGAATTTGGCAACCTCCGCCCAAAGGCTTAGAAATAGGTTCAATTCATATTTTTTTTTAGTTATGGTGTTTAATCATTCTTTATCTGTTACGTTATTAAACTAAGAACAAATAAATATTTTAATGAATGTACTTACCGAAATTTCTGCCTTTTATTTAATAGATAGGTAAAGCCACGATATTTCTATAGTTTTCCTTCAACAAAAAATCCGACGAAGCAAGAATCCGACTAAACAAGAATCCGGCGAATCAGGAATCTGGCGAATAAGGAACTAATCGGCACAACTGTCTTCCCACATAAACCGCAGCACATTGGGGATTGGACCGTATCCCATCTCGCTGATTCGGTTGGTTGGTAGGGTATGTATATAAAAATAGAGCTCTGTAAAGATTTTACACGGTAGCTAGCAATTAAAACAAAGTTTTGGAAACGGATGATTTGTTTATGATTCCAAATTAAATTTTTTGTTTCTTTTTTGTTAGATTGGCACAACTGTTATCCATTTTGGCGCGGAGTTTGAGTTGCATCTGTTATTTAGATTAAAATAATACAGTGCTGTTTTTAGTTAGTTTATATCTTAGTTATTAGTCGTAGTATGTTTACTTAGTGTGTATTAATAAACGAATTTCATAATGGATAAAAACTGTTACGTTGTAAATTCAGGTCCCTGTCTGCCTTTCCTAATCTACAAAAAGGTTCGCAATAATTGAAAAATAGTTACCTGTAATCATTGATGTTAAATTATCGGGTATCCAAAAAATTAATAATTGTAGTTTGCTTGAATTGAAATCCGTTATTTCTTCATAATATAGACATGTAGCTTTGGCTGACACATTACTAGACACACTTTATTTCGTTTTCAATTAATACACCTTTTGAAATCCGTTTTGGCAAGACTTAAATTAGAATTAAAGAAATTTTAAGTTAATTTGTATGTTTACGTTTGATTGTATTTGACATTTGTCGGAGACAATTTCAGACAGCCCATAGACACATAGTGGCGGGGCGAAATTGCTATAAAAAAAAAAAGATTTAAAGTTATCAATTCAATTTTAAATAGTAACCGCCACAGTTCGGAGAATAAACTACTTAATAAATGAATATTTATAATATTCACTTTCGTAAATTAAATTAAATTCAAACAAATTCGGAAATGGAACTATTTTTTCTATAAAGACTTTTATCTAGAACATTCGATTGTGAAAAATATTATTTATCTGGATATTGTCTCTGCCCGTAGGGGTTACCAGAGAGGAAACTAATACTCCCTAATATTTAGAAAGGGTAATTAGTCCGGTAAATTTAATTTCAATTAAAAAAAACGCATTTCACATTGCTAAACGTTTAATTTTTTCTAGTTCATGTAGTTTGATTGTTGGCAGATTCTGTTAGTTACAGGACGAGTTGTGAAAGACGTCATATTTGACGTTTTAGTACTTTCAAGTGAGTGATCTCAAAGAACCGAGTGTTATTAATTTCCACATATTAGAGGAAATTTTCTAGGACGGCCTTCTATGTTTGACACTTCCGGCGAAGCGCGGCCGGCGAAATGGAGTCATTCTTGTGAAGATTGTGCACGCGAAGAGAATCATTTTACCGAGGTAGGATTTTATGGTGAAATGTTATCAGTGAAGTAAAATGGTTTTTTAGAGAGAATGTTAGGACGGTCTGGTCTACAGTGATGTAATTACTTACAGGAATCCGTGGGCACATCAACAGTTCCTGTCGCCGGCAGCCACGCGCCATGATAAGCCTTATCTCAGCGCGTAAGTATTACTTTATCATTGTTCCTAAGTGTTTCCCTTGAGCTTTTGAGCTTGAGCTTGAGCGAGTTTCCCTGAGATAGTATTTTTTTTTTATTTTCGGCCTAATAAATTAAAATGAGTAATGTAAATGATTGCTACCTAACTTAATATAAGGAAAAATTGTTATTAACCCCCTATTTAGATAAGAGAAGTGACTTAAAATTTAATTTTTTATTTTATTGTGATGAAACGAATTTAGGTAGTTTTTAGTTGTTCTTTTACAATATACTGCCTAGCTGTTGAACATTTTATGGTTTTATTTTACAACAACCCACTGAAGCTTCCGTTTGGGATTTTCTTCCTTTTCCCCAAAAGGGACAAAATCACAAATGTAACAAAACATATAACAAAAGGTTTGTCTTAAATTTTGCGTCAACAATGGAAATTCGTGTTCGAAGTCACTGAAAATGTTACAGAAGGCTTACGGTGAATTGAATTTATCAAAACACGTGCTTATGAGTGGTACAAAGAGTTCAAAAGCGGTCAAGATGTGATGGAAGATTTGCTACGCTCTGGTAGGCCATCGTCTAATCAACGTCTGTTAACATCGCAAAAGTGAAGGAAATGGTGACTAAAAATCTTCAATCAAGTTTGACAGAGATAACCGCTGAACTTTCTGTGTCTCACGAGTCGATCCGTACCATTTTAAGTAATCACTTGGGTATGAAACATGTTGCCGCTCGGCTAGTCCAACTAAATTTTCTCCAAATACTGTATCGCATAAGAGTCGCTGAGGACATGCTAGAACGAGTCAATTTCGACATTCATGCAACGCAGTGTTACTGGTGACGAGACGTGGGTTTACGAGTTTGACATGCAAACTAGTCAACAAGCTTCGGAGTGGCGCCTTTTGACTGAACCGAAACCGAAAAAACCACGCCAAAGTCGATCAAAAGTCAAAGTCATGACGGTTTTCTGTGAATATCGCGGTGTTGTGCACTCGGAATTCTTGCCGGAAGGTCAAACGGTAAATATAGAATAATATTTAAGTGTTATGCGGCGTCTAATAGAGCAAATTCGACGCAAAAGGCCAAATTTGTGGAAAGAAAATTCTTGAATTTTGCACCATGATAATGCGCCTTCGCACAAGGCTATCATTGTAAAGGAATTTTTGAACAAAAACTCAACAAATGAAATCGAGCAGGCACCTTATTCACCAGATATGGTTCTAGCCGACTTCTTTCTTTTTCCTAAACTCAAATTACCACTTCGTGGCTCCCGTTTTCATTCGGTAAAAGACATAAAGGAGAATTCGCGGCGAGAACTGAACTCAATTCCGGAAAAAGCGTTTAAAAAATGTTATGATGATTGGATTATTCGTTGGCGTAAGTGTATCGTTTCTGAAGGAGCGTACTTTGAAAGTGATAAACTAAATTTGGATGAATAACTAATATTTTGTGTATTGATTGATCTTTTCCCGATACTTTCTTGACAGAGTAGTTTATGTAAAACTTTTTCCATTATTTATGATTTATTTATTTGTTATCTAGTTAACCATTAGGTAAGTAAAATAAGTTTCAAAGGAAACTTAGCGTGGGCTAGATAATTGTGTTAGCGTAGGAAATATAATTAATAATTTATTAGGTAATTAAAGTTACGGTGTGTTCGATTTAGGAAAAAACATTCTTGTATATTTAATTGTAAATATTGTTTATTTTAGAACAGTGCATATAATACCAGGAGTTTTTACTTAGATATTGAAAGCAAATTATGATTACCTCAACGAATAAAAACAATCTTTATAAAATAAAAATATGACGGAAGAAATGGGTTCTATTGTTACATTTTCTATAAATATAGAGTTATTAATGAAAATATACTCACTATAGAAAAATCACAAAAAGCCTTTGGTTAGCATAATAAAAGTGTAGATATTATTTCTAAAACTATTTTAAGGTAATATTTTTACATGCTAATTAATTATTATTACTACTATATTAATAACATTTTTTTGATGGCCCGTTGGCTCATATAATATTTTCCTGGACCTTTTATTAAACCTCCTAACCCCTGGTGGGTTATGTGTAGGACATCAAAAATTAAACTAAGTAAACTATGTAATCGTTACTAAGAGTACTACCACTCTGACATAATTCACTCTTCCTTTTTTAATAAACCAATCCTTCTCTGGAATTCTCTCCCTCTGAATATCAGAATGTCCACCAGTCGGTATGCGTTTAAAACGAAGTTGCGCAGCTTTCTTACATAACAAGATGATGCTCCACATTAGCAATCGTCTAATAATTATGTGATATTTATGTATTTATTTATTTTAAATGTAATAGTATGTATATGTTTCTATGTATAGCGTATATGTATGTATCTGAATATATTTTCATTTAATTTGTGACCCTACCATTTTTTGTCTCTGCATCACCCTATGGTTGACTGGGAGAGAATGCCTAGGGCATTAAGTCCGCCTTTGTACTATAAGTGCATAAAGTGTTTTAAATAAATAAATAAATATATACAATACCATTCAGGTATTAATTATAACTAGAACGACACCGCGTAGAAAGTTTATGCGGGGGTTGCATTGTGTGTGAGTGATAGAAGTAATTGTGAACGTTGCCGTTGCGGCCCTAACTCAATGCGCAGAAAATTGCTTCATGGTGCCTCTAGTTATAAAACCTCAAAGATCTTATCTGTATTTTATTCGACTCAATACTTTTCTCAGCGACAAGTAAGGTAAGGATAAAATCGAAATCTTTGTACACTTGAGTGAACCGAACTCCCGCCGCTTTATTCTCGGCATTTATAATAATTTTTGTAGGGGGTTTTATAAGGTGGAGACAGCCCAGCCCAGATTTGGCTGCCGTGGTTGATTATCTAAATGACTCTTCTCCGGGACGGTGAATCCATAATAGTACGGTGTAGCACTGCTAAAAAAATAATTGTATAATAGATATGCGAAAGTCTATGCTAAGATGTGAGCTGTTATATTGTTGTAAGTTGTTAATCATAATTTGCAACCATTAATGTTATCAGTTTCTATTACAATAAGGGTAATAATAATAAACAGTAAGGAGCCGGAAAAAATATCAAACGGAGCGGCCACAATAAAATCGTACATTGCAACTTTTGAAGACACCTGCTTATCCATGAGTCAAAGCAATCATTACGACGATCAAATATGCGCCTTAGAGTTAGACAGGGAAAGTTTAATATGCGGATAAACGCTGTGAGTGTATTGTTTGTGACATTCTATAGAGCAAAATACTACATAGGCATTAGTGAGAAATGAAAAACACATAGTGTTTAAACTTAATTAAAAAAGTTCGATGGTGCAGCGGTTAGGGTTCAGTTTGCAATCGTCGTTAAAAAACTTTTGGAATGCTAGGTCACTGGATGTGTGTTTGAGGTTGAATAAATAAATATTACATTATTAAATTACTAAATAAGTTGTAGTGTGTCAAGAAGAAACTTTGTCATTATTCATACAAAAAACAGAGAAATATTAAAATTTATTGTATAAAATTTGCTTAGGACAATGATTTTCCATTTAGTAGAGAAATTTACAAAAGTCTAATTATTAAAAAAACTATTCTAATTAATTTTTTTTTTATATTAAAATGAGGCAAACGAGCAAACGGGTCACCTGATGGAAAGTAATCACCGCCATGGACACTCGCAAAACCAGAGGAATCGCAGGCGCGTTGCTGGCCTTTAAGGAAGGAATAGGCTCGTTTCTTGAAGATCCCTAAGTCGTAACGGTCCGGAAATACCGCCGCCAAGAGCTGGTTCCACAACACTGTAGCTCGGGGCAAGAAATTTCTTGAAAAACGCACAGTAGTAGACCGCCATCCATCAAGGTGATGTGGATGGAATGACAGTCGATTGCGTGTAGTGCGGTGAAGGAAATCAGCGGCAGGGATCAAGCCGAACAATTCCTCAGAACACTTCCCATGATATATACGGTACAATATACAGAGAGACGCAACGTCTCTCCGAAGAGCCAGTGGATCGAGCCGTCCTGAAATAACCACGTCGTCGACAATTCGAGCAGCTCTGCATTGAATGCGGTCAAATGGAAGGAGTTGGTATTGGGGTGCTCCAGCCCAGAGATGGGATCAGTATTCCATATGCGGCCTGACCTGTGCTTTATACAGTTGTAAACGGTGGGCCGGCGTGAAATACTGACCTGCTCTATTAAGCACACCCAGCTTTTTCGAAGCTAATTTAGCTTTTCCTTCCAAATGACCACGAAACTGACCGTCACTCGTAATATCAACGCCAAGGATTCCAATAGTCGGATTGGTATCAAGGGGAGCTCCCTCAAAGTTCAGAGGTACGACGAAGGGATGTTTTTTCGCGGTAAATGCGCAAACTTGTGTTTTGGAGGGGTTAAAGTAGACTAGGTTATGTCGGCCCCAATCCGAGACATGACTTAACATGTTCTCGGTGTCAGTCACAAGTTTATTCCGGCTCGATGACGCTTTCCAGAGAAATATTAGCTCGCCCGGTGTAGAGCGTATCCCCAGTACTGTCGTCTGCATAGCAATGAATGCTGTTGTTATGCAGCATAATGTCATTGATATGCAGAAGAAACAGAGTAGGGGACAACACACACCCCTACGGGACTCCAGCATTCACGAGCTTCATGTCGGCGCACGAACCGTCGACTGCGACTCTGATGCTACGCCCAGTAAGAAAGCTGGCAACCCATGAACACAATTTCTCAGGAAGCCCGTATGATGGAAGTTTAGAGAGAAGAGCCCTGTGCCATACCCTGTCAAAAGCTTTCGCTACGTCCAAGCTAACTGCCAGTGCCTCCCATTTACTCTCGACTGCCTTTGCCCATCGGTGAGTAAGATACATTAAAAGATCACCAGCCGAACGACCGCGACGAAAACCATACTGGCGATCACTTAGTAGCTGGTCCTCTTCTAGGTACCTTATGAGCTGGCGGTTTGTAATGGACTCCATTACTTTGGAGAGTAAAGAGGTAATAGCTATTGGCCTGTAGTTGGACGGATCTGAGCGATCGCCTTTTTTGGAATCGGGTGGACAAGGGCTGTCTTCCAGGACCTCGGGACGACGCCAGTAGTGTAAGAGAGCCGGAAAAGGCGCGTTAGAACTGGTGCCAATTCAGGAGCACACGTCCGAAGCACAATGGGTGAAACTGCATCAGGCCCACTCGCCTTAAGGATATCAAGGGAAAAAAGAGCCTTACGAACTGACCTTTGCAGGAACTGAATGTTTGGCATTGTACAAGCGCAATGCAGTATGGTTGGTGAAGAGTTTTCCCTAACGTCCAAGGTCGAGTTTGATGCGAAAAGAGAGCCCAGGAGATCAGCTTTCTCCTTTGCAGTATAGGCCAGGCAGTCATCGGTCTTGTGCAATGGTGGTAGGGACGGCTTACAAAAATTCCCTAAGATAGCTTTGGCGAGAGACCCGAACGCACGCGTCCCCGAGGGAAGACGCACTAGCCTCTCGCCGATTCTACCTATGAATGATGACTTCGCCTTGGGAATGTTCTTCTTAAAGGATCTGGCTGCAAAGTTGTACTTCTTTCTGAGCGCACTGGTGTTTGGATCCTTTGATGACACCGCATTAGCCCAGGCTTGGTAAAGTTGTCGCTTTTGGCAAGACGCCATTTTGCAGCAACGACCAAACCATGGTTGGGACTTGCCGCCAATGAGAACCACAGAGTTTGGAATAAAAAGTTCCATTCCCTGCAGTATCACATCAACGACAGAGTCAGTGGCGACATCAGGATCATCCAGCGAGAAGCAATCTCGCCACCACGGGTAGGACGCAAAGAAACTTTGCATCCCATCCCAGTCCGCTGACCTATAATGCCAGACTCGACGGCTAGCCGCTGGTTGCGGTTTTGAAGTTTCTGTGTGAGAGGCACAGTGCTGCGAATCAGACAGTGGTCTGATGAGCCTAGTGGTGCATCAACAGAAACTTGATAGCCGTCTGGGTGAGAGGTCAGCAGAAGGTCCAATAAAGAAGGTGCATGGCCCTCCACATCTGGAACCCGTGTTGGATCGTTTACCAATTGGGACAGACTGTAGGCTAAAGCGAAGTCATGAACGGCTCTACCCGCGTGGTTAGTTGTGCGTGAACCAAGCCATTCGACGTGGTTGGCATTGAAGTCTCCCAATACCACAATCTCGGCCGAGGGGATCCGTTGGAGAAGGGACAAATATAAATAAAATTCATAAGCCTAAGCAAAATAGGTTTTTTATATTTGAATAAATGTAGATACAGTAGAACGTATCAATTTCATAGATTCAAAGACCAATTACTTATAAATATTACAAAACATTAATCTTTTTAACACTATTATAAGACATTGTTTTTTTTTTGCTTAATCATTCGCCATTATTTAATTTTCTTTGTAACTATTTTGGCTGCCCATTTTACTAATGTAAGTAGATTTAAATGTTGTCATTGTTATTATTACGCGGAAAAGCTTTCTTACTTAACACGTTAGGTGGTTCTAATTTGCTAAATCATATTGTGACAGCTCAGTTACTCGGTAATATGACATTTGATTCTGTATCAAAACCATTTTTCACAAGAAGTTTTCGTGCACGCCATTAAACATAAAAAACAAGTTATACTACATGCTTGTCACAATTGTCACGCTTGTTACATAACATTAACATTACTTACCTACATTATTATAAAGTAAAGTCGTCATTACATATCCTAATAATATTATAAACGCGAAAGTTTGTAAGTATAGATGGATGTTTGTTACTCTTTCACGTAAAAACTACTGAACGGATCTGGATGAAATTCGGCATTCAGATAGATTATAACCTGGATTAACACATAAGATACTTTTTATCCCGATATTTCTACGGAAACGGGAACCACGCGGTTGACACCGCGAGCGGCCGCTAGTTAGGTATAAAGTAAAGTCGCCGTTTTCCTGTGCCTGTGGCACCGCACTATTCTCTTAACCACGCGATGGATTTTTATGCGGTTTTCACTAAAAGATAGCCCGTTAATTGAGGGTGGTTTTTGTTGATATTTTGTAGATATATTTTTTTTTATGGTGAACTATGACGGTCTTTCTAAGTAAGCGTGGACGTAGGAGCGGACGGGCCGCTAGTGTTTTATAATTAGGTAGCAACATAAATAATATAAATAATTTTATATAAAATCACGACTATTATCCCCGAAGAGTTAGCCGGAGACAACAAAGCAATTCTTAACTATATATAGTCTACTTTTCACCAAATAGCGACTGCACATATGCTCAGCGTGACAGGTCAGGAGCCCATCGCCACTCATTGCTGTTGGATATATGTGCAGTCTTTAGTCCGTTAGTCGCCTTTTACGACACCCAAGGGAAAAGGGGGTGGTAGTATTTATTCACCGCTAGGCGACACGGGGAATACCGTGAAAGTAAAAGTTTATCTCAAAATATACCCAAATTTACCGCCTACACCCCTCCCGTGTCGATTTTTCAAAAATGTTCTATCATACAAACCTTGTCCTAACAATAGTAAACTCAACAATAAAATAATTAGCCAAATAGGTGCAGCCGTTCTGGATTGATGCGCAAACGTTACATTCGTAACAAAAATTTTATTTATGTGTAAAGATATATTTAAGTATTAAATTAATTAAATAAGTTCTCGTTAATTTAAATAAGTACCTACACGCACCATTTCCAAATTTTGTGAGATCACTGCTTTCCACTTCACTTCAGTTCAGTTCACTTCAGATGTAAGAAAACAGTACAGGATGGCTGCCGGCTTTACCTTTGTGTGAGCAATTATAAAAACAAAACGGAAAATTCCTTATAAATACTTATCAGAACTTTGGACTAAACAATTTCGATTTAAAACCAGAGTAATAAATTAATCCTTTTTTAATTAGTGCATACCAAAATGTTATGTAAACAATGCGATAATAATTTATGCCGTAAAGTTGCATTCTTACAACGCTTTCTCTTTTCTACAACACCTTATCAAGTATTTAATCAACTCCGATAATAAAAGGTTGTTCACTGGTGGCGTATTATGAAACTTTGCTCGAAGCTGTCGACTTGTGTTTATCAATTAGAAAGTAGGGACTCAAGATATTGAATTTTTTTGTAAGCGGACTTGCTTATTTTTTCACTTGACGACCTCCGTGGTCGAGTGGTTAACACGCCGGGTCTGGCGTCGCGCCATCATTGAGGTCCCGGGTTCAATTCCCGGTCGGGTCAATTTAGAGAAAGACTACGTTTTTCTAAATTGATTTCGGGTCTAGGTGTTTTTTTTTATATTTATGTACATATTTATTTATCCGTTATCTTACCATGTTTACGAGTTTCAAAAGAATACTTATCTTGGTACAAGTAAGTAGATAATTCGTGAGCAAAAAAAATTTTTTTTTATCCCTCACGAATATTATCCTCAAAAGGATAGCTACAGAGTAGGCAATCCGCAGAAGCGGTGCACTGCCACAGTCCAAAGCGAAGCGTACGCTTCGCCAAATGACAACTGCACATGTGCTCAGCATGATAGGTGGTGAGCCCCGATGGGAAGAGTCGATACTCTTGGTTAAATAAGCTGAGCTGTCTTCAACCCTATAATCACTTTTAACGACACCCAATAGAAAGGGTCGGTATTGGTAGGTACAGTCAGCATCAAAGTAGCTTAGCATATGAAATTTTCTAATTATTATTATTGCTTAAATAATGGCTTCGCGTTTAGCATTAAGCCAATTTCAAGTGGTTTAAAATTATTTTTAGTACATTTAGTATTGTACGGTAGATTGAATTAAAATGGAGTCTCCCAACACGTGTTGTTGCGAAAAGAACACGGGAGAAACTCAATTTTCTAATGATTGTTACGTTGAAATGACCAGAATTGTCTGACATAGCTGTTGAGTCAAAAGTACATGCCAATATACTTTTGCATTATTGCCTTAACCATTTATTATGAACACAAAAAATGTCATATAATTCTGAAATGATAAATGATGAGTATGTAAAGACACTTACACGTGACTATTACTTTTGCCACTTTGTTTTTGTTCAGTTACTTTTGATGCTGACTGTACATGATGGTGGCAATAAAATAGAAGTGCTTAAAACTTAGTTACCGTTTGAGTATCGCAAATTCGAGGACTTATGAGGAGAATATAAAAAGGATTACAGTAGTAGTTTATTTTAACAACCTACGTGGTCAGTATTAAAGTTGTTATCCGATAACTACCTACTTAGTCAAACATTTAAACGGATTCCTAATAAGATCTTGGGCTAGAGTGTGGGAAAGTTGTTAGTAGTAAGCTTCTCTCCATTAGTATTTCCGTAGGTAAATGTGTACAAGAAAAACAACCAGTCTCAGGAAAGCTCGAATGGGATTCAAACCCATGAACCCATATTTTTCTAGTAAAACATTTTATCCTATATCTAAATAGCATTGTGAATGCAAAAATTTCAATAATAAAGATGTTTATAAGCATTTACGTCTTTATCGATTGCTAAATACTTGCAATAAGTAGTATTTCATTCGACTGTGAGGGTAGACTTCACAGTGACGTAGCTCGGAGCCAGCGGGCTCACAGCGTAAATCACTAACTACTAGAAAAAATTCAATGAGTCTTATGGGGTATCGGTAGCTTAGCGGTTAGAGGAGTGGACCGGCAATACAAAATCGGATCCCGTTCGAGCTTTCCTGAGACTGGTTGTTTTTTTTTCTAGTAAAAATTTTATCCTATATCTTTAAAGCACATTTCAATAATAAAGATATGTAAATGTGTACGCCTATTTATAATCCCACTCTACTATCGGTTTTTACTTTCCTATATAATGTCGCAACTCGTGTTATATTTGCATTAGATACACAATTAAATGCATACACTGAAACTCGTACGCCAGCACCGACATCGGCAACCAAGCCCAAGCCTACTCCCACTCCTCTTATTTAAGCAGTTAGATATCTGTAGTTGAAAGACTAGGTAGCTAGCTCATAGCTGAATACAGTTTTTTTTTAAATTTATTTAAAAACAAAAGGAATACAATTTAGGTACATAAAGACCGCACCACGAAAACCTCGTAGGGTTTATCTGGGTGTCGGTGAGTCGCTAGTATAATTTATTAATCAGCAGAAGTTAGTAGGTTGAAATTGGGGTTTCTGGATCAGAAGAGATCCAGCAACCCCAATTTCACCATTCATTTATTCATGTTTTCATCCATTCATTCATGTTTTCAGCTTTTCTAGTTTTCATTTATTCATGTTTTCATCTATTCATTCATGTTTTCAGCTTTTCTAGTTTTCAACTTTTCGCATAGTTTATTTATAACAAATTAGCCTATCGCTATCGATTCATTTATAAATGTTTTTACTAAGTATTTCTAGTTTTCAAGCATTCACATATTAAGGTACTACTTTTAGTTATACTACTTACGTTACTTGATAATCAGAGTTAATTTGATATCACTTGCTTTTAATTTTGCTGTAAGTAGCAAATTCTTATAAGACAAGCAAGACTCGATTATTTATTATTTTTGTATTCCAACCAAATACAAGATTTTTTTTTCTAATAACTCGGGGCAACAGTTTTGACATTTCATAACGAAATTATTAACCCGTACCCTGTTTTATTCGATGGTATTAATATAGCACTGTATTGCTCGTAATGTGATCATTAGTTGTTACTAAATGAAGGTCGCTCAAACATTGTTGTTTATTATTATCTCCCTCAATATCTTCTAATTGTAAATGAGTTATTTGAATTTTTAAGTTACTAACTAATGGAAAATACCTAATAGACACTAGAAATAAAATAAAACAAAATATTCTTATCATACTATGTTTATTAATTTATTTTAAAAACATTGCTTTCTGTACACCATTTATTTAAACAAAATACATTTTTTAAAGCACTTAACTTATTATGATGCATACAACTTACAATATCAGATGAATTTACATACTTATCATACAATGATACTAAACTAGGTCAATTTCTATCTTCTAAATTATGAATATTATTGTTATGTAACATATCTTTTAACCAAATCGCTTTTTCACGGCCTTTTGTAAAAATACACTTATTTATTAAAAAACTTTCTATAATCTTCTTGAAATTCGTATAAGGCACAAATCCTTAATTCTTGATTTTTAATGAATCATTCTGTCTCGAGCAATCAATAACAAACAGCGGCGCTTTTTCTTTGAATGGATACAAGTCAAGCAAGGGATCAATACCACTGTTAAAATATGATTGACGAAAGTTTGCAAACATCTCATATAATATACTATATTTACCCTCATCGAATTTCAGATTAAGTGAGTCATATGGGAAGTATTGAGAATTCAAAAATAACTTCAAATTCGTCACTTTACAATAGACGAGCTTTTTTTGCTTGTTTGCAGACCAAAAATGACATATCTCGGTTTCTCTAACTGGGAGGCGGTTTTGATTGACCATGAATGCTTGGTAGTTTTTGGTAATAGTGGGTACTCATATAAATCCCAATTTCTAAATGCTAGCTGTACTGGACGGTGTTTTTCCAATTGTTTAAGTAGTGACAATTTAGTGCGATCGGAAACTTTTATATGGGGCATGCGCCACTGCACTTTTTGAATTTAAATTTCGAGATCGTCATTTTTCTCCATAGTTACGCAATTTAAAACAGAACTACTTCTATGTAATATAAGTTCATGTCTACAATTTATAATTATTTTATTATAATCTTCAGCAAATCCTAATAATTTATTCAGTGGGACGATAGCACTAAAATATCCATTTTTTTTAGTGTCGTGCCATTTAAGTTCCATCCCCAAACTGCCGCATCTTTATTTTCACCTTCATTCATGGATATGTATGACTTCATTGTTGTAGTAATTCCGGCATTTTTTATGCGATCTATTTCCACACCATTTAATTCATATCGTATGTCTTGAAACAAATATGTAATTGAGTTGTTTATAAAATGAACATCCTTTTCCAGTATTTTTCCTGCCGAATCTTTTGTAGTCACTCTAGCATAACCTTCTATGTAAATAGAGCTACTGGACGGCAGCACATATATATCTTGCTGGTGAATAGGTATTCTCACTTCATCGCTATATTTAAAGCTGTTATTGTATGGATTGTAGCTATGAATCTCATAGCTCTCGATAGAGTTATCGTGATACGGGAGATCGGTAATTTGTAACATTTTGTAATTTCCAAATCCAAGATCTTTTAAAAAAATTCTTATTTTCCTTAGTGATTATTTTAGTTCTTACAAAACTTACACGTCTATCGTCTTTCGTTATAGGGAGCGAAATATTACGTTTGCTTCTCAGAGGTAGACTTTTATTAAATACAATCATGTTAACTATATCAATCCATAAATAAAGATAATAGATAAATTACTACTGTTTGCTCAATCTAGAAACAGTTAATTGAAACAGTATTCGTGAAGTATTTATTACTAATAACTATGGTAGAATGATTGCAAAATTCTTTTTTCCATTTTTTATATACTATGCGCTTGATCCAACGTGAGCTGCTGTAGCACAGAAATATACTGAACTATAATTTTATTTTTCTTTAATATTGTTCTTCCAAAATGACGTAATAAATTTTAAACATAAATGCCCACAGTTGTACAAATGATTTTTTTGTATATTATCATAGTTATAATTAATATTGGCTCCAACGTATTTTATGAATTCTTTTGGTGGTTTTAAATTACCATAACTGTCAAAATATTCGATATAATCATATATTTTCCCATAGGCTACCCAATGTGTTCCTGTGTATTTCGAAGAGTCGAGATTTATTACTCCACATTCTAATGGCAAAGGTTTGCGAGGTAATTCATCTCTCATGAAAACACCTCTAAAAAACGGAATGTTTTTTGAATATATCGATATTGGTTAAAGCTCTATTAGGTAGCCGGAAATTCAGTTTTTTTGCTTTGTGACATAAATGCCGAGACCGTCTTTGAAGGATTTAAGCTGTAATCCTTTACCAATACACACTGCTTCAATTTGCTTATTGTGCCTTTCCAGTTCTATCAGCTGTTTTTTAGCTGCTTTATATTCATTAACTGCCTTTGCGATTCCTGCAGCACCACCAACCAAACTTCCGGCAGCAGACAAACCAGCAAATATCGGTATTAAAGGAAGAAATCCACCAGTTTTAGGTACGGGTATAACTCTCGGTAATTTTATTGGTATGCCTGATGCTAATTCTCGGGCAGTCGCATACGCTAATTCCATTAAATTAGCACTTTGTTCAAGTTTTTTATTCGTTTGGTTAATATTAAAACCAATTTGTTAATATTTGATATTTTTTCTAAAATATCAATTCTGATTTTATTGACATAATCATGATTAAGAGTAATGCCAGACCCTGATTCACTTAATGTTGAAATCTCATCGTGTTGCGATAATACACGATAACTTTTTAATATTTTACTTGTAGCAGAGTCACCATCACATTTATCGTCATTCATGTTCAAAGGGCTTCTATAAAATGACTAATTCCTAACATTTTTATTTTTTATAATACAAGCTTCCTTTAACTCTTCAATAATTGATAAAATTTCATTATCATGGTTAGTATTACCAGCGCTTTGTGAAGCAATCAGTAACTTAAGCCTTTCAATAAATTCATTATGATCATCCCAAAATATGTAATCCGTATTACTTTTATATTTTTTATATTTTGGGATATATCCACCACTTTTTGATCTTATCAATTGATCTTCAATTTCAGCATCGTGATTATTTTGTTTGAAAAATAGAGGTTTGATAATATGACGATATTTTAAGCTTTTATCACCCCTAATTCGACCAGCTGCTTTAAAATCTCGTTTATGAGCATTTGTGTAATGAAGTATATCTTTATATACAATTTTATCTCGCTCGGTTACTATATCGAGGTCTGGTTTATTACGCATAAGAAGTTCCTTTAAGCCTGGAGTAAAATCATAATGTAAATCATCGATTGTAAATATATAGCTTTTTTCTGAGTTTAATGAATCACTCTTGAGAGAAAAAGATACTTTAGAGTTACCCATCTTCAAGTCTTTGTTTTCACTACGTATTCCAAATGGAACGTTAATATTATTATCATAAACATCGATTACATCCTCTTTCTTTAGCGATGCTAGCGTATTATTACAGCTT
Organism: Scoparia ambigualis; assembly: GCA_963921215.1. Classification (NCBI taxonomy): domain Eukaryota; kingdom Metazoa; phylum Arthropoda; class Insecta; order Lepidoptera; family Crambidae; genus Scoparia; species Scoparia ambigualis. The sequence goes on along the minus strand of OY992512.1, from coordinate 23,756,715 downwards.
TGAGAAGGATTTTTTTCTTCGTCACTATAATCATAATACTCTGAGCCGTCATTTGAATCTACTTCAAATAGTTTTTCGACATTTTGACTATCTTTATCTTCATCATCATTTTTAGACATATCAATAGAGACGTTTAATGTATGTTTAACATTGTCATCACTTGCTTTGATTAATGTATTTAAGTTGTCTGTAACAGGTTTAAATATCCTTTTAAATTTCAAATTATTAGCATCTTCTTCGTTCTGAATAATTTTTATTTTGTTTTTTATATTGTCCACTGATTTAATTAGTTGTGTTTTTATCTCATAATCCATAATTTCCGCAAATCGACTGTTTTGCACCAATATCTAAATCAAAATGATTTATTTTTCTATACACATATTTATATATTCGTTTATATTTATCTTCATAAAATTGTGTTCTATAAATGTATAAAAGTATCAAAACACTGTCTATATCTTCCTTTATTCAAATCACAATCTTTATTTATTAACAAAAAACTGAATCTATCCCTCCATATTGTAGAGCAAAGCTTTTTGAATTCAAGCCATTCAATGTCCGTAGTTACATGCTCATTATAAATATGTCTTAAATTTATATCATCTTGTTTAAAGATAATCAGGAGATAGACATTGTCACGTATTAATTGTTTAGGTATTTTTGAATAAGTTTGTGATAAATAAAAACAATCTATTAGTTTATGTCTTCCCATAGCAAAAAAATTACGAATATTAATCTGATTTTCACAGGCTACGTCGTCAAAAATCATTATCGAATTTTTCAAGGCATCACTAGGCGGGATCACGTCTTTGTTACGATTGAAAACAAATAATTTTGCTTCAGGAATTTGTTTCATAACTTGTTTTAAAAAACAATACTTTGGTTGAAAAGCTGTTTTAGAATATAGATAGATATTTCTTTTTTTTTTATGCTAAGCCCGGCAAATGACTCCACTCCACCTGATGTTAAGTGGAAATGAGGTCCAGGCGCGAGGACAACTGGTGCAGCGTAAGAGACGTAGCATCAGTCACCCTCACTCTGCCGGCCCACAGAGTGCTTCTTCACGCCTCGTTTGAAGGACCCTATGTCATAGGTAGGAGGGAATACGTGTGCTGGTAGACTATTCCATCTTTTGGAAGTGCGGCAAAGAAACGAGTCACCAAATTTCTTTGTGCGTGATGGAATGTTAGAAACTGTAAATTGGTGACTCCGGAGAGCAGAACGCGTACTCCTATGGAGGAAGGGAGAAGAAGGGATGAGGTCAAAGAGTTCTTCAGAGCATTCGCCATGGTATAAACGGTAAAAGACGCTGAGTGACGCAATATCTCTACGCAATTGCAAAGGCTCGAGAGTTTTAGTGACCTCCGCATTGCCGATAATGCACGCAGCGCGGCGCTGCAAGCTGTCCAAGGCATCGAGAAGATACTTTGCGGAGCCGTTCCAAAGGTGAGAGCAATACTCCACGCAAGACCGCACCTGTGTCTTGTATAATAGACACAACTGATCAGGCGTGAAGAATCGCCGCACCTTGTTCAGGACACCGAGTTTACGTGAGGCATTTTTAATTACGGTTTCGATGTAATCCTTTTGGTTAGCGGATATCCATATACCGAGCATGTTAATACTGCTCTGCAGGCCTAGAGATGTACCCTGAAGAGAGGGAAGGGAAAGGAATGGCGACTTTTTCGCTGTGAACGCGCACACCTGTGTTTTCTTGGCATTGAACTCCACCAGATTATCGGAGCCCCATTTAGAAATGAGGTCCAACACCCGATCGAGCTCAATGACAAGATTTGCTCGCTTCATTTCGGTGTCTACCCGCCCAGCCGTTGGGTGACCGTTATATCCCCCATGCACTGTGCTATCATCTGCATAGCAATGAATGTTTCCAAGAGGAAGCATGTCATTGATATGCAGAAGGAACAGCGTGGGGGATAGAACGGAGCCCTGAGGAACACCAGCGTTCACTGACATGAACCGCGAAGCGCATCCATCCGAAAGGACACGGATTCTACGCTCATGCAGGAAGCTAGCAATCCAGGTACAGAACTGAGCGGGCAAACCGTATGCCGGGAGCTTGGAGAGAAGAGCTTTGAATTTAAGACCATTTTTATTTAATAATAAATTGAGCATAACATTAGTTTTCCCGCAGTTCGAAGGGCCACACATAATACATCGAATAGTATCGGGTAAAAGTTTACTATGTTTTACTCTGTATGAATAATTCTCAGTTTTTATATTGTTCACTTCTAAAGTCTCGGTTGTTTAATGAACTTCATTGCGAATGTGACACAAATGCCACCTTACTCATCCTTTTATACATGCAGGTATTATCTATAAAATAAAAATTAAAACCATAAACTTAGTGAAAATCGTTTATTTTTCGCATCACATATTTACAAAATATAATATATTAAACATAAACCGTACATTAAATATATATTAATCATATTATATGAAAAATACATATTTATCATGATCTCGTAGGTACTTTGTCGTCAAATAATACTTCATTACATATATGACACACAGTAGCGTTTTGATAATGACTTTCTTGATCTGGTGTTAAAGGTGACATTTGCTTTTTTTCTAACAGTATCTCATTAATTAATTCAGCATCATTAATTAATAATTTAATGAACACTTGTACACAATCAATATCTCTGTATGCAACATATTTGTTTAAGTGTTGATCGTGCGAGCAACAAATATAGTAGCCGAAACTAGAAGGTTGATGTTTCTTCAAAGTAACGGTGTTTTCAGATTTCTGTTCCTTAAAATTTGTTAACAAGCATTCAAAATCAGCATAAATCACAAAATTAATTTTTTGCTGTCTTTCATAATGCCTGAATTTTAAAATAGTACCCTTTTCAGGCAAAATACTTAAAATTTGGTACATTCATGTGACCGAAACTTAGATTCACTACTAAAAAACTGTAAACAGGATTCACATATAAATATTCTGCCTTTATGTAGAGTTATTTGACGTTTCACTAATCGAATAAGATCTTTGATCAAACAGTAATGTTCTTTATTATTACGCTCGAAATACAATAGATTATAATGATCAATTTTTCGGCTTTTTGTCAAATATAGTGGCCCCCTCACACAGCATTTGTTGCTTAGACCATACACATTTTAATACTTATGTCAGGGTTATTGCTTTCAAATAATCTGATATCTGCAAATGTAGGTGGAAAAGACATTCCCTTTACATTAAGAACAGAAGAATAATGCGGATACGAGTTTACTCTGCACACATTATTCTTTGCAGGGAAAAGTCCGGCAACTATACTCCAAAGAAAACAATGATTGTCGGTATTTTGTACATTAATACAACTTTTAGACTTTTTTATAGATTGCGGTAGCTCTATGTATGTACCACCTCTCATAGGACTGTATTTATTTATATTTATTTCCAAATGACTCGTGCTTAAAAAAGTCCAGCCAGATTCACAATGTTCGAATTCAGCTAGTTTTGTTTTAAATATTTCTACTAAATTCAAGAACAGTTCATTTAATTCTGTGGACTGATAAACGATCTCATATTTTGTATTAAATGACTTCAGTTGCTGTTCATTTGACTTTGGTAAAGTAAAATAGGCAAATAATTCAATACAGCTATGTTTTCTTAACGATATGTTTATTAATTTTATAAGATCATTTAGATTGCCGCTCAGAAACGCCTCTGGTGTGAGGTACTCGACTTTCTGAGACGGGATTAATCGATAAGTAACTAATCGATTTTTAAATGCGGTGGCAATAATATCAATATTATCAAACTCAGTCTTTATCAAACTATTCGATTTATGTAAATTTGTTTTCAAATGATATCTGTATTCATTTCGAGACATTTCAATTCTACATTTTTCACATTCGATTTTTTCATCCCGTTTATCAGCGAATGGTGGAAGCGGTGATGGGCGCAAAAAAACTGGCGGAAAGAAAAATAAGAGATGTAATATAGTATAATAATGATTATATATTAATACTAGAATAATTAATTATAAAAGAGATTAAACATTGTTAGATATATTGCAATAAAGTTAGCACTTAAGTATTATTCACCGGTCTTACAAAGTTGAATAACTACTTAATATATCAGGTCGACAATTCTTAAATTCTTGTCTTGTTGCTTTTATGAATTGTGTGAGATGCGTCCACGCCTCTGTATCAGCATTAGTTTGATTTTTTATCGTTATGATGGCATGGCGCCATCTATTCATTGGCTGAACCTTCTTAATTTCATCACATCTATAAACTTTTAATTCGATGTAATGAGAACCGTTCTTTACAGAATCAGTTTGTCGCGAAACGCCTTGTGGTACTCTTTTCGTCAAGTAGGAGCAAATTTTTGTTAATTTTGTACCCGGTCTTGCTATCTCAAGCTGCTCATCATCGCTGTCGCTGCCAAAGACGTCTCTTGAATAAGCCTTGGTGGAGGGCTCATGTGCTGCGATGATAACAGTGTTGATGGTAGCAGCAGTAGCATGGCGAGAGCTGCTGCTCTTGCCATCGCTCTTTAATTTAATTGCATCAGGCTCGTCGACACTGCGGAGAGATGGACGCGACTTCTTCAATACGGATCTTAAAAAAGAAATAAACTTTATCAGCGGATTGTTTTCTTCGCTTTTTATAAACATTACACATTGTTTAATATGTCGCTGTGATGCTTTTATAAATTTTATGAGGTGCATCCATGCTTCTGTATCGCAATTAGTCTTATTTTTTATTACTAGATCTGCTAGTCGCCTTTTCCCCAATTCTTTATTTATTTCTTTTGTATTTTTACTATATATCTGAAGGTCGATGTAATATTTTCCAACTTTTGTTTTATGTATCTGTTTAGGATATTTTTTTGTAAAGTACGAATACATATTACTATTATATTCTGAGCTATTATTACCTTCTTGACTGTATTTATGGTCATCGCTGTCATCTTCGCTATCAGTTCCAAAAAGTTCGTAGCTCGAATATTTGCTAGTGTGTGCTGGTGTGATAGTCGGAGTTTTGCGCTTTTTCGACACTTTAGAGCCTGCAACGGGTGGTTAGCACGACTTCTTGGTGGAGGTCTTGCCGCTGCTAGCATGATGTGAAGTTGAAGGCTGGACAACCTCGTCTTCAGAAAATTCTGAGGTGTGGCGAGTTGCAGACCTGAAATATTTAATGTTCATATTAATAAACATTAGAGATGAACTGAGTACTCGGTTACTACTCGGTACTCGGCATATTTGATGTTTTTTTTATTCTCGTACTCGACCGAATAACTCGATCAAGTGATGAGTACTCGGTGTAAGAAAAATATTAAAAACAAACTTGTTAATTAGGCAAGTAAAAAGTATTTATTAATTTAAAATTCAGTTAAGTATTAAATAAAGATATAATTACATGTAACAAACAAATTACGATACACATGTAATGTAAATAATATTACGCGTAATTACTCGTCGGTGTCACAGAATAACTAATAGTACTACCGGTGTCGCACCGTGAACCTGTATAAACTAGTTTTCGCACCTCAAAGCGATTGTATAGAACCGAGTAACTCAGCCGAGTAGGTACCCGATTCGGCAACCAATAAAACGAGTAATACTCGATACTCGGTTACTCGGTAAAATCAGTACTCAGAGAATCTCTAATACACAGGAATATATTTTTTTTATAAATAATGAATCAATGAATTATCGTAATATTAGAATTAATCAAATAGACGTTAATTGAATTAACAGAATAGATGAATTATTTGAATAGATGTAATTAATGAATATCGAATCACTTACATTTTATATTACTCGATGCACTTATAGTTTTTCTGAAGATGTTATTGCGCTTCGCACTTTCTTGAACTGGACTGTGACATCTCCAGCCTCATCCCGGCTTAAATATACTCATTGTCACGTGGACTATTTTCCATATTTGTAAAAGTTTGGTGTACCTAAAACACATAGTAAGCACCGCATGCGAAAATGCAACGTCGACGATAATCCCTAATTTAGATCAAGCGCCTCACCGTCTCCTAAATACAAAGTTATATCTTTCAGTTTCGCTTTGAAGCGTGATTTATTATCATCCTTAAAGTAACGTATATAGGGCTGTCATACGACGCATCAAAATCAAGCCGTCTTAAGAGATGGTGCCTTAACATAGTGTAGCAAGGCCTAAGTAATCTGTCTCATAATACAAAGTTATTTCTTTCAGTTTTGCTATGAAGTGAAATTTATTAGCGATCTTATATCAAAGCTTATAAGGCTGACAATAAATGTCCCATCGAAACCAAACAGTAATAACACTATTTGCTAAGACATAGTGTACTACGAAATACGTAGCATATGTTTTATTACCGTAGATTCAAAATATATTGTAAAAGTGTTATGCTTTTTTTGTTGTCGGTTTTATAAACTATAAACATACATATATATAGCAGGTAAAGTATAAAAACACGACAGGAATAAAATAAATTACAATTTAAAAGCGGTCTTCTGATTGTGCACAACAAATCAACTTCGTAATATGGCAGTAAGTACCTACTTATCTATTTTTTCGTAAACACATTTTACAACAGCTACCTATGGATTCGTTATACTCATCTTAAATTCTGCAGTATTTAATAAAAGCATAGTTACTCATTTAGTTTTCTAAAGATTTTTGTAAAGTTATTTCATATCATGTTTTATATAAGTTTAACAATATGCTGTGTTCTTGTTGCAGACATCATCTGACTTCAATGTCTATTCACCAATTCCAGCAGACCAATTGCTTCGACAGAATGTGATGGATTACATTGAACATGAACAACCGCTTGTAATTGACGAACAATCAAATAGCACCGCTCAAAATAACGATAACACACTTAGAAAAAGACAAGCAGGTGATGTTTTATATTCATATATTAAAAAGCCCCGCAAGGGCGCACAATCCAAATTAATAAGACTTCAAATATTTGACGCTGACGAATTGAAGAATGCTGAAAATATCGAGTGTAATTGTGAAGCTGGTGTTTGTGCGCAGTACGTATAGTTGACTACACATTTTCTGATGAAGTGTATAATATGTGTGTGCTAGAGATCGACTTCTTAAAATGCATAGAAAACTTTTATAATATTCTTGACTGTGCTTTTTACTGAATTAAAATACGTATATGTTATACCAAGTTTTTTTATTTATTATTTTATTGTTTTCTCATTAGCTTTAATTACCCTTAATCAGCGTTAGCAATTTAGATAAATGACAGGCAACCTTAAAAAACATGTAAGTAGGTACCTATCTAGGTATTTAATTCTGTATTCGATTTCAATAGTTTCGTGGTTTAAACATGTTTTGTACATGGATAGTAGGCTAGTAGCAGAGGCTCGGGCTGGGTTGTTATAATACAATAAGTTTCCTTTTAAGGGATTCGGTACGTAAACATCAAACACGCGCCCGTTCATAACTAGAACGCTTTAATTGAATTCGATATAAAAACAATAAAAAGAATCGATAGCGATAGGCTAATTTGTTATAAATAAACTATGCGAAAAGTTGAAAACTAGAAAAGCTGAAAACATGAATTAATAGATGAAAACATGAATAAATGAAAACTAGAAAAGCTGAAAACATGAATGAATAGATGAAAACATGAATAAATGAATGGTGAAATTGGGGTTGCTGGATCTCTTCTGATACAGAAACCCCAATTTCAACCTACTGAAGTTAACGATAATCTAAGTTGATAAAGTCAACCCAGACCTCCGCTAACATCCCTCGCCATTATGTAATGCTTTTTTAACTTAGATCTAAGAAATTTAACGTTGTTAATATACATTGACTGGAAATCTACCGGAAGTTTATTTAAATATAAGGGTACAAGATAATTGCTGACTCTAGTTCCATAGACATTTATGGCGTTTGGTAGAATATATTTATTATCATAAGAGATGTTTCTGAGATTACTAGGCCTTGATTTTTCTATTAAAGTAAGTATATTTTTTTTTTCTTATAGGTATATTTTGAACAACATACTATTTTTTCAAAAGCATATCTGGAATTTAATAAAAAATCAAAACCTTAAACCTTATGTATAGTAGAAAAAGTGACAAAATGTATTCGATAATACAAAATTAATAATATCAATCATTCTTTTCTTCTCTAAAAAAAAAATTATGACGAGATTTTAAAAGTAGACAAAACTCTAATTTCGTTTTTATTATTTTTGAGGTTGGCTGAAATATGTTAAAGTTCCGTCTGTTATGCATAACTTAAAACTTTTATACTCGTACTTTTATACTTGATTTTTCAGCTACAACGATTACTCAGTTAAAATATCATGTTACGCCTGAATTTCCCTATCTATGTAACAAATTTTTGTTTAGTAACAATAACTTTAAAAAATAAAACAAGTAAGTAAGTACCTAATCAACAGACAATTGAATACAAAATCACGAAGGCGAGACGTAAAGTTGATTGAAAAATCTTACTTTGAGTGAGGTTTCATTACAATTTCTACAAACCATCCCATCAAAGAGATAAGTAATTAACCCTCTTCCCACTAAAGCCAATGATAATAACCTGATGGTTAACGAATTCTGATAAACTCGTTAACTAACTTGATTCTTGGAAACATAAACATAGAATTATGTCGGTCAATTTTCTCCACAATATACTTAATTCCACAAAGGATATTGTGTGACCTCTATCGCACTTGATGGTAATGCACAAAAAGGCCTCTGGTCGTCTTACCCTCAACTCCTAGAGCGGTATTACTATGTATAATCTTACTTTGCAAATTCACATACGAATGTTAAATAGTAAGATTAAAGTAATACTGCTCTAATAAGAGGTGTATGTATGGCCTTGTCGCGTAGCAGATCCTATCCTACTATCCTACTAATATTATAAACGCGAAAGTTTGTAAGTATGGATGGATGTTTGTTACTCTTTGACGTAAAAACTACTGAATGGATTTAGATGAAATTCAGTAAACAGATAGTTTATAACCTGGATTAACACATAGGATACTTTTTATCCCGATATTCCCACGGGAACGGGAACCACGCGGGTGAAACCGCGAGCGGCTGCAAATTTACAATAATACTACCACCTCTTTCCTTCCCTTGGGGGTCGTAAAAGGTGTCTAACGGACTACTACTACCGACGATATTTGACGAGCATTCATGGCATGACCCCGGAGGACCGAACAAGTGGGCTTTAAAATAAACATGGAGAAGACGAAATGTCTAACTCACGTGTCGTACCCACTCCTCTGAAGGTTGGAGACCCTACTCTTGAAGTTGTTGACGAATTTAAGACATGGGACAAAAACTTTAAGAAAACGGTCAAAGGAAAATGAAATAATGTGTGAGACAACAAAACGCTTTTCGTTGAAAGCGGCTACAAACTAAAATGTTAACTTTGAACAGACCCGCGTTTCATATCGTATTTTTGAGAGATTAAACAACTCCGCTAAGAAACTGTTTGAGTTGCTACGTAGTCAAGTGTACCCAAGGGAAGGGAGGGGTTGGTAGTATTATTGTCGGTAAATAAGAGCGCACTTGAGAAGTGAGCTCTTATTTTCTCGCAAGGCAATAACAGAAAAAAGTACTTTATTTGTTGCCTCTTAAGGTTGATTTCACCACTAAATATTTGGTTATTTCGGTTCTGTAGTTCATCTTATCAAATTAAAACGCTATACTCAGATCTGCCCCTCACTCTTAGATTTTTTTTGACAGTTTTTTGACACTAACTGTCAACGTCAAATTTGACAGAATCGAGCATAGACTATGCGATATTTTGCGATAACAATACATAAGATGAACCACAGAACCGAAATAACCAAACTTGTTCATACTAAAGTAGTCTGTAAGTCTATGAAAACACGGTACAAAGTCAAGTGTGTTTTTGCAGGTGCGGTCTCATGCGACCGCTTGGGGTTTGAAGGGTATCAGTATGTTTACATACAGTATACATAATATACTGTCCCTCGGTTCAATTACCTCTATCATTAGAATTAAGTCGCTTAAATTAATGGGTACTTTCTTAGGTACTTTACATTAATCACCAAAATCGTCAAACCACACATCTATGCGTCGCAGGCTTAGAATAATAACGCTATAGAAACCAAGTTCGCGCGCCTATTTTGAAGCACATTAATTGGAGCCAGAAATGGCACCAAACGCCGGACCGCTCCGTAGTGTTCAATGTCACAGCGCGCCGAACGTGTCTCGCGAAAACAAAAAAAAAATGACGGTTTGTGCAGTTAAATTGTGTCACAACACATCTGAAAAACAAAAGAAGTGTAATAACATCACTTTTCACAGGTAAGCTTTCAGTATTTCATAGTATCTTGTAGTTAATTAGGTCAAAATATAAACGTACTGCAGTGTGATTCTCTAAGTTAAAGCCTCGGTAGCAGCGGGTGCCGCAGTACTGTCTCTTTCATATTCATAGAATTGGAAAGAGACAGCAGATCACGGCCATGCGCGCACGTCACGCGTGTGTGAATCGGTTTAGTGCTTCATTTTTGACAGAGCGCTTGTATGAAGACTATCTTTCTATAGCGTTATTATTCTAAGGTCGCAGGGCTATGTAATACGGGCTACGCATAAAAAGGTCTAAATCATTAAAAAAAACACAACCCGATCTGGAAATTGAACACAAGCCATTTTGGATATCGAGCCTAGCGCTTTGCAAATTTATAAAAGGTCATTGTTTGCAAATTGGTCGTTGCATGTTTTTTATTTGATTACTAGTAGGTACACCCGACAGACGTTGTCCTGTCCAAATTACAATGACAACTCAACTGACAGCAAAAAGATAAATGTCGCGAAGAAAAAGTAAGAAAACTGCAAAAAGTTTTTAGCAACCAATTACATAACTTAAATACCTACCTGTTATGCACAACGTCTTTTTATGTTTATAGTTTTTTTTATGAGGATTTTTTTCTTTTCTTCTCACCGTTTCTAATCTTCCCTAAACTTTCATAAATATTTCGAGATCATTTTGATCTTGAAAACCAAATCGCTTCGGTCATTCTCGACTTTTTGCGAGACAAACGAACAGCAATTCATTTTTATGTAGGTATATAAATTATCCTCTACGGGTAAGCACTTGGCTTTCATCTCACCTGCTAATAACTGACGATAAGGCCGAAGGAAGCGCGTTTTATCCGGAATCCCCAACCACTGAGGAACGGCTATCTTATCTCTAAACTGTCTTGTCTTGTCTTATGGCGTAATCCTTTAAGTAAGACAATGATAGACAGCAAGGCGGACTTAACAAGCCTCACCACCAACCAAACTAAGTACACAAAGATGTCTATGACCGTTGGCTTAGCCACAGAGAATAAATATTATTTTTGGTATAGAAAAACAAAAAAACCTACATATATATAACCACGACTATTATCCCCGAAGGGTTAGTCAGAGACTAGACAATGAGGACAGCAAAAGCAGTCCTCTACCATAGAACACTTTTCACCAAATATCGACTTCACATGTGCTCAGCGTGACAGGTGATGAGCCCATCGCCGCTCTATGCCATTGGAAGTATGTGCAGTCTTAAGTCCGTTAGTCGCCTTTCACGATACCCAAGGGAAGAGAGGGGGTGGTAGTATTGTTTCACCGCTACGGGACACGGTTAACTATTTATTTTTATATAAATCATTTTTGGCATTGAAAAACAAAAAAAAACTATTCTGAATGAACTAAGTTACAAGTAACTACAAATATACTTGAAGTGAATATCATTAAGTCAATAACGTCTCAGTTCGAGAGTCTCCATTTAATAATGTTGGTAATTCGTTTAACCAACTTCGTTTATTCATTAAGAACAAGTTAGTCCCTATCGAATAGACTCAGGTACAAATACAATAAAACATAAAACCGTGTCACGTAGCGGAAACAATTCCCTTGGGTGTCGTAAAAGGTGACTGACGGACTAAAGACTGCACATAGACGATGGGCTCACCACCTGCCACGCTGAGCACATGTGCAGTCGCTATTTAGTGGAAAGTGGACTATGGCAGAGGACTGCTTTTGCGGTCCTCATTGCCTAGTCTCTTCCTAACCCTGCGGAGCTACTATTCTTGATAATATGTATGTGTGTGTATGTATAAATGTATTGAAGAATACACTAGTAATAAATAATCTATAATTTGGCAATAATCTATATTTATTAATAAGATTTTTACACCAACAAACAAACGAAAAGCAGCGCTTAGCAAAAGTTTGTTCTAAAAAATAACTTACGGTTATTGTAAAACTCAGCGCAGTCCACTCCAATCCAAACGGCACCAAAACAATTTATTATTTCACAAACGATGACATTCCAAATATAAATTTAAAAAAAATGTAAAGGTACATAACTCTTTTTTTAAGTAACGTTTTACATCCAAAAAGTATTTATGCCGAATATTATCGTGATACGGAAAAGAGCGCGGCGGACACTTCTCCACACAAGCATAAAGTTCGCAAGCTCGCGAAGTACTAAGCGGCGTTGGCTTTTCTGCGTAGGTACGAGATATGATTTAATTACTGACTTTTAACGTTGTCCCTGGAATTTCCCTATGTGTTATTACTGGCCATGTTAATTTAGGGCTCCATTTTTATAATTGACGATAGCCTTTGTGGCTGCGTTTACAAAAAGCATACGTATTGTACCAATATATCGTAGCGTACGAGATATGATTTAATTACTGACTTTTAAGGTTTTCCCTGGAATTTCCCAATATGTTATTACTGGCCATATTAATTTAGGGCTCCATTTTTCTAATTGACGATAACCTTTGTGGCTGCGTTACCAATACAATACAATACCAATTATCGTAAAAATTTTCCAAACCGTTCTGTAAATTGGACCGGTTATTTTTATGCTTCCTCATCGTGTAAAGATAAGTCCTAAAGTATTATTTAACTGTCTGTCGCCAGGAATCTGCCATTGCAGTCTCAATCGGTGTTTGTCGCAACGAAAGCAATTTGAAAATTTACGAGTATGATAGTAATTAACACAACAGCACAACCCAGTATTTTATTTTCGTGGCACAATACGAAGAAAACGCTGCAGTAGGCGGCTGTATTGTAAACAAAATGTTATAATTAAAGACTAAAAAAATATTTATGTCACTTTTACGTGAAGTTTCACGTAGGTATGATTTTGGGGGGCGATTAAAGCTGATAATAATTTTGATGGGTTCGTTGGGAGCGATGCGAACACGTTTTATTGCTAAAATAATATTTTTGTTTGCAAGCTGTATAACACAAACAAGATAAAAAAAATATTAGTACTTACAGGCTTTCTTGTTTTTTTAAGACATTTAGTCATTAAGCAAATAGTAGAGATACAGATAAATACTGTGTTAATTTAAAATGAACTACTAAATACAAATCACTTTTTTTTGACAAACAATAATGTCATAAGTAGCGAGAATTATGGACCTTCGTGGTCATGTGACTGAATGTTTTACTTTGAGAGTCCCACTTTATTCGAGATCTATTTACTCACAAATGTTTTGGTCCATCGCTGCAAATATCGAGAGTGTTTTTCAAAATAAAAGTAAGCAAGTACTAAAATCCATTTTAGATGCGGCCTGGGACTGGAAGGTATTTCGGAGTGTTTTAGGTTCTATTTATATTGAATGGGCGATTTTTTTCTTTCAATTTGTAAAAAAAAAACGTAAGTACTTACCATATTATTTTTTTTCGGCAGCTACGATTTAATTAATGTTAAATTCGTAATAAGTCATAAGCATTGAATTCGTCTAACTAAAACATACATTTATTACATACACTTACGAAGTACAACTATGGCTACGACAACGACTACTAGGTGCTATTAATAAAAATCAATTGCCGAAACGTGTGTCCGCGCATCATTTCAGAACGGCTGCACCAATTTGGCTAATTCTCTTTTTGTTGTGTTTGTAATTGTTAGGACAAGGTTTGTGTGAAAGAAATTGTTTAAAAAAATAGGAAAAAGTGTAAACAAAATTGTTAAAAAAATTTCCACATATAGTGATTGATTGATTGATTGATATAGAAAACAGCAAAGATGATGTAAGTATATATAAAAAATGGATGATATAAAAAAAATTACAGAATTGCCGAAAGAATTAAGCGAATTCACGAAAAAACTTCGAACTAAGACAAAATGTATGAAAATGATGAATCATCGAACTTGTATAACTTGGCCCAGAGCAGTCCTACAACTTTTATGCCATACCCATGTACCACAAGAAAGTACTTTAAAAAATCCATAGTAAATTTATGTACAACTTAAGGCCCGTATAAACTCGTATATAAGTTCACCGAGCATCTTGAGGCCTCATATTGGCATCTCAAAACCATTATGATACTTTGCACTGTATAACGGTTGGATAATGGCATATCAAATGGCTTTTGTAAAGCCTTTAGTGGTACTGCAGCTAATCTAAACGCAACTATACAGCTTTTAGCTGTTTTTAGTGCTTTTGGATATACAATAGCATCCTTTAATAATAGATAAATGATTAATACTATTTAATAGCATTATCATGAACCATTATGACGCCACGTAAATCCGCTATACAGCTTTTAGCTGTTTTTAGTGCCTTTTGTTGTATAATAGCACTTTTAAGTAGTAAGTAAAAGCGTAGTACTTCTGAACAACACAAACGCGAATCAATATAATGCTTGCATTTTTAATGATCAACTGAGTTCTGTTGTATAGCTAACAGCTCTTTAATCAAATACACGTGATTATATACACGTGATATAAAACAAGGATAAAACCTAATTTAATGTAGTGCCTAACCAATACTATTATGTTAATTACTTATGCAAAATACGTTCTATACTAAAAAATACAAAATTGTTTTGGTTATTCCACACAGATCTTTATATTATTATAACATTTTAGATCAAAACCACAAAATATTGAAGGCGCGTGAAAATTTTCAATGAAACTAGACATTTACATAAACATTGCGCATTCATATTTGATGCCATAAAATAACAAAGAGTCAAAAAGTCTCTAATGAATGAAAGAGTCAAAAAATCTTTATATAACATTTTAGATCAAAACCACAAAATATTTAAGGCGCGTGAAAATTTTCAATGAAACTAGAGATTTACAGTAAATATTACGCATTCATATTTGATGCCATGAAATAACAAAGAGTCAAAAAGTAACACAGTAAGTATTATAAATTTTGTTTTTACAATCAGCGTTTTGTCATGTTTTCGTCCATTATTATATGCGAGCCAAAGTAGTTTAAATACAACGTCAATGTTTTATTAACATTTGTACCGTGGTGTTAGAGATGTTTTTGCAATGATGTAGGGTTTATTAATCGAACTGTGAACACTTAAATAGCTCGTCTAATGCTTTTGTAATGCACTGAACATCTTCATTATCAAAAATATTTCTAGCTTAGTGCTTCTATAATGCGATTAGCAATTTCATTGACCATAATAATGCTTCTTTAATGCAATTGTTACCACCCTTGACAGCGATAATGCTAAATAATGCCTCTGTAATGCATTTAAACAACTATTTGCAAACCTATATAGGATCTAAAGCCGTATAATTTGTGCCCATGTAAGCATTACAGTAGCCGTAAAAACGTATGTAATGCTAATATACAACAAACCTCAAAATGCGATAACGATACAGAAATGCTGTAATACGGCTGTTTTACTGCTTTGATTTGTTGCTTGGGCATTAACTATTACTCGAAATGGGTTGTTCTAACAATACGTAAGTACTATTTTTTTTTTGTTGGCCGGCACTTTCATAAAAGTCTCAAAAATTAATGGAGCCCGAATGATCTCCTTTCTTCAATAAACTTTGAACTTTGTTTGGGTACAAGGATCAATATCGATAAGAGAAATTTGGCAGTTTTGAATAGGCTCATCTGCTGGCGAGTGTACTCCTGACCAGAGTACGTACTGTCTTTCTCCGAAACGAAATTACGACCGATTTTCGTTTGCTATTTACAGCGGTTTCCATTCCTTCCGAAATTTCGATTATACAAAAGGAGTTTGGCATTTAGATTATTAATTTTTCAAATATATTTTTCTAAATTTCAAAAATAATAGAAAGCGCTAAGTATAGGTAAATAGCAAACGAAATTCGGCCGAAATTTCGTTTTGGAGAAAGAGAGTAGGCCCTCTGACCATTCACGAAAATGTTTTCAATCCGGTCAGAGCACGCTGTATTTACATTTCAACCTTAACTTAATTTGTACAACTCAATAACCTCAATTTATAACTGGTAAAAGCTACTAAGTTTTAATTAAGGTTTAATAAATAAGGTTTTGTTTAATCATGTAGTATATGAACGGGTGCCACCTGTGGAGGCTGGTCTGCTCTTGCAATCATATTTTTATTGGAAATATTTAATAAGTAGTCTTTCTATTTCTTTTTTTTTTCAAATACACTGTAAGACTTTTTTTTTTATTTGAGCAATACCTATTATTTTATAGATATTCTTTTGTATGTTGTTGTGTTTGTGTTAGTAATCGTACTAAATGTTTTTTTTATCTTGTAATCGAAAATGCTCTCCTGTTATAGGAAGGGCATTTTCCAATTTGCATTGACGCTGTAAAAGAAAGGGACGAAAGAGAAATACCGTTGCTGAGTTTCTTGCCGGTTCTTCTTAGTAGGTACAAAGCTCCCTCCTAGGGTTGCCAGATGCCCCGTATTTTACGGGTTACCCCGTTTTTCAGGCTAAGATATTACGAAAACCCGTAATTTCGAAAATAAAATACGAGGTAAATAAAGTAATTAAGTTATCTTGCAAAGATTTTTATATATTTGCTTCTCAACATGAAGACCTTTTAAAAGCTGTTTCTTCTAACATTAAATATAAATTAAAAGAATAGATTATCTTCATTAAACATTGCTGCTATAATTGTCTCCCGTAAAAATATCTAATAACCCCTATTTTTTACACTGGTAACTCTTTAATCAACTGGCGGCTGGTGGCAACCATATACTCCCTCCCCATAGTTAGACTTACGAACTGATGGCAGAGCGACATTCATAACGAACTGAATCTCAATTGTTGTAGCCTAAATTGAATATATAATTTTGAATTGAATTGAATAACAAATAGTAAATGAGTTTGTTATTGGCCACATTCTCATCCCTAGGATTAAGAAGAGGCCGACGATAAGCAGCTTGTACACTCGAGCTTTAAAGATCATATCGTTTAATCTTACTTAGATTAATTATTAGCTTTAAAGTAGATGATATTGAGTGAACAAATAAATGTTAAATGATTATTTTCCTTTAACTCGAGTTTAATATTAAGCCTAGATGTGGCGCTTTACGACTTCAATAAATACAATAAAAAAATGCCTATGAAAAAGTGAACATGACACGAGTGACACGGTTTCCTATTAAATATAGTAGAAAGTGTTATTTTTAGGGTTCCGTAGAAAAATGGCAAAAAACGGAACCCTTATGGATTCGTCATGTCTGTCCGTCCGTATGTCACAGCCACTTTTTTCCGAAACTATAAGAACTATACTGTTGAAACTTGGTAAGTAGATGTATTCTGTGAACCGCATTAAGATTTTCACACAAAAATAGAAAAAATACACCAAATTTTGGGGGTTCCCCATACTTAGAACTGAAACTATAAATTTTTTTTCATCAAACTCATACGTGTGGACTATTTATGGATAGGTCTTCAAAAATGATATTGAGGTTTTTAATATCATTTTTTTCTAAACTGAATAGTTTGCGCGAGAGACACTTCCAAAGTGGTAAAATGTTTGCCCCCCCCCCCCCCCCCCCCCTGTAACTTCTAAAAAATAAGAGAATGATAAAACTAAAAAAAATATATGTACATTACTATGCTAACTTCCACCAAAAATTAGTTTGAACGAGATCTAGTAAGTAGTTTTTTTTTAATACGTCATAAATTAATAAATTTAAAAAAAATACACTACTTATTATTAAAACATCGATCAAAGTTACAACGAACTACAGGAATTTTTATATGATGTTACTTGCTGCTACGGAACCCTTCATGGGCGAGTCCGCCTCGCACTTGGCCGGTTTTTTTCTCTTTATTTAGTTGGGGTCTTTTGTCCACATGAATATGACAGCCTTATTGTATCTTCTCTCCCTTCTCCCCCAACCCTCCTTCCAGAGCAACCTATTACCCATCCAGACTGGTCTCAGTCTCTTAGGTATGGACATACCAGCGACCTCAACCCGAAGAGCTATATTGAGAGCATTATAACTACACCTCACGTAAACTCGGAATCCTGAACAAGGTGAAGCGGTTCTTCACGCCGAAGCAACGTTGTCTTTTGTATAAGACTCAGGTGCGCTCCTGCGTGGAGTATTGCTCTCATCTTTGGGACGGATCCGCCAAGTACTTGCTCGAAGCTCTTGACAGGTTGCAAAGACGTGCTGTCCGTATTATCGGTAACGATGACGTTACGACCAGTCTGGAGCCGTCACAGCTACGTAGGGACATTGCTTCCCTTAGTGCTTTCTACCGCCTTTACCACGGTGAATGCTCTGAGGAGCTCTTTGACCTCATCCCTCCCTCTCCTTTCCTTTCCAGATCGACGCGTGCAGGTCTTAGAAGCCACCCTCATACCGTGCTGACCATCAAGACACGTACCAAAAAGTTTGGACAATCGTTCTTTTGCCGAACTGCCCGTATGTGGAATGCGCTTCCCGCACACGTGTTTCCTTCCTCTTTATCTCCCGGGTTATTTAAGCGGGGCGTGAAAAAGCATTTATGCAGGCCGCCATTTATAAATCGGACTTTACATACAATAAAGACAAAGGGTTACATAAAAAAACCTTTGTTACTCCACATCGCGGCCTATGGGCACAATAACGGCTTGTTTTCAGCCGTTGGGAGCCTTTTAACCTGATTCTTTTGCACGACTGAACGGTATTTGGTAAAGCTACAATTTCGAGAATTTGGGAATTTGCACACAAAATCCTGGAAGGGTAAAGTGGTGGAAAGATCATCTGACTTTACTTACTTACTTACTTATTAACGCTTACGCCATTTATCTAGTCCAAGATAAGCTTCTTTTGAAACTCGTTAATATGGTTAAACTAGAAACGGATAAACATTAAACATACATAAACAAAGAAAAACACCCAGACACGAAATCAATTTAGAAAAACAGTTTTCTCTAAATTGACCCGACCGGGAATTCAACCCGGGACTTCAGAGATATAACATATAGTATAGTAAATATACATACTGTCCTACTGCTGGGCAAAGATTAAGCTAATCAATAGCAATTTCCTAACACAAAAATTGGCGCAACTGTCAACGTCACATTTGACAGAATCGAGCATAGACTATGCGATATTTTGCGATCACGATGCATGAAATGTACCACAGTACCGAAATAATCAAACTTGTTCATACTAAAGTAGTCTGTAAGTCTATGATAACACGGTACAAAGTCAAGTGTGTTTTTGTAGGTGCCTTCTCATGCGACCGTTTGGGGGCTGAGGGGTTGCTAATTACTAATTTCCATAGATACATACTTAAATTCAAGACTATTATCTTCAAAGGGTTAGTCTCCAGCGGTCCTCATTGTCTAGATTAAACTCAATTACAACTGCACATGTGCTCAGCGCTATAGGTGGTGAGCCTGCTCTATGCTGTTGGATAGGTATGTGTACCTTTATTCATTAGTCCGTTAGTCGCCTTTTACGACATCCAATTTTTTTATATTAGAAGGAGGCTATAACGAGCAGGCGTATCACCTGATGGAGAGCAATCACCGCCGCCCATGGACACCCGCAAAACCAGAGGAGTCGCAGATGCGTTTCCGACCTTTAAGAAAGGAATAGGGTTAAGGAAGGAATAGGAATTGTGAGGGGGGGGGGGGGGAAGGGGAGGGGTTGATAGTTCTTTTAGTGAGCCGCTCTACATTACGGCTCCTTATTAATTTACTTTTGAAATTACCTACCTAAACATTACCAAAGTAACATAGCATTATTGTGTTGGCTTATACGAGTATATACGAGTATAAACGAAACCATTATAACCGTGTCTCGTAGCGGTGAAAGAATACTACCACCCCACTTCTCTTGGGTGTCGTAAAAGGCGACTAACGGACTAAAGACTGCACATACATCCAACAGCTTGTTACGTGCTTGTTTTTTGGGGGTTAAAGTTTCTCGCGTCCGTAGGTTTACCCTTGAGACCCTACACGTGACCCCTGGGTGGTGCTAAATGAGTGACACTGACTGAGTGGTAGAGCCACGCTGCGTTGCAGCACGCATTGGGCCGGCTCGCCCGGCGTAATACCACCCTCTCACGAATATCCGGCGTGAAATAATGGCACTTGGTGCTGTTGTGTTTCGTCCGGCCAGTGAGAGTTCCGGAGGCCCCTTCCCCTCCCACCCCTCCTCACAATTCCTATTCCTTCCCCTAACCCTATTCCTTTCTTAAAGGTCGGCAACGCATCTGCGACTCCTCTGGTTTTGCGGGTGTCCATGGGCGGCGGTGATTGCTTTCCATCAGGTGACCCGCCTGCTCGTTTGCCTCCTTCTCATATAAAAAAAAAAAAAAAAAAACGACAATGGGCTCACCACCTGTCACGCTGAGCACATGTGCAATCGTTATTTGGTGAAAAATGGACTATGACAAACAAAGGACTGCTTTTGCGGTGCTTATTGCCTAGTCTCTGACTAACCCTTCGGGGATAATAGTCGTGTTTATATGTATGTATTTATGTACCTATTATAATTTAGTTTGTGGAATTTAATGCTGTGGTATCTAAATGTAGGTTTCATGCATTGTGCAGTTAAAACAATCCAGCCAATCTAAATTCTGCATAATATTATTACTGCATTTCAAATTGTAAGCACGCTGAATGAATACGGCTGCGGGTCCCTACGTCAGAATCGAGTTATTCCACAGTATAATTCATACCAACATTTACTTAACATTATCTTCAGAGAAGAAGAAGCTGAGCTACGAACTGTTTATACAGATGCATTGGAAGCTATAAATAGAGATGTATTGCATTAGAAGGCTTTCCATAGAGTTATTGCGAATTACAGCGGAATGCCTAGTTTTTATCACCATTCACGATACAAATTCTTCTCGGATCAAAACTTTGTCAAAATTATCAGTAGTTAAGCTATAATTTGATAAAGTATTTATGAGAAAATTATGCATTGTGAATCTACGAAAAACTTTAAACAGCGTTTCGGTAAAGTTGCCGTTTTGTAAATTCGTCTTTGTCTACAACAGTGTCGAAGTGACGTATAAACCACAAAGTTTCGGTTAGTATTAAAAAATCTGGTTGAACGAAATTCAGACTTTTTTATATTAAACTGCATACATACGTATTATAAAAAATCACGACTATTATCCCTGAAGGGTTAGTCAGGGACTCGGCAATGAGTAACGCAAAAGCAGTCCTCTACCATAGTCACAGAATACATAATAGTACAAGTCATAGTGCACTTTTCACCAAATAGCGACTAGACATGTGCTCAGCGTCATAGGTGGTGAGCCTAACGCCGCTTTATGCTATTGGATGTATGTGCAGTCTTTAGTCCGTTAGTCGCCTTTTACGACACCCAAGGGAAGATAGGGCGTGATAGTATTCTTTTACCGCTATGCGACACAGTTAAAATATGTTTAAATTAGAAAAAAGTAGAAAGAAGGATGGGAGGCCTTTTCTTTGCAGACCAAATAGATTGACAATAACAATAATAAATTAGTTAACTTCTTTCAAAGTTCTCAACATTATTCTATTATATTTATTTTAACAATGTTTTTTTTAACAATTTGTAATCTTATTAAAAATTTAAACCTAAACTGTTTCCAATAATACTCATTGTAAAACTGTAAATTAGGCCCCAAAAATAAAAAAAACTTACAATTTATTATCCCCGAAGGATTAGTCATAGTTATAGAAGTGTGAGCCCATCGTCGCTCTATGCTGTTGGATGTATGTGCAATCTTTAGTCCGTTAGTCTCTTTTTACCCACCCTAGGAAAGAGAGGGGCTTTCACCGCTACGCGACACGGTTAAAAACTTAAGTATTGAATATTTTTTTAAACAATAAGTTGAGTTTTAAGTTATTCCAATGGTTCTGTTCAATGGCGCGTCTTTTCAACTAAACGGAAACGTTTTTGTATAATGGTTGTATGGATTTAAGTCCGATTATTTCATAAAAAAAATCAGTAAATTGCTACAACGTAAAAATATTGAGTAGGTACCTATTAGGGGTTTTTCGACGACAAAATAGGTCCTTGTATTACGACGTTGAATCGTGTTATATTCAAATTCCTGTTTAAATATGACAACATATTAAACCTGCTGTGTTACAGCGAAGTTGACTCAGAATTCTTTAAATCTGTGAAAACCATGTGAAAACGAAAAAAACTATAAATAAAAGATATCCTACTGTAGGCACAAGGGTACAGTCTCAAAAAAGCTGGCAATTACCTCTGGATTCCATACAGAAATTGAATTCAATAAAAGTTTAAATTTGAAACTTATTATTTACACTAAGGCACTACTAGCCTTTTACATGGTAATATACGAATAATTTTTGCGCTGGCAAATTGGAATATCTCAGTAATAATATTATTCAAATCAATATTTTTCTTATTTACATCTTATTACTTATACGTCTTTCTTTTTGCTATGTGGAAATCGTACAAATCCAAATGTAATTTATCTGATCCCTTGTGAAAATACGTTTTATTTTTCTTTCTATTTAGATGACAGTCTATGTCCGTGACTTTGCTTGGGTGGGCTTTATATAATGATAAATCGAGCATGTTTTTGACATAATTATTTATGAAGTCAGTGAAGAAAATTTTAAAGCATACTTTTGGTTGAATCAAAATCATTGACAGTGCCATTTAAAAGCGAGTGTGTATTATATTATGACAACAGACGCCTCGGCACCCAGCTGGATTACTTTGTCCGCTTTCTCTAAAACTAATTTTAAGTAGGTATCCTTCAGCAGGGGCCAGGCATAATTTATTGAGTCACTCCATCCATATCTGCAGCGGCGCCCTCAAATCCCTAAGGTCGGAGGTTCTTAAGGTTCTAAGTTACTGATAGCTTATTTCGTTAAGCAATAGTTTCGTTACTCAATATTTTCGTTTTATAGTGTTGTCGGATAGGTATATCGTCAAAAGATTATGAATAGTTATTAAGCGCACGCCCGTGGCACACAAGCATAATAACATAAACATAATACATACATGCTAAGAGCACTGTCATTCCCATTTAACAAAAAAGTTAGGTACATTTACTTTTTGTCTTTAAAATAAACAAATGACATAATTTTATATTTGAATAACGTTCACAAAATGGTATTGCTAATTACAATACAATTCAAATCCCATGGGATGGGAATGGTATTGGTATGGTATTTTTCTTAAATACCAATTTATTTTAGACCTGTCATGCATACGAGTACAACGTTAAATTGGTCGACAATTTAACGTTATATGCTGTCAACTGCCGTAAAACCAGACACAACAGTAATTCAATTGTTAGTGAGCTACACGAGCTCATTCCACCGCCCCCTTTCTACTATCAGGAGTCCAGACGTACGGCGGGTTACCACTCTTACTTGGTTGATATTCCACTCATATTCATCAAGCGTTATTCGTCTTCATTCATAATGCGTACAGCCAAAGTATGGAATTCCCTGCCGGCGTGTGTGTTCCCGAGTGCATAGCCCCAACATCTTTAAAGTCTGAGTATATAGGCTGCTTCTGGGCAAGCTCGCTCCATCGTCGGCCTCTTCTCAAGCTTACGGATAAGAATGTGGCCAAGAGCAAGCTCATGTATTATAAAAAAATAGTTTTCTCATAGACGTAAAGTTATTTATGTACAGTCAAGGAAGTTCCGGGTCGACCATTTTTCGGCGAGATTCGTTTGCACACTTCACTATCTACGCGCGCGCTACGGTTCGTAGGCGCGGAAGGAATGGAGCGCATGCTACGGTTCGTGCGCGCGGTCGGAACGGAGCGCATGCTACGGTTCATACGCGCGGTCGGAATGGAGCGCACGCTACGGTCCGTAGGCGCGGTCGGAATGGAGCGCACGCTACGGTTCATACGCGCGGTCAGAATGGAGCGCACGCTACGGTTCGTAGGCACGGTCGGAATGGAGCGCACGCTACGGTTCATACGCGCGGTCGGAATGGAGCGCACACTACCGTTCTTAGGCGCGGTCGGAATGGAGCGCACGCTACGTTTCGTACGCGCGGTTGGAATGGAGCGCACGCTACAGTTCGTAGGCGCGGTCGGAATGGAGCGCACGCTACGGTTCATACGCGCGGTTGGAATGGAGCGCACACTATGGTTCTTAGGCGCGGTCGGAATGGAGTGCACGCTACGGTTCGTACGCGCGGTCGGAATGGAGCGCACGCTACGGTTCTTAGGCGCGGTCGGAATAGAGCGCACGCTACAGTTGTACGCGCGTTTGGAATGGAGCGCACGCTACGGTTCATAAGAGTGGTCGGAATGGAGCGCAAGCGAATATCGCCGTAAAGTGGTCAACCGGAAACAACCTCGACTGTACAAAGCCACAGAACATAATCTGTTCTGTGTATTGTGTTTTAGCGTTATCCTGCTACTCTTGTCTCTCTTGATTGACCCTTAAGTAGGTATTTTTTTGTTCGTCTCTATGAATTGAGGATATGTCTTTCGTCGTAGCACTTCCTTAATTAATTTTCGTCATTTTGTATCGTCTATTGAAGATAATCTAATTTTGTTTGGGAGTTGATAGTTGACACCCTTATTCGTCTACTGTGACACTGACACATTGCCCTGTTTTCTGGATCTCGAGTTAATAATCAAGGACACGCACATCAAAGGATTTTATCGCGATAAAGTTTGTGCGGTATAGGGTATGTGCACCAGTGAATGAACCTAATGCACCAGTGAAGTTATAAATAAACCACTTCGGACCGGAAATACATTATTTTCTGTCGAAATTAGCTATTTTTTAAAGATATCCTAATTTAGCTGGTTGTTCATTTATTGGAATTCAGGTAATTTACTAAAGATTTTCGTTCATTCACTGGTGGTTTTGGGTCTTTTTGCATAAATGATCCAAAATCTCTAAAATCAGAATTTCATTCAAAAACGAAGAAATTATATTCTACTTCAACAACGAACAGAACACGATAGTCTGGCCACGGCATTACCGTCAGGCGGAGCGTAACCCGGTTTCTCGGACGAAATAAACAAAAAATAAAAACATACACGGCCCCGATACAACATCATTCATCACGCCTTAGGTCCTTTTGTCTGGTCGAGACGCCTCACGCAGTATCGTGAAGACATTTCTATACATGATGTTTGTATGGATTTTTACAAGATCCTATTCATTGCAAAAACAATTTTTTAGATTATAGCTTTTTACATCCTACAAAATAAATTTCAATTTATGGCATCAGCGATCTTAATATCGACCGAAAGTGGTCATCATCATGTTTGGTGATGTTATGTTGTAATTGTTAAAATTATAACCAAATATTATATATTTATTTATTTGGTTTAGGTACCTACACATACAGGTTACAGTCATATATGACAACATACTTGGCATTTCAGGTTGAGCTAGACAATAACCTAAAAACAGTGTACACATCCTGTGTAGTGATATTATCATTATCCGTGTTGCGTAGCGGTGAAAGAATACACTACCCCCTCTCTTTCCTCAGGTGTCGTGAAAGGCGACTAACGGACTAAAGTCTGCAATACATCCATCAGCTTAGAGCGGCGATGGGCTCACCACCTGTCACGCTGACCACATTGTGCAGTCGCTATTTGGTGAAATTAAGTGGACTATGGCAGAGGACTGCTTTTGCGGTCCTCATGCGGCCAGAGACTAGGCCTCTAACTAACCCTTCAAGGATAATAGTCGTGATTATATGTATGTATGTCTAACCGAACCTAAAGCATTTGAAACAAAGCTGAAATGTTTTTTAATTCTTAAAAGCTATTATTAAGCTACTAGTATATTATTACTATTATTAAGGATACTTATATTATAACTAAAGGTGATGGCACTAAAATAATGTGTACACTTAACACTTATGTTCAACTTTTTTAATGTGTAAGTATTAGTTTTTTCTTTTATACTTTTAATTTAATGTTTAATTATATGTTTAGCGCTATTCACTGCAAGCACCCTTGCAGGGTGTCTAATGTACCTACTATTATTGTTAATAATGTTATCTTTTGTATTATATACTATGAGACTCTGTAATAAAGAAATTGAAATTAAAAAAAATAAGTTTATTCATTTAAGTATTACGTTTTTAACATTGTTTTAATTAATTCTTACACACTTTCGTTTTTTATTTTATTTATTTTCAGCTATAGTCCTTCCTTCCCTTTGTCCACTCTTCGCGATTATTGTTTTATTTTATTTTTTATTTTTTTTACATTATTAGTCAGATCGGCAGCCGTGTGAATAATGTGGTGTAGTGTGTGTACGCCATATAGTTACACACATGCGTCTCCACCCAGTATATAAGCAATAACTTGCATTAATAAAGGTGCATTATAATTTGGAATCATCTTTTATTCGTTGCGTGAACCTCCCGCCTTTGCATGGCGACCCTGCCAGTGCTACCTGTCGGTAGCTCTGAGCAGATGGTTTTTGTATAGATAAAAGTTGTATAAGTGACTATTAAGAAATACTAAATAGACAATGAAAGTTTAAAAGTTAAATAAATAAGAAACAGTGACTTTTTAATAAATAATAATGTTATAGACAATTAAATACGTGAAAAGAAACAATAATGTGAGAGAACAGGAGTGAAATAGGTAGTGTTAAATAATTATAAGAAATACTTAATATAATAAATAATATAGGTACTTTACGTAATAAAATTAAAAGTTCTAAAACAAAATATTTTTTTCGTAAAATACCTAATAATTAAAATAAAAGGACAATTAATTATTTGGTGAGAATGTGGAGAATCCGCTTTGCTGGCTGTAGACATGATCGACGATGGAACAGTAAAAAGCAGGGTGCCGGGAGTAGATGGTGTCGGATGAGGATAGAGCCGGGAGATGTTGGTGTCCGATGGACTTTGGTGATGGCATGGACAAGGAAGGATACAATGTGAAGAAAGTGATCGGACTATCAATTTTTTCGAAATAAAGAACTTTTTATTTTTTTTAATTCATTATTTTATGGAAGTGTGTTTATTTTTGTTAGATACAACAAGCAGTAAGTAGTTTTGAAATTATGATATTTTATTGTAATTCGAAAAAATATTATTAGACATGTTGACGATAACATAAAAAATATATATAAATGTGTAACCCTGATTTTAAATTGTTAAAAAAATGTTGATTCTTTCTGTTTTTTTATAATGTTTCCATAGAGTGTTTCTAATTAATTATAGTGAAATTATTGATAAAACTATTGCGAAATTGTAGAATTTATCTGTTAGGATTATTTTTCGACAAAAGTGAAAAGAATCAGTAGCAATTTCTGTTTAGTATTCTTTTATGTTTTACAGTGAAATATAGTTGAATTAATGAAATTGATTAGAAAAGGTTTTAAATTAATGTTCTAAAAATAGATTTCTATATTAGGTCACGTTTTACAGAAGACCACACAAGAGCTCTTTCTTGGCCACTTTGTTTTGCATTACGTTGTGTCCGCGTAAAGCGATGCGCTCGTCGCTCGCGCACTTCAGGTGCTTATAAGGTATTCATGTAGAAAGATAGCTTGCTTGGTAACAATAATATGAATCAGGATCGAATTAAATTGTTGTTGGAATTAACTCATGTTGTCACTACTTACAAGTACCTATTATTCTTTTGTTACTAGGTAGATGTGTGTGTCTACTTTTCATTT
This sequence comes from Scoparia ambigualis, assembly GCA_963921215.1. Lineage (NCBI taxonomy): Eukaryota > Metazoa > Arthropoda > Insecta > Lepidoptera > Crambidae > Scoparia > Scoparia ambigualis. The sequence goes on along the minus strand of OY992512.1, from coordinate 23,728,902 downwards.
TCCTATTTAAAATGGGGGACTCTACTAATATTTGAACTATTATTTTTTATAAGTATATATTTTCTCGGGGTTTAATATTATGTTAAAAGCTACAAGCAATATTAATTGCTTGAAATTCATTCGAATTTTATTGGGTTTAGTGAAGATAATTAAATAATATCGGATACTACAAACATGAATATGGAAAATGATCTCTCTGATTTGACTAACTTCAAAATAATTATGACGAAATATTAAAAGTAGAGTTAAAGATAAGTGTATATTGTTTTGTAACAGGAAGTTGGAATTTATGATGGATTGTGTAATTAAACATGAGAGTTAGAATTGATAAGTGTTTTAAATTGAATATGATTAGTTTAGTAATGTTTATTAAATGTAGAAAATGTTGATTAATCAGATTCTCACTTTGAACTGATCATCCAAAAACTGAGTTTTTGTGTAATTGATATAAGGAATGTCTGCATGGTTTTGTTTTGATTTGGATCGATGAAGGATAAGTAAAATAATAAATAAAAGAGTAATAAAAATATTTGATGTAACGAATGGTACAATGTAAGGAGACGTATCCTTCATTCGATCATGGTAGGAACGAGCTTCCTCCGTGAGAATAGTTGGAGGCAGCTCATGACGAAGGTGCGCGAGTACGCAGCGTCAGGGTAGGCCCTTAAAATTATTGTTCCTTAAAATTAAATAAATAAATAAAAGTTAAAGTGTATAGGTACACGTGTATTAAAGAAAGTACCAGTAATAAACAAATGATATTAATAAAATGATGAATATAAAGAGTCGACTATATACAATCATATCTATAAATAAATAATTGTTATAATATGAAAGGAATGTAATAAAATTGGATAAATAGACGTCTTAGGTTATGAGAATTTACCTGCTATGTTGTATGTACATACTATGAATCGACAATGTGGACAGGCCAATCCACTAATCCCCAAATATGATAAATAAACAGGTAAATACCTATATTAATAATTACTTAATGTGAGAAAATAACTAAGTAGTACTTACAAGGATGTGACAGATTTGTTGTCAGAGATTTTTTTATTCACTTATTTTTCATTTTTATTTTTTTTTATACCTTACTCGTATTTTATCTTTGTTGTTTTAACGACTTGTATTTTTTTTTGGTAGTTTCTGTTTTGCGGAACCTAACTTTTTTTATTATCGTTATTATTTAATAGATTTTATAATAATTTACTACATAATGTAATAGGTATAATAGGTAACATTTATACGAATTTTACAAAAAACAAAAGTGTGGATATGTTTTGTTTTTTTATTATTTACGGGGGAGGTGTAGTGTGTGTACGCCATATAGTTACGCACATGCGTCTCCACCCAGTATATAAGCAATAACTTGCATTAATAAAGGTGCATTATAATTTGGAATCATCTTTTATTCGTTGCGTGAACCTCCCGCCTTTGCAGTGGTCAGCTCGGCTGAGTCGCACCACAGCCGGCAGAAGTCCACCAAAACTTGAGAACCTATTTTAAAAGGTCTTCCTTCATCAGCCTATCAATGTACCACTGCTGGGCACAGGCCTTCCCACAAAGAAAAAAGCGTAATAAAGTAAAACTATTACTGACATATACCATCGATCCAGTGAAAATGATTGAACGGTTTTCCAATCAATAACATTTCGCCATCCATAATGCGCACCTCTTAGTAAATTAATCGTCTCAGGGCACTCCCTGCAGTCAGGTTGCTAAGTCATTGCTCATTACGTCATAATTATGCCCACATAATAGTGTTTGTACTTTTGCAGTTTCTTACAAAATCTAAATATTTCTATGCGCTGGGTTCCACAAAGTGCTACTTTTAATAACTATTAGATCATCATCATCATCATCAGCCTACATCCCAATGCTGGATACAGGCCTTGCGTGGGCAACAGCCCATGAGGAGATTGGGCCATGTCCCATATAGTTAAAACTAAGAGAGGGTGATCAACGAGGTGAAGACTTCTCGACGGGTTAGTAAAGCGTCATGTCTGCAGTTTGTTTAATTTTCTAAAATTTGAGTTTCGTAGAATATTAATGTGAAATAATGGTGGATTATTCGTAAACGAGCATTGTCAAATAAAACAAAACTGGGCAATATCTTTCGAATTTTCTCAAGAAGTCCGTGTGAGATCCCAGTAAAGTCCCACATCTTTGATGAAACTCGTGGGGTGGGGGTTCCCCCCACCGAGTTTCATCTTCTTATTATACGACTGTGAATATCATTTACCATTAAACATTCATAGTATGGCTCATTATTATCTACTGTATGCTTAGAGCATTATGGTTTAAGGACTCCATGCAACGAAAATATTTGCTATTATCTCTCTTACTCTTACTGGCTGAATGTGCTAACCGCCATTATTTAAGAAAAAAAAACTAGGTCAGTTTAATTTCCGTTTCCTTTAACGTGCTCAAATGCTGAATAAAATTCGATCTCAGCACCAGGACTCCATGCTACGCAAATATTTGCTATTATCTCTCTTACTTAACACTGGCTGAATGTGCTAACCGCCATTATTTAGGGAAAAAAACTAGGTCAGTTTAATTTTCGTTTCCTTTAAGTGCTCAAATGCTGAATAAAATTCGCTCTCAGCACTTCTGTTAAGGCGGCTAGGGTGACTAGGCAGATAACTTTTAGGAATTGTAAGGAGCTTTTAGGCAATTGGTTAGAGATATACACAATAAGTTACTTCTCATTTTTAACCGAGACTGGCACAGTCATCTTTTAGTCATGTTAGTGGTATGTTTTTGTGCTGTTGTTGTAGAGTTGTGTGGTGGCAGGTCATTATAAGATCACTTTTAACCAGGCTTGCCAGGTGTTCGGTTTTTTATCGAACTGTTCGGTATTTCAACTGCGTGTTCGGTGTTCGGTATGACAAAAATATATGGTTCGGTATTTTTGAAGCCTATTGGAAAAAATACAAGGTCATGCTTCTTCTTCCACAAATTCATTTTCTTGGAAAACATTTTTAAACGGAGAAGAAACACCTGACATTAAAAAAATCATCAAAATGATAATGGCGGTTCCATGCAAGCAATGCCTATGTGAAAAGAGTCTTCAGCCACAGGAATAATGATGGTCTGACTCTCGAAACAGACTGAGTGTCATTATGGTGACTTTTATGAAAAAATAAGAGGTAATAAAAGTTTGCTGAAAGCTGTGGCTAGCAATAATAAATATAATTTCTAATATATTAATGTTGTTTCATTATTCACCCTCAGCAATTTCCTTCGCAAGGCCATGTTCGGTAATTTTATAAATTTGGTCTGGCAAGCCTGCTACCAACCCATCTCTTCCCTTGGGTGTCGTTAAAGGCGACTAACGGACTGAAGACTACACATACATCCAAGAGCATGGAGAGGCGATGGGCATACCACCTATGTGGTCGAGTGAGTGGTTAACACGCCGGGTCTGGCGTCGCGCCATCTCTAAGGTCCCGGCTTCAATTCCCGGTCGGGTCAATTTAGAGTAAAACTGTTTTTCTAAATTGATTTCGAGTTTGGTTGTTTTTTCTATATGTATGTATATTTATGCGTTGTCTTACCATAATAACGAGTTTCAAAAGAATACTCATCTTGGTCTATATAATTGGTGAGAGCGTTAACAAATTTAATTTGAATTTAACCCATCACACTGAGCACATGTGCAGTTATTATTTAGTGAAACGTGGACTATGGCAGATGACTCATTTTGCGATCCCTATTGCCTAGTCTCGGACTAACCCTTGGGGGATAAAGTCGTGCGTAAGTGTATGTACTACGTATTATCTACTTTATCAATGTTTTGCCTATTTTCTCTGCGTTTTTAAAGTTAGATAATTAGTGTGATAAATATTGATAAATTCTACATTCAACATTTTGATAATGCCTGGTTGACAAAGTCGTACCAATTATATAATGCATAACCTCAAATTCGTGGCGAGCTTATTACTGCTAACTAATGATTTCATATGAGTGCGCAAGTTGATTAATTTTAATTGTACAATACTGCGCGCGGGCTCAATTGAATTCTAGGCTCCACCGTTAACTAAATTATTTGTTGTGATGCAACCTGTACGTTGGCGCATTTGGCGTTCGATGGCGTAGCGGCTAGCGCGTTCAGCTTGCGATCTTGTCCGCTAAGCAACTTTCGTAATGCCGGGTCGCTGGATGGGTGACCAAATTAAAAACATCTCGAACTCTTCCGTGCTTCAGAAGGCACGTTAAGCCGTTGGTCCCGGTTGTTGTCGTAAGATGACAGTCGTTAAAACCCACCAACCCGCATTGGGCCAGCGTGGTGGGTTATGGCCCAATATCCCCACGTGCTATTGTTCACGTGGGAGGCCTGTGCCCAGCAGTGGGACGTTTATAGGCTGATGATGATGATTATGAACCTGTACGTTCGGTGTCATCTATTATCATTTCGTTCACGAAGATAATGATAATATCCTAGTAGAACGAATTTTTTTTTCAAAAGAGATCTTAAGGGATTTTAATACAATGGTTTTTGCTAGTCAATTTTGATATTCACGAGATAACTTTTGTTTTATGGCAAGAGCCAGTCTTTGCAATTCCCGCTGATAGGAATAGTTTCCCGCTGGTAGTATTTTTTTTTTTAAAGTTTTTTTATCTTCGAGTTTATTAACGCAAAATATCAAATAAGTCGCGTATGTCGAAAATAATATTTATTTCATTTACCAGAACTTGTTTTCATTATTCTGAGCTTTGTGAACATTGCAATTTATTGTCTGTGCAAAATAAAGTAAAATTAGCTATTTTGAAAGATGTAATGTAATAAAAAATAGATTTGTATAGGTACACGAGATGAAAGATTAAGAAATGTAGGTAACAATTACCAGTTTAAAATGAATAAATATAAAAACTTGTATAGCGCGAGAAACTATAAATATATATTACCTAAAGTACTGAATACCTTACCACAAAATATGCAAAATATTTACTTATATAACCCTAATTTTAAAAAATCATTAAAAATATATTATTTATGTAGATAAAAATGAACCTCATTTTATATTATGATTATGTGGTTATAATAGTGTTGTTTAGTGTGAGGAGCACTCGCAGGAACATCGGTCACTGCTTATCATCGTACAAATAGATATAGCTATAAACACTGACCTCAGCTAGATACGGCCGCTGTTGTGCGAGTGCTCCGACAGATGTTGATATTGTGTTTTTAAATAAAGATTAAGTATTTAATTTAATTTCGAACTCTCCAAGGCACATAAACCTACGAGGTTGTTGCTGAGGATTGATATTGTAAAAAATTGTATTGATTTGAACAATAAAAAAAAATATTGTAATATTTATAAGTAAGTAAACAACATTTCGCAAGCCTGTTACTTAGTCACACACGTTAATTATTATTTCACATATAAACCTTCATAAGGCAGAACATGGTTGAATATTTCGTTTGTTTTCTTATCTCAATAACGTAAAGTTTAAAATACTTATAGTGGGAATATTGATTCCACTCCCTGTTTAAGAGTTAAGTTAAGAGGGTTTACACATCTTTATGTTCCATACAAACTTTCAATTTCTAAATTTTACAAACCAATAAACCAATTTAAATTATATTTTCCATGCTAAATTAAAATACAAAAATCAGGAAACCAATAATAAAACCTTTGTTCAGCTGAGCGTAAACTTAGTTAGAACAACACTGTGTTTGAAACAACATTTTTAATGTTATCCAATTCACTCCGCTAAAGGAAATATTTTAATTCTTCGGAGTATAAAAATTTACAACATCCGACACGAATGAAAAATATCAGATTTATATGATTCATTTATCACGGTGGGAAAATCACTCTGAACATAATTGCGTTAATTAAAGCTATGTGTGAAATGGCTGGTCACTGAAAATTGTATGTACCTACTCGTACATAGTACCTAGGTACTACTCAAATATAAATTCTCTTGTTTCCTTGTTTTATAGTTAATATTTCACTGCACTCTTTTTTTGGGCGACACAAAACTATATTATAATAATAATCCATAACATTTTATTTTTGTGCGTTTTTAAAAATCTTGTACAAAAATTACTTACTTACTTACTAAAAATTATAATAAATAAATACTTACATTAAAATTATAATTATTTATTAATATCTTTATTAACATAAACATAGGACAGACAAAAACATAAAAATCTTACACGTTAAAATTTACAAACATACAAACAATTATTGCCAATATGAAACATAGCAAGCACATAATAACAAATACGTAGTAGGCCGGTCGGCGCGCCGCGGCGGCGGCATCGGCATGTCAAAAGATCGACGAGATATCGCGCGTAAAAAGAATGTCAAATAAACGCCCATTTTATTCCCCAGCTTGATTAGAATTGCCCCATTGGGTTTGAAAAAAGATTGAACTTTGAATTTTGTACGAGCTACCGAAATCTATAATGCAACACTCCCAGTAAGTAGATCCAGAAAATGTCGTAGACTTTTTTTAGCCCGGTCAAATATAATGTTCCCTAGGGATGGCGATTACGATTTATCTGACATGACAAATTTACGGCTTTTTCCCAACTCGTCTTAGTAGCATTTGGTCCCACCACGGAATGATCCCATTTTGTCACACGTAAAAAACAAACGGTTTTCCGACGAAATAGTGGTCATGATTGAGACCCTGGAAGACCTCAGCACAATGCTCGGTGATCTCAACAGTCTCTCAACAAGTTGGTCTTGAAATTAATATGGAAAGGATAAAATCATGTCAAAATCACATGTCGTACCCACTCCTCTGAAGGTTGGAGACTCGATCTGCACTGGAAGTTGTGGACAAATACGTATACCTGGGACAAACGGTCTAGCTAGGTGGGTCAACTTTCGGAATGAGGTCAATAGTATAACCAACTCAGCTAGGCAGCGTTCGGTAAGCTATGGAATATTCACAGCGAAAAAGTCGCCATTCCTTCCCCTTCCCTCTCTTCAGGGTACATCTCTAGGCCTGCAGAGCAGTATTAACATGCTCGGTATGGATATCCGCTGCGATCTGAACCAAAAGGACTACATCGAAACCGTGATTAAAAATGCCTCACGTAAACTCGGTGTCCTGAACAAGGTGCGGCGATTCTCCACGCCTGATCAGTTGTGTCTATTATACAAGACACAGGTGCGGTCTTGCGTGGAGTATTGCTCTCACCTTTGGGACGGCTCCGCCAAGTACCTTCTCGATGCCTTGGACAGATTGCAGCGCCGCGCTGTGCGCATTATCGGAAATGCGGAGGTCACTAAAACTCTCGAGCCTTTGCAATTGCGTAGAGATATTGCGTCACTCAGCGTCTTTTACCGTTTATACCATGGCGAGTACTCTGAAGAACTCTTTGGCCTCATCCCTCCTTCTCCCTTCCTCCATAGGAGTACGCGTGCTGCTCTCCGGAGTCACCAATTTACAGTCTCTAACATTCTATCACGCACAAAGAAATTTGGTGACTCGTTTCTTTGCCGCATTTCCAAAAGATGGAATAGTCTACCAGCACACGTATTCCCTCCTACCTATGACATAGGGTCCTTCAAACGAGGCGTGAAGAAGCACTTTGTGGGCCGGCAGAGTGAGGATGACTGATGCTACGTCTCTTACGCTGCACCAGTTGTCCTCGCGCCTGGACCTCATTTCCACTTAACATCAGGTGGAGTGGGGTCATTTGCCGGGCTAAGTATAAAAAATAAAATAAAAATCTTTTCGTCCAAATACCGCGTCTCAAGACAAGAGTCTTTGACCAGTGGTTATTTACTCATAAGAAAATTTGACACAAAATGACGAATAATAATCTACATTTTTAGACTAGGTAGTGTATTATTTCCAGAATGTGGCATTCTACGACTAAACCCCTACAGTAAAATATTCACGTCCCGTGTTGCGTAAATATACTAGACACAATTGATGTAAATGCGTACGTAAACAAACGTAGACCACTTATATACCTGCATACGTTTATTCCAAACATTCCGCGCATGACTACGCATATAAATAATTTACAGGGTGTATCGCTTAAGCCCTAATGTTGAACGAGTAAAATACGGAAACAGAAAATGTAGCCACAGCTTACTACTCGTATATTGTTGTAAGAGACTTTTTTTCGATTAAGGCAGAACCATGCAATGGAAGCAAGATAAAGATAAAATATTCTTTATTGTACACCAAATTAACAACAAAAGGACAAACACAAAGTAGCATACAATTGGCGGCCTTATCGCTAAAAAGCAATTTCTTCCAGGCAACCGTGTTGGACTGGATAGAAAGTGAAATTTTAAAGGGCAGTTATGGTGCTTCAATTTAAATTAATTAAAATTAGATAAATAAATAAAATAAATAAACATGCTTAATTTTATCAATATCATATACATAATATAGTTACAAAAATAAATTCTTATAAAGTTAATAGACTTTTTTATACTTACTCAAATAGGGTTGCCAAGTGTCCGGCTTTTTACAGTCCTGTCCGGCCAAATATACAAGGTGTTAAAAGTATAATAAATTATCAAATCAAAAAATATTGTCAACCCTAGTAAGCTGTCAGGGAACTGGAGTTAGAATAGATTATTTAACAGAGAGGCCTACTTACCAATTTTATCTACCTACCAATCGTTTTTCTGTTTTTCCTCCACAAACGTTCAATACTATGAAGTCATTAAAGTACTAGTCAAAAAACGTCAAGACGGAAAAATGTTATGTTGTCAATTTCAAATCATCTTATATCGATATTCTACAATTGTTTCGTGTTTTTTTTTCTTTTTTTTCCAAAACTCGACTTGTAATATCTATCTAATCGAATTCTGTACATTTTGTTTGTTTGTCTCTTTATCGTTTCACGAATTAGGTAAAAAAGTACATAAACATTCTGCGTAGTTTATTCTTTAATTTTACTGAAATAGGGTTTGCACATCAATGAAAAAAATAATGGTTTTTTTTTCGGTAAGTCATACAGTCATAGTACGGTTCTTAAATATTGTAAATGGACTTGTTATAAGGCACCATTTAACCCCCTTTCGGCTTTACGGGTATTTTTGTAACACTCTGTATACAAGTCCGGTCTAGTGTTAGGCATTTAGTCGATCCTGTCATGCCCCGTTATAAAGATGCACAACGAAAACACCGGCCACGCATTCCTTGTAATGCGCGATCTCACAGGCGCGGGCGGAGTAAACAATTAAAAACACCGGTTAAAATCCAACGTCAGGCTTTTAGAGCAAAATGTCCGACTAAATAATAATCTGTGTTCGGTTTTTCTTTTTTTGAGCCTGGCAACCCTAACCCAAAGACCCATCAGAGAAAGTATGAAAGTGGCACCTATAACAGAAAAGATGAAAGTGAACCGTTTGTCTTGGTATGGTCATGTAATAAAAATGGATGAGAGCCATGTGACTAAAAGAGTGATGAATATTAGTGTTGAAGGTAGGAAAGGAAGAGGAAGACTAAAGAAAAGGTGGGTGGATTGGTGAAAGATGACATGAATAAGAAGGGATTGGATGATTTGATGACGAATGACCGAGTTATATGGAAGAAAAATACATACTACGCCGATCCCAAAATGAGAACAGGGCAAGCGAATGACGCAACCCTAACCCAAAGGTGGTATACCGTGGCGAATTGAGTTCATGTCGGTCGAGAGGTAAGATAGCCAATTCCTCAGTGATTACGGACACGGAGTAATGTTCAGTCTTTCCGTCACTTACAATCATTGTGAATTTATTTTACATTTTTGTTATTTCCGATACGACCTAAATTGTTTTTTTTTTATTTGTCAACGGGTAAACGCTTGGCCTTCATCTCACCTGATGGTAAGTGACGATAAGGCCGAAGGTGGAAGCGCGCTTCACCCGAAATCCTCAACCACTGAGGAACTGGCTGTCTCATCTCAAACTGTCGTGACACAACAATGCTATAAACATCGTTGTCATGGCGACAGACTTAGATAAGATGGTGGTAGCTAGCCAGGCGGCCTTAACAGCTCTACCACCAACCAAACCGAGCACACAAAAATGGACCCCCCGCTGGGAATCGAACCCGGGACCTCTGGGTCTGAAACCGGTGGCTTAGCCACTAGACCACAGAGGCGGTTAAATTGAATTAAATTGTTATAACTATGAACTATTCAGATGGGATTAACCACTTGTTATCTAGCAAGTTTTGTGTAGGAGTCACTTTCGAAGAATGAATTTATAAATTGGGCATAACATAGGTAAATGGAAAATCAACAAAATATTTATTTTGGGCGTAATTGAATACCTACTAACTTTACTGTTAGTTTCTGACAACGTTGGTACTTCCTTTTTTCAAAATAGAAGACAAAGTTCAAAATAGTTTATTTAATTTAAGCCTCCACAATTCACAGGCACTTATCTAACACCAGTTCGGATTTTGGGGCTTCAACTGGAACGAGCTGCCAAAAAAAATTGTATACTATTCCGTACGTTTTTCATGTGCTTGTTTCAAGATAATCCATTTTCCTTTTTCTTACCAACATACAATCAGCTTGAACGTACGTAAACATCACCAATGTCACAGAGAATAAAAAAAAATTGGAGACAATTCCACGCGATTTGCAGGTTTCAGCTAAGCGTTCGAAAAGGTCGCCCCTAGGGAACACAACCTTTCACACGAATAGATATAATTCTGCGAACGCTATCTGTCGCCACAGCTAAAGCGTCCTGAATACTGAATTATTGCTATCTGTTTTTAAAAATATGATATCTGTGGTAATGCGTTAACGGGTATTTCTTGTATGCTGAATAAAATATATCGTGACCACACATTTTTTTCACGGATTAGAATTTTTCTGTGGTATGTTGATTTACGGATAAGAACTTTTTCAGTTTTATGAAAGTAATAAGTTTTTAACAAAAATGGTTGAGAGGCTTATTTCCAGATCGGGGCAAAGTGTGTTCAAGATTTTTTGATGCATTCTTGTATAGATAGATGGGTGTCTATTAGAATACAGATTTTTTTGATATCGAATTTCATTTTACCGAAAACTATTCCACGTTTTTAAAATATATTTTTTTCAGTTCATCAAATAGTTAATCATCGCTGGTTTATATAATCGAAAAACGTTTCTTTAAAAAAATCTTTTAAAGTTCATTTCATTACCAGAAAAACGGTATATCGAACTTACATTTCATAAAAGTATTAAGTTATCGATGAAACTATTCGTAAAAACATATTACAATATGTATCGGAACCCTGAATACTTTTTCACTTAACAACTTTTTATTGCAGTAACGTTTCATCGAACGACGCATTCGCCTGTTGACGATAAATTGTGTTGTGGTCAGTTCTATATTATTATTTCATAACGCATAACATGAATGGGCAAAATTAAAAAGGCATAACCATAGAAAGGCATAATTTTGATAAGCGTAAGTAACAAAAGGCATATTTTTTATTTGCCATAATATTCAGAAGACATAATATTAAAAAAGCATACAAGCAATAAGATAAAACTTATTGATAATATGATAAAACCAGCATGCAGCATGTAGGCAAATATGCAACATGCAAGCAAGCATGCAGCATGCAGGCAAGCATGCAGCATGCAGGCAAGCATGCAGCATGCAGGCAAGCATGCAGCATGCAGGCAAGCATGTAGCATGCAGGCAAGCTTGCAGCAGGCATGTTTTCTGTCACGGCTCCGGCGCTGCGAGGCTCCGGCGGTCCCACGCGAGCTTATCGTCGCAGATGGGTTTCGCTCACCACCTGCTCCTCAGCTCGCGGGCCGCCTCGCCCCTCCGCGCCTACGCGGGATTGAATTACACTCTAGCGTAGGGCAGACAAGACTACGTGGAGTCGGTTTTGCCGCGATTCGTTTCTGTCACTGACTTTTTAAGCACAAACTTACTGCTTAACGTACGTAAGTATACATCATAGTAATAATAGAAAATAAATTTATGGACATTTACAATTATACTTTATAAAACTATGACTTTTATGAAATAAAAAGACATTACTCACACAACTAATTAATTGCATGAAATCGTATTTTTGATGTACATTGATTTATTGAAGTAAAAATTGATGTTTCAATTATACTGCAAACTGAAACTTATTATGAAACAAAAATATGGGTAACAAAACTTCGAGGTAACATTATTTCAAGAAAATGTATAAAACATGAAAAGAAATAACGATGAACTGTGTTTGTAGATAATTAATATTTGAGGAAATGAAATTGCGATGTAACCTAATTCTAGAATTTGTTAAATATTCTACAAAGAGTTCTGCGAATCGTTTTATGGGTAATGAAAATCGTTGAAAGGAATTGCGATAAAATGATGGATTCCCATAGATAGATATATAGCATCACCAACCCGTTTTAGACAAGATATAGATAGATAAAACGCTTTGCACATACAAAAATACAGAAAACATAAAATAAACATCTTAAAACTAATGTAGGCAAAGGCGTCTTATCGCTAGAAGCGATCTCTTCCAGACAACCTTTGCTGTATAGGACAACAGAAAAGAGCGACAAGCAGTGCACCAGAAACAAGCAAATATGAAATAAAATAAAAGTATTAAAATTCTTAATCTAAAAATAGCGCTCGCGAGCATTGAGCCGGCACACTTGCGTCCAACCCAACGTCGCCGTTACGATAATTTAGTGTTCGTTTACCCTCCTAATAAAATAATAATGGTGAAGTGCGCGAAATGTGCAAAATTGGTTAATAAAAAGGCCCGTGGGCTTCAGTGCAACAATTGCAATAAATGGTTGCATGCCCTATGTGCTTCTATATCAGCTGATCAATTAAATACAATACACGCCACGGATTCTGTGGATTGGAAGTGCAAATCTTGTGCAAGCGCAAGCAAGCCAAGAAGAGTGTCGTGCATTATGCCGGAGGATTACGGTGATGAAAATACAGATACTGAATCATATGCTACTCCTGCAGGCACCGACCTTGCGACAAACAAAATTTTACGCGAGATTCGCGCAGAAGTGAAAGAAGTTATCAGACAAGAATTACAACGTACCCTACAGTTTTACTCGGATAAAATTGATGAATATGAGAAAAAGATGCAATCGTACGACAAAAGTGTGAAAAATCTAGAAAATCAATGTACTGATTTACGAAACAATTTGCGAAACGTCAATCTTAAGTACGATGTCCTAGAAAATAAATGTAACCAATTGGAGCAGTCACAGTTAATAAACCAACTTGAAATATGCGGCGTTAAAGAGCTAGAGAAGGAAAACGTGGAACAAATCGTGCAAGATGTTGCCGTAGCCATCAAACAAAAATCCGACGACATTGTCAAGGCTTACAGAAAAAAAACTTGCTCCAATAACTCAAAAAGAAAAACGCTTTCATCAATCACCGTTGTTCTACGAGAGGGTACTCGTGACTCATGGTTGGAAGCAGCCAAAAACTTCGATAACTCCAAGATGAGTGTTGATCTGGATAGTACCGGCAAAGTTTACCTACGCGAATCCCTTACATCGGCCACCGCATTCCTGCTATGGAAAACTAAGGATGAACTAAAGGAAATATAAAAATTCATATGGTGCAAGCACGGAAACATCCTAATACGTAAAGTAGATAAGGCAAAAATTATGACTATTCGATCTTTACAGGACATCGAAACTGCAAAGTCCTTTCATCACAATGAGTGAGTTACATTATTTTGTCTGCTTTTCTTATTTTTATTTTATTTGAAAAACAACTTGAGTGTATACATTTTTTAATATTAAAATACGCGAAGTTAGTTAAAAATCTTAATTTTATTGAAAGAAACTGTCAAACATGGAATGACTTTGTATATAATGTACCAAGGACAACAAATTCACTATTCTTTTTTCATGTTAATATACGTTCCACTAAAAAAAACTTTGCACAACTCGAAAATATTATACGTAACTCTAAACATATTATTCATTTTATCATTTTAACAGAAGTAAACCTAAACGAAGACCAGGTACAATTGTTTCCTACAAGACTATATTGTTCACTCGAAAGTTAGATCAAACAGAAAGGGTGGTGGAATATGATTGTATGTGCATAAAACTGTATCATTTAATAGATTTAATAATCCTAGTCTGAAGGAGTTTGAATGTATTACTGGTGAGATATGTATGTCGGCGCAAAGCATCTTAGCGTCGCCGGTTCAGCCAGCGCGTAGTTATCGGCGCCTGTGCGGGCATGAATATGAGAAAAAGATGCAATCGTACGACAAAAGTGTGAAAAATCTAGAAAATCAATGTACTGATTTACGAAACAATTTGCGAAACGTCAATCTTAAGTACGATGTCCTAGAAAATAAATGTAACCAATTGGAGCAGTCACAGTTAATAAACCAACTTGAAATATGCGGCGTTAAAGAGCTAGAGAAGGAAAACGTGGAACAAATCGTGCAAGATGTTGCCGTAGCCATCAAACAAAAATCCGACGACATTGTCAAGGCTTACAGAAAAAAAACTTGCTCCAATAACTCAAAAAGAAAAACGCTTTCATCAATCACCGTTGTTCTACGAGAGGGTACTCGTGACTCATGGTTGGAAGCAGCCAAAAACTTCGATAACTCCAAGATGAGTGTTGATCTGGATAGTACCGGCAAAGTTTACCTACGCGAATCCCTAACATCGGCCACCGCATTCCTGCAATGGAAAACTAAGGATGAACTAAAGGAAATATAAAAATTCATATGGTGCAAGCACGGAAACATCCTAATACGTAAAGTAGATAAGGCAAAAATTATGACTATTCGATCTTTACAGGACATCGAAACTGCAAAGTCCTTTCATCACAATGAGTGAGTTACATTATTTTGTCTGCTTTTCTTATTTTTATTTTATTTGAAAAACAACTTGAGTGTATACATTTTTTAATATTAAAATACGCGAAGTTAGTTAAAAATCTTAATTTTATTGAAAGAAACTGTCAAACATGGAATGACTTTGTATATAATGTACCAAGGACAACAAATTCACTATTCTTTTTTCATGTTAATATACGTTCCACTAAAAAAAACTTTGCACAACTCGAAAATATTATACGTAACTCTAAACATATTATTCATTTTATCATTTTAACAGAAGTAAACCTAAACGAAGACCAGGTACAATTGTTTCCTACAAGACTATATTGTTCACTCGAAAGTTAGATCAAACAGAAAGGGTGGTGGAATATTATTGTATGTGCATAAAACTGTATCATTTAATAGATTTAATAATCCTAGTCTGAAGGAGTTTGAATGTATTACTGGTGAGATATGTATGTCGGCGCAAAGCATCTTAGCGTCGCCGGTTCAGCCAGCGCGTAGTTATCGGCGCCTGTGCGGGTGCCTCGCATTCCTAGTCCAATGTTTATATTAACAACATTAACTCTTATCAGAGTTTGGGAACAAAGGATGTGTTTGTTTCTTAGAAACGGGGCAGAGTGTATTACTGCCGAACGTAGCCGTGGCTCCGGGTACCTAGTGAATTAAACTTATTTTGGTTGAGAGCATTATATTCTGAGAGGCGGTCGAGACTGGGTGCGTCCCGTGACCTGTGTCCCGCGAACCACGGATTCGTTACCGTTTTAGTCTATGTTAAGTTTTATATCGGGCTTGTGTGTGACTGATTGTTTAGTTTAATTTTCATGATAGTTTAGTTTAAAGGATAATTGTTCCAAGCTCATATTGTGTTGTGACTCTTTTATTAATTAAGTGACTTTTATAAAATGAACGTAGTATAATAAACAATTGTTAAACTTTGTACTTGTGTGAGTGATTGTACCTAAGACGCCCATAGCACGAACACGACACGATGAACCCAATACGCGCCTCTTATGTTGGTCAAATAGAGCATTCTGACTCTGCCTTCCCGACATCAGAAGTGGGATGCGCGCCGCCAGTTCAAGAAATAAACGTGGAAAATGAAAACTGTTTAGAAAATCAGGAAAGTACTGAATTTGAGCCAAATGCAGGAAAATCTTTAATGTCTAAAGAGGACTATTATAAACTTTTGCTACAACAACAAAAAAATCAAATTCAACAACTAATTCAGGCTCTGAAGCAGCCATCTACTAGTACAGTTGTTAACAAAACCAATTTTTGAGAGTTTAACCCAGATAACGGTGACGTAGATGCCAGATCTTGGTGTGACACAGTGTCTTTATGTATGGAGGAAGACCCTTTAGTTGGAAGTAACTTGATTATTGCTCTTAGCAGTGCTTTGAAAGGGTCAGCATCATCATGGTTTTCACAGATCAGCTATTCTGGAATGGATTGGAATAGTTTCCAAAAAATATTCTTGTCAAGATTTGACAGTATGGAGACTTCAACTGCTGCTTTAGTACGAATTCTCACAAGTACACCGATTAATGAAGAATCTATGTCAGCGTTTGCCAACAGACTTTTGACGTCTTTGATGGCAAGATGGAAGGATCTTTCTTTAGAAGAAATTGCAGTTTCTACAGTTTTAACTCGATGTGCTCAGATAGATCCGCGTATTCAACGGATGGTTTATACGACAGATGTCAAAGATAGGACAGCCATGCAACGACAGCTTATGGCCTATTCCCACAGGAAGCGACAAAGTAATGACCACAGACCAATAGATCAGACAAAGCGTCTGAAGACGATTATTTGCTACGATTGTGGACAGGCTGGTCATAAATCTACTGAGTGCGGACAACGAAACTCTAATATAAAAGGTTTCAAATTGCCCTTCAACAAGAACAACCAAAGTAAGAAAGAAGTACCAAAACAATCGGTGACATGCTTCAAGTGTGGACAAGTGGGACACATCGCTCCACAATGTACTGGTCGTCGAGCATCGTCATCTCACCCTTCCAGCAGTAATGGATCTTTGGCTGGTGAGCATCGGCGAGTTAATGCATGCAGCGTTAAACCGGCATCGTCTCAGCTCACACATCTTGGTCAGTTGTTTGATTTTTATTTTGATTCTGGGGCCGAATGTTCTTTGATTAAAGAAACTTTAGCAAATAAATTTGGCGGCAAACGTTTTTCGTCTTTGGTAATTTTGTTGGGCATTGGTAATGCAGATGTGCATAGCACTTGTCAGATTTTGTCTGAAGTTCTTATTGATGGTAGCTAGGTCGAGCTACTTTTTCACGTTGTTTCTGATGATGTTATTAACCACGGAATTATGATTGGTAGAGATTTGATTACTCAAGGTTTTACTGTTGAAATTTCTAATGACCGCCTTATTATAAAAAAGTCACATCTGGTCAACTTATGTGAAATTGGCAAACGAGTGTGCAATTTTAAAGATATTGATACAGATGTCAGTAGTGAACATCACATTCAGTTAGTAGATATTTTAAAGAAATTTGAAAACTCATTTGTAGAAGGCATACCATCCGGACGGGTAAACACAGGTGAAATTGAAATAAGACTCATTGATCCAAATCGTACTGTTCAAAGGCGTCCTTATAGAATGAGTCCTGAAGAGAGAGAAGTTTGTCGAAAAAAGATTGATGAATTATTAGAAGCTAATATTATTAGACCAAGTAGCTCTCCATTTGCGAGTCCAGTACTCCTAGTTAAAAAGAAGGACGGTTCAGATAGACTGTGCGTAGATTACAGAGAACTTTTCTGAGTGGTAGAGCCACGCTGCGTTGCAGCACGCATTGGGTCGGCTCGCCCGGCGTAATACCACCCCCTCACGAATTTTCGGCGTGAAACAATGGCACTCTGTGCTGTTGTGTTTCGTCCGGCGAGTGAGGGTTCCGGAGACCCCGGATAATCTAGATTTACCCCAGGGGGGTACCGACACATCCAGTGTCGGAGAATCCCCCCCTGAGCGTTCTCGCTCAGGCTGCCCTACGTATTCTGGGAGGGCAAAAGTTCGTTCGTGCCAAGGCATGCTGCAGGCAGGAGAAAGGCGAGACAATTGGCACCCCCTCCTACGCTTCGCGTGGACTTCTGCAATATCAGGGGAATCCACTCTAACTTGAGCGCCGTCCATTACCACCTCGAGACGGCGAAACCGGCCTTGCTCTTCCTCACCGAGACGCAGATATCCCCCCCTCCTGACATCTCGTACTTGCGCTACCCGGGATACAACCTGGAACATGCATTTGTGCCACGAGCTGGTGTTTGTGCCTATGTCAGGGAATATATGTGCGTTCGTCGCCTTGGCAATCTTGAAGATAGGGACCTCTCCATCTTATGGCTGCACGTCGACTGCGGACGTCATCCTCGCGTCTACGCGTGCCTGTATAGGGTCCCACAGCGGTAACATCGGAACTGACCAACTCATCGAGACCGTCCAAACAGCGACAGACTCCCTTCTCCAACGGATCCCCTCGGCCGAGATTGTGGTATTGGGAGACTTCAATGCCCACCACGTCGAATGGCTTGGTTCACGCACAACTGACCACGCGGGTAGAGCCGTTCATGACTTCGCTTTGGCCTACAGTCTGTCCCAATTGGTAACCGAGCCAACACGGGTTCCAGATGTGGAGGGCCATGCACCTTCTTTATTGGACCTTCTGCTGACCTCGCACCCAGACGGCTATCAAGTTTCTGTTGATGCACCACTAGGCTCATCAGACCACTGTCTGATTCGCAGCACTGTGCCTCTCACAGAAACTTCAAAACCGCAACCAGCGGCTAGCCGTCGAGTCTGGCATTATAGGTCGGCGGACTGGGATGGGATGCGAAGCTTCTTTGCGTCCTACCCGTGGTGGCGAGTTTGCTTCTCGCTGGATGATCCTGATGTCGCCGCTGACTCTGTCGTTGATGTGATACTGCAGGGAATGGAACTTTTCATTCCAAACTCTGTGGTTCCCATTGGCGGCAAGTCCCAACCATGGTTTGGTCGTTGCTGCAAAATGGCGTCTCGCCAAAAGCGACAGCATTACCAAGCCTGGGCTAATGCGGTGTCATCAAAGGATCCAAACACCAGTGCGCTCAGAAAGAAGTACAACTTTGCCGCCAGATCCTTTAAGAAGGACATTGCCAAGGCGAAGTCATCATTCATAGGTAGAATTGGCGAGAGGCTAGTGCGTCTTCCTTCAGGGACGCGTACGTTCTGGTCTCTCGCCAAAGCTATCTTAGGGAATTTTTGTCAGCCGTCCCTACCACCATTGCACAAGACCGATGACTGCCTGGCCTATACTGCAAAGGAGAAAGCCGATCTCTTGGGCTCTCTTTTCGCATCAAACTCGACCTTGGACGATGGGGAAAACTCTCCACCAACCATACCGCATTGCGCTTGTACAATGCCAAACGTTCAGTTCCTGCAAAGGTCAGTTCGTAAGGCTCTTTTTTCCCTTGATATCCATAAGGCGAGTGGGCCTGATGCAGTTCCACCCATTGTGCTTCGGACGTGTGCTCCTGAATTGGCACCAGTTCTAACGCGCCTTTTCCAGCTCTCTTACACCACTTGCGTCGTCCCGAGCTCTTGGAAGACAGCCCTTGTCCACCCGATTCAAAAAAAAGGCGATCGCTCAGATCCGTCTAACTACAGGCCAATAGCTATTACCTCTTTACTCTCCAAAGTAATGGAGTCCATTATAAACCGCCAGCTCTTAAGGTACCTAGAAGAGAACCAGCTACTAAGTGATCGCCAGTATGGTTTTCGTCGCGGTCGATCGGCTAGTGATCTTTTAGTGTACCTTACTCACCGATGGGCGGAGGCAGTCGAGAGTAAAGGGGAGGCACTGGCAGTTAGCTTGGACGTAGCGAAAGCTTTTGACAGGGTTTGGCACAGGGCTCTTTTCTCTAAACTTCCATCATACGGGCTTCCTGAGAAATTGTGTTCATGGGTTGGCAGCTTTCTTACTGGGCGTAGCATCAGAGTCGCAGTCGACGGTTCGTGCTCCGACATGAAGCCCGTGAATGCTGGAGTCCCGCAGGGGTGTGTATTGTCCCCTACTTTGTTTCTTCTGCATATCAATGACATGCTGCATAACAACAGCATTCATTGCTATGCGGATGACAGTACTGGGGATACGCTCTACACCGGGCGAGCTAATATTTCTCTGGAAAGCGTCATCGAGAGCCGGAATAAACTTGTAACTGACACCGAGAACATGTTAAGTCATGTCTCGGATTGGGGCCGACATAACCTAGTCCGCTTTAACCCCTCCAAAACACAAGTTTGCGCATTTACCGCGAAAAAACATCCCTTCGTCGTACCTCTGAACTTTGAGGGAGCTCCCCTTGATACCAATCCGATTATTGGAATCCTTGGCGTCGATATTTCGAGTGACGTTCAGTTTCGTGGTCATTTGGAAGGTAAAGCTAAATTAGCTTCGAAAAAGCTGGGTGTGCTTAATAGAGCGGGTCAGTATTTCACGCCGGCCCACCGTTTACAACTGTATAAAGCACAGGTCAGGCCGCATATGGAATACTGCTCCCATCTCTGGGCTGGAGCACCCCAATACCAACTCCTTCCATTTGACCGCATTCAACGCAGAGCTGCTCGAATTGTCGGAGACGTGGTTATTTCAGGTCGGCTCGATCCACTGGCTCTTCGGAGAGACGTTGCGTCTCTCTGTATATTGTACCGTATATATCATGGGGAGTGTTCTGAGTAATTGTTCGGCTTGATCCCTGCCGCTAATTTCCTTCACCGCACTACACGCAATCGACTGTCATTCCATCCACATCACCTTGGTGGATGGCGGTCTACTACTGTGCGTTTTTCAAGAAATTTCTTGCCTCGAACTACAGTGTTGTGGAACCAGCTCTCGGCGGCGGTATTTCCGGACCGTTACGACTTAGGGATTTTCAAGAAACGAGCCTATTCCTTCCTTAAAGGCCGGCAACGCGCCTGCGATTCCTCTGGTTTTGCGGGTGTCCATGGGCGGCGGTGATTACTTTCCATCAGGTGACCCGCTTGCTCGTTTGCCTCCTTCTGCTATAAAAAAAAAAAAAACTGAATAAAAATACCGTACCAGATAAGTTTCCATTTCCACTTATAAGCGATCAAATTCAACGTTTAAAGGGTGCAAACTACTTTACTATTTTAGACGCTGCTTCCGGTTTTCATCAACTTCCGGTTCATAAAGACTCCATTGAGCGGACAGCATTCGTAACACCAGATGGACAGTACGAATATTTAACTATGCCATTTGGGTTACGTAATGCACCATCAGTTTTTCAAAGAGCCATTTATAAAGCACTTGGTACTCTGGCAAATACATTTGTAGTATGCTACGTTGATGACTTAATGGTAGTATCTGAAACTGTAGTAGAAGGATTAAAGAGACTAGAATTAGTGTTAAAAACTTTAAAACATGCAGGCTTTTCTTTAAATTTAAAAAAATGTTTTTTTTTTAAGACACGGTTGGAATATTTGGGTTACGAAGTAACGCAAGGAGAAATAAGACCTAACTCACGTAAGGTTGCAGCTCTTACAGACTTACCTCCTCCCAGTACCGTCACACAGGTTCGACAATTCATCGGATTAGCGTCATATTTCCGTCAATTTATTCCTAAATTTTCTCAATTAGCGGCACCACTTTATAAACTAACTACAGGAAAAGGTAAAATCGATTGGAAACCAAAACATGAAGAAATCAGACAAAATATCATAGGTAATTTAACTAGTAAACCAGTTTTAATGATTTTTGACCCGACTTACCCAATTGAGTTACATACGGATGCTAGTTCCGAAGGCTATGGTGCAAAGCTTTTACAGAAGAAGGATGGAAAATCTCATGCCATAGCATATTACAGTAAAAAGACGCCAAGTGCAGAATCTCGTTACCATTCTTATGAGCTAGAGACCCTTGCAGTAGTTAACGGAATAAAACACTTTCGTCATTTTTTGCAATGTAGACCATTTACAGTAATAACAGATTGTAACTCGCTGCAAGCCTCACGTTCCAAGATCGACCTAACACCTAGGGTCCATAGGTGGTGGGCTTTCTTGCAGTCATTTGATTTTGAAATAGTATATAGAGATGGCAAACGAATGGCTCACGTAGATTTTTTTTCACGCAATCCATTGCCAAGTAATAATAAAATAAACCAAAAAGTCGAAGAAAAACGAATTAATTTGTTAGAAATTTCCAAAAATTGGTTACACGCTGAACAACAACGAGACCCTGAGATTATTGATATTGTTGCTAAAATAAATAATGATTTGGTTAATGATGTAGCTAATACGTATCAAATTATAGCTAACGTACTCCATCGCAAAATACAACGTAATGGTAGGTCACGAATTTTGCCTATTGTACCGAGAACCTTTCGTTGGTCTGTAATAAATCAAATTCATGAATCAATCGTTCATTTAGGTTGGGAAATGACTTTGGAAAAAAGCATATGATTTTTACTGGTTTCCCAATATGCGGAAATATGTTAGAAAATTTGTAGAAAACTGTATAACTTGTAAATTATCCAAATCAAAATCCGGTAAAACACAAGTTGAACTTCATTCAATACCGAAAATCGCAATTCCATGGCACACCATACATATTGACGCCACAGGCAAGCTGAGTGGGCAACAAAGTACTAAAGAGTATATTTTTGTTTTAATTGATGCCTTTACTAAGTATGTAGTTCTTCGTCATACCTCGCGCATTGATGCATCTAGCGCTGTTAATGCTTTAAAATCTGCGGTTAGTTTGTTCGGTGCACCAACTAGAGTAATTGCAGACCAAGGACGATGCTTTGCAAATGCAAGTTTTCGTGAGTTTTGCGATAAAAATAATATTCAGTTACATTTGATAGCTACCGGAACTTGCCGTGCTAACGGTCAAGTTGAACGTGTAATGGGTACACTAAAAAATATGCTTACTGCCGTTGAAGTTCAGAAAGACCGAATGTGGCAAGATGCTGTTGATGATGTACAACTTGCTTTCAATTGCACAGTCAACCGAGTAATCAAAGCTAGTCCTCTTGAACTGTTAATTGGTAAAGTAGCACGACCTCTATCGTTGTTAGCTTTAGGTGACCAAGACCAAGATGAAATTGATATTGTTGAGATCAGGGAACAAGCGACAAATTATATAAGCGAAAATGCTCGCAAAGATAAAGAGCGTTTTGATAAGACGAAGGCTAAAGTGTCGAAATTTGCTATTGGTGATTTTGTTTTGATTGAGAACCATGAGAGGAATCAAACAAAGCTGGACCCAAAATTTCGTGGTCCATTCGAAATTGTTGAATTGCTTCACGGAAACCGATACCGTTTGAAGGCAATTGATAATAATAGAACTTACAAATATGCACATGATCGTTTACGTGCGATGCCAAATTGTTACGTTCCCACAGAGTTTGAAGTTGCTAATGTTGATGAGAATGAGGAACAGTCAGAATCAGCCGTTGTCGGCGAGAGTGTTGTTGATACACTAGAGTAGTCCCTACTTATGTGGGCTGTTGCAACGCAATCTACTATCTTGATCACTAGCCATAGGTCACATTCCAAACCCAGTGTAGCTGGTACGGAGACTGCGTGGTGCGATGACAAGTAGGAGGATTGCGGTTGCGTTGGATTTGTTTTAATTCTAACAACGTATCCGTGTGATGTTGTTTGAGATATTTGTTTGAAGTTTAGTTGTATGGAAGTGAATTGGTACAATTTACCATTTAGTTGAATCTGAACTGTGTCCTCTGGGAAAACGAAAATGGATGGTTGAATCCATTTTACTTTGTTTGCACTTTATGCTGCTATTTTAAGTTTTGGGAACCTATCAGTTTGTCATCCCTACGATTTGTTGTCAGCAATTGTTAAACTTTGTACTTGTGTGAGTGATTGTACCTAAGACGCCCATAGCACGAACACGACACGATGAACCCAATACGCGCCTCTTATGTTGGTCAAATAGAGCATTCTGACTCTGCCTTCCCGACATGTATAAATAAATATAACATTAAATTGTGTGCCCTATACAGGCCTCCAAACACTTCAAAATATAGATTTATTACCGAACTATGTACATTGTTAAATACCTGTTCGCAAAGAGATAATTACTTGGTGATAGGCGATATGAATATTGACTTGAGAGAATCCAATCCCCTAAGTAAACTTTATCTAGATTCGCTGTGCAACCAGGGTCTAAACAGCGGCGTGAGCGCTTATACACGCATAGAAAAATACGGTAATATTATAACTAAATCATGCATTGATCATGTGTTTGTGCGTAACTGTGACTCGCGCGATATTTACACCTCAGTAGTAAACACCGCGCTCGCCGATCACCACATTACCGGCTGTGCCATCTCGGCCGTTATAAGCACGAATGACTCACCGCAGAAACTATTTGTAAACAAGCTAGACAATGGCAGGTTGCACAGTGAATTGAATAGTATAGACTGGAACATACCTTTGAAATATAGTAACCCTAACGAAATTGTTAAATATATACATGATAACTTTAATAGTTCTTATGATAAATGTAAATACACTGTTGAAAAAAATGTAAACGGTAAGCGAAAGGCATGTACCTGGGTTGATAAAAAATTAAGTATGATGTGTAAGAAACGCGATGAGCTATATGTGATCTGTTTAAAAAATAAACAAAACTTTAATAATAGGCTTCTGTAAAATAAATATAGGAATAAAACAAATAAATACGCTAATTACATCAAAAACAAACAAAGACAGACAAATATAAACAAAAATTTTAAAAATACAAAGAAGGTATGGGAAATAATTAATAACGTCACAGGTAAAATAATAAATCGCATCGACGACATACTATTGAAAAACTTTAAAACTAATCCTGCTTTAATAGCAAATAATTTTGCCGCGGAATTTGAAAATAACACAAAAAATATTTGCAACTTTTGCGATATACCCTTATTGGAAAGGAATTCCTATAAGATAGTTCCTGATAGATCGATCCGAGTACAACGCGCACATAACAAAACTATTGAATCAATTATAAAAAAAATTAATGACAATAAAAGTCCGGGATTTGACGGTATTCGGGCAAAAGACATTAAGAGTATTTCAGAACATTTAATCCCAGTAATAACACATCTTATCAATCGCTGTTTGGAAACTTCGATCTATCCCGATCTGCTCAAAATCGGCGTAATTAGACCCATATATAAGAAAGGCAAGCATGATGATTATAATAACTATCGCCCAATTACAATCCTGTCCAGCTTAGATAAGGTTATAGAAAGATTCCTAGGTGATCAATTAAATAAATATTTACAATCAAATAACATCATCAGTAAAAACCAATATGGGTTTCAAAGACACAAAAGTACTACGCAGCTCTTGAGCCAATTTTCCGACGAAGTTAATAAAAATCTTAATAAAAAATGCACGTCCTAGCCCTATTTATTGACTTTAGTAAAGCATTTAATATGCTTAGATACAACACTCTATGATAAACTGTCACAGAATGGAGTCCATGGCTCTCTTTTAAAATTGCTAATTAACTATTACTAATTAGCTATTAACTACCACAGCAATAGGTATACGACCGTGAAAGTAAGTGATCAATTAAGTACTAAGACTTTGACCACCAAAGGTACGGCACAAGGTTCCATAAGCGGTCCGACTGAGTATCTCCTGTATGTTAACGATATGAGCAAGGTTATAGGGTCAGGATCTGTATACCAATTCGCAGATGACACGTGCATTTTAGTATCCAGTAAAAGTGTCTCGGAAGCGCAACACCTGCTTCAACAAAACTTCAATAGCATGTGTAAATGGGCACATGACCTAGGCTTGGTAATTAATGCTCAAAAACCAAAATAGTACATATACGCTCATCACAAAACAAAACACTAATCACACCATCCGTGGTGGCCCATGAACATGCTTGCTTGCACACCAATAACGTAAACGATACGTGTCGATGTCCCATACTAGAAGTAGTCGATACTCACAAGTACATTGGTCTCATAATCGATAGCCGGTTCTGTTGGGGACCTCACATTGATTACGTATGTAATAAATTAAGATCACTTATTAGTAAGCTTTATGTACTAAAATATAAATTACCTTTTAAAACATTAAGGTTATTATACCTAGCCCTGGCTGACTCGGTCATAACTTATGGTTTAAGCACCTATGGTAGAACGTACATAACATATATTGAAACTACACACATCAAAAGTGTCTAGGGATCAAGCATTTTTATGCGGATTTCTTGAGATTGAGATGTGGCTTTGTAATAAATTTATGATTTTATAAATTTATATGGATCCTTTTTGGTGCATTTCATAATTTGAAACAGGAACTTTCAATCAATTTCTAGTAAAAGATGAAAATCAGCTGTCAATATTTTCCCTATAAAAACATACAACGCATTGAAGACATTATTAGTGCTACTGTTTCCCTACTACTGATTAAAACCAACGTTATTATGGAGCGGCGACGTCATTTAAGCAGGGAAGAAATGCTCAGAGCCGTGGGAATGATAGAAGCTGGTTCCCGGCAACGTACTGTGGCTTTAGCTCTGAATACAAGTCAGAGTGTTATCAGTCGACTTTGGACACGTTACCGAAGCACTGGTACCGTGGCTGAGCGCCATGGAGGACGGTATCGCTGCACCACACGGAGACAAGACCGATACATTCAAATCACAACTCGAAGAGCTCCAACAATAACCGCCATGATGTTAGCCGTGAGGCTTCATCACTCTTCAGGGAACTTAATTAGCGACCAAACAGTCAGAAACCGCTTGCATGAAGTGAACCTTCATTCCCGAAGACCGCTAAGGGTACCACCTATAGCAATGCACAATCGTAGGATTCGATATCAATGGGCTCTTGAACACAGAAATTGGGCAGAAGAACAATGGCGTTTCGTGTGCTTTTCTGATGAGTCTCGTTTTGGTATGAGACCGGATACAAGACGTATACGACACTGGAGAACCCCTGGACGCCAACAGCGATTAAAATCCTGCCAGGAAGTCCATCCTTATAGTGGTGGAACCATCATGGTATGGGCGGGTATTTGGATCGGCGGAAGAACTGAGTTGATTTGGATCAGAGGCAACCTCAACGCTCAAATTTATGCTGAGACGATTGTATCAGACGTCATCGTTCCTCTACAAGTGCAAATCGGTCCCTTATTTCAGTTAATGAATGATAATGCACGACCGCACACCGCAAGAGTTGTAAGACAGACTCTCGCCGCAGCTAACATCAATGTCATGCCCTGGCCTGCTCAGTCGCCAGACTTGAACCCAATTGAGCATGCATGGGATATGCTACAGAGAAGAGCTCTGCCGAATATGGAGGGTATCCAGTCGCAAGAAGACCTTTTTTTGTTGTTGCAACGAACATGGGCGGCCATTCCACAGCGTGATTTGGATGAACTCATTTTGAGTATGCCAAACCGATGTTCTTGTGTTGTTAGTGTTCGCGGTAGAAACACGGATTATTAATTGTTTAAGTTACCCAATAAAATTTTAAAGAAAACTGTTATTTCAGTCTTTTTTTCGAACTTTAATGTTAGTGGTTCAAATGTCAAAAATCCCTTTATTAGGAAAATGGCAAATTTCTTTATTAATGCAAAAGTGACTTGGTTTATCGTTACTGTAGACAAACGAAAACACTTTATTTGATGAATCCTTAAAGAAAATTTTAATTAATATCAATCAGGAGAAAAGTTATTGCAAAAATATATGTTGATCCCTAGACACTTTTGATGTGTGTATATACAGATTGCAATTAAAAATGTTAAAAATTATTACTCCTAAGTTCATTCTAAACAAACTTAAAAACGATGATCTAGAATTCTTTAAATATTGTAATGTAATGAATGTATACGATAAAATTGAATTTCAAATTCTCACTGAATCTAATAACCTTGATTGTGTAATAGAAAAAGAAAGGTCTGTATATTTAAGAACAGTACCATACCTAAATAAGTATATTTTACCTAATCATAACAACCTGTATGGGACAAGAATATCTACTTACTTAATACTTTTTTATTTAAATAAGCTGCCTACTGAATTACAGAGGATGTATAAAGATAATGTGAAAAGATTTCGGTGTAATTTGAAAAGACATTACTTACTTACTCAAATGTAAATAGCGACTCGCCGGAACCCAGATAAACCCTGTGAGGTTTTCGTAGTATACTTAAAATAGACAAGCGTGGTGATTAAAACAATACATATTATACAATCTCCCATCAATTGAAACAATGGCTTGATTTCGATGATGGAGTCTTTTGACCTTCAGTGGGACAGTATACAGGCAGTAACTCTACTTTTTATTTGTATAGCCCAGGATTGTGATCACCAACCTACATTTTGGAAATAGTGGTGAGTTACCCGGAATTTTGGGGTTAAAGTTACTCGCGTCCGTAGGTTTACCCTTGAGACCCTACACGTGACCCCTGGGTGGTGCTAAATGAGTGACACTAAGTGGTAGAGCCACGCTGCGTTGCAGCACGCATTAGGCACGGCTCGCCCGGGGTAATACCACCCTCTCACGAATATCCTCTGGTTTAGCGGGTGTCCATGGGCGGCGGTGATTGCTCTCTATCAGGTGACCCGACTGCTCGTTTGCCTCCTTCTAATACAAAAAAAAATCTAGTACGCTTGAACCAATTATCTGTAACATCATCGTCATAACATACACAACCTATAAACGATATTTTGCTTGTCTCAGAATTAAACTGGGGTGTCAACTACATATTATACTGTACGATAAGCCGTGTGGGTAGCGGCTCGACAAAAGAGTACTCCCACCACCAACCCCTCTCTTTCCTTGGGTGTCGTAAAAGGCGACTAACAGAATAAAGACTGAAGACACATACATCCAACAGCATAGAGCGACAATGGGCTCCCCCCTCCCCCCCTCAACCCCTGTCACGTTAAGCACATGTACAGTTGTAAATTAACCAATTTCCGTTTGGTTATTATATAAAAAGCTGTCCTAAGTGAGAACCCACACACACTCGCAATAATATGTAACAAAATACTATTATGTAGATGTAAATACGACAGATAATAATATAGATCCGTTTGACTCGCGCACAAAACGTTTGTTAACCAAGGCATAACCGTAAAACTATACGAGCCGGGACGTCGTTTAAAGTCGTTTAAATTTATCACCCCCCATTACAACCCACCAAGTTATTGCAAGGTTGTTAAGTTAAGTTAAGTTGTTATTTCTGTATTGATTTAAGAGGACGCTTTTATTATCTCTTGTTTTGTTCAGTCGTTAAAACCCGCAGACCAGAGGGCTCTACTCTCTTTCTCTGAAACGAAATTTCGGCCGATTTTCTTTTGATATTCACAGCGGTTTCCATGCCTTCCGAAATTTCGTTCATAAAAAAATATTTTGGGATTTACAAGTAGATTAAATGTTTTTTGAAAATTGTTTGAAATTTTAAAAAATAAGTAATTGAAAGCGGTTTAAATGGGGGGTACGCGGGGAAGTGAGCGGCAGAGTCAGCAAGCGCAATCTCCTCTAGTTTGCGCTCTCTATAACTTGAAGGGGCAACGTAACGAAATTTCAAAATAACAAACGAAAATTGGCCGAAATTTCCTTTCGGGAAAAGAGAGTAGACCCTCTGGATCGGGTGAAAGTGGTGGGTTGTGTGTAGCGATGAAAGAGACTTAGTCTTTTAAGGCCTATTAAAAAGACTAGTCTCCACCTTACAGGACTCGACTCTAACATAAAGGTTCTAGTTTTTATTAATAAAACTTAGTCGTTGTAATCACTTAAACGACTAGAGTTGTTTTCAAAAAAACTAAAAGACTAAAACGACTAAAGTTTTGTTTTTGAATGTTTAATTAATTAAAAAAAACTTATGTATAGACAACAACCGTAATTTAAAAAAGAATTAACAATGTTGCTGTTTTCCGATTTTATTTTACTCAAGAGTTATCAAAACGTTCGATTTCCTATGTGGCACGCCAGCCCAAGGCGATAAGGCGCTTTTAGTCCTTTTAGTCATTTAAGCCTTTTACGTCGTAAGGTTACAGACTATGACTGAAATTAGTCGTCAGTTTGCAGTCTTATGACTAATAAAGGGTTACAAGACTAATCTAGTCGTAAGGCTTTAAAAAATAGTCTAGTCTTTTTAATAGGCCTTAAAAAACCAAGTTTCTTTCATCGCTAGTGTGTGGCCCAATAGCCTGTTAGTCTCTACGCCCGGAATACGCTTTTATTTGATCTCTTGTTTTGTTAAACACACAGTTTAACAAAACAGTCTGCGGGGGCTCATTGAAGGAATACAACCAAAACACATCCCTTGGGTGTCATAAAAGGCGACTAACGGACTAAAGACTGCACATACATCCAACAACATAGTTGGATGCATGTGCTGTTTATTACGTTGCAAACATAGTTTAAACATTTCATAGTATTATTATGAAATCTTTTTATTTATTTTTAAAATATAGTACTTACCTATTTACGTGTAAAAATATCACTATCATTAATTACCTATTCGGGTGTTAACATTTTTCAAACATTATTAAGATGACATAAAAAATTGGATTTGAGTCCTGCCCGCGTCATCTGAATTAGGTACTTACTTATTTTACGAATATTATTAAGTAATTACTCACAGCACATAAAGTAAAATAAAAGAAGACGCGTTCCAATTTTTAATTTAAGATAGAACGCGACTTCTTAAAAATATTAATTGTTTGGCCCAACATACCCCGGACTCGAAATAATCCTTGACTTCTATTTTTACAATTATATCGGCAATGAAATCTACAATTATTCGACTGTTATAACTTCATAAATTAAACATATGTCTGTTATAACTTCACACACACACTCACACACACATACACACACAGACACACCCCCCCACACACACACACACACACCCACACCCACACAAACGCACACACACACACACACACACCCCTGTTTGTACAGACGGCCT
Source organism: Scoparia ambigualis (assembly GCA_963921215.1). Taxonomy (NCBI): domain Eukaryota; kingdom Metazoa; phylum Arthropoda; class Insecta; order Lepidoptera; family Crambidae; genus Scoparia; species Scoparia ambigualis. The sequence goes on along the minus strand of OY992512.1, from coordinate 23,698,148 downwards.
TTCGAGGACTATGGTTTTATATGACCCATCCGAGGACTCTCTTAAAAACCATGTTAATGACCTTGTATTGTTACTTTAAAACGATAGAAAGAAACAGAAAACACTTTGTTAATGATCAGGTCTATTTGTCTAACGTTATTGCAGCATTTTATTTATTAACTTTTCTTGACCAATGCGTGGACTTATTATACACTGCCAACGCTTGTGGAGACATCTTTCCGAGGACGTCTGTGTGTACCTTTCGAGGACCCAATCGCCTGACTACAGATGGCAATCCGGGGACTCATTTTCACACACTTTCTCTTGAATCCAATACAATTCGAGGACCGTGTGTTTGACTGTACAGAAACAATATGAGGACGTTTTTCCGAGTCCCGCATGTACAAAGCGAGGACCACTAATGTGTAAACATAACATGTTTTAAGTACCATTCGAGAACATTCATTTTGTAATTAACATTCGATGTGGCCCTGATGTACATAAGCTCTTTACTTGACTGGACCTGATTTATGTTAAGTGATGATAAGGCATGTGAAATCGCGTTATTCCCGGTATCCTTAACCACCAAGGAACTGGCTATCTTACCTCGAACTGCTGATAACATTGTTGTTACGGCGACGCGACATACTAAAATAAGTTGGTGGTAGCTATAGCCAGGCGGACTTAGAACAAGGCCTACTGTTCCGTCTGGCGAGTTATAGGAGGTTGTGATGATGGAAGGTTCCTTGGTGATGGTTAATAACCACTGCGTCTCTTTATGTGATGTTGTATATTTATAGTGACTACATTGTAACTAACTTATTGTCTCTAAAACATACAAGACGATTTATACTACGTAGATGTTGGAGGGAGGATGCCGTCTTATCTTTATCGGATCTACACGCGTTTAGGAATGCGCTTATAAACTCTTTAACCATACGTGAGGATAATAAATTATGTGGCGACGCAGGCCGCCACACCTACCACTAACCAAACCGAGCACAGTTAGTACCCCCGCTGGGAATCGAACCTGGGACCTCATGGTTTAAGGTCTTACCGCTAGACCACAGAGGCGGCGGTGGTTACTAAAAATGTTGAAATTTTTTATGACAGGCTATGACATTCTACCACCAGTTTTACCGCTACCATCTTATCTAAGTATGTCGCCATGACGACTATGTTATTATCATTGTTGTTTTCTACATTGCGAAGTTATGCATATGCTTTCGTCGTAGTGATTGTTAGTTAACTACGGCTAGGTAGTCCACTACTACTACTAACCACCGACGTTGTTATATATTTTGTACAATAGCTAATTATTTGGTTCCATAAGTTACCATTGAAGTCTATTATATACTTATTGTATTTTGTATCTATATAAATATTATATGACCTGGTATATGATGAGTATGTATTGTATTTTATGACCTGGTAACGACATTTTTTTTGTAAATGTCGTTACTTCTGTGCGCTATGGTTTTTTGCGCCCTTCTTTGAAACAGTTAAAAAATGATGTCCTGAATTGGTGGTAGGTTAAAAAGATTTATACGATTTAGAGTAATTATTAATTGAGTTTATTAAATTAACATATTTTGACTAAGACTTTATAATCTTTTATCCAATGATAGGTACGAAAACCAGCTACTTTTCTTCGTACTCAACATAATAATCATCACAATATATGTACTGTTGGTGATTGAGGAGTTCCATATGGTATCTGTGAAGTCTGGGATCTTTTGCTCATTGATAGTTACTTAATTAGCTACTTCTCTTCGAACTTAACATGATAACTAATCACAATATGTGTACTGTTGGTGATTGAGGATAAATCCAAATATGTCTACTGTCGGTCATTGAGGAGTTCCATATGCTATCTCTGATGTCTGGGATCCTTTGCTCGTTGAATGTTACCTAACCAGCTACTTTTCTTTGTATTCAACATAATAACTAATTATAATATGTGTACTGTTGGTCTTTGAGGAGTTCTATAGGGTATCTCTGAAGTCTGTGATCCTTTGCGCATCGATAGTTACATAAGCAGCTACTTTTCTTCGTACTCAACATAATAATCAATCACAATATGTGTACTATTGCTCTTTGAGGAGTTCTATAGGGTATCTCTGAAGTCTGTGATCCTTTGCGAGTTGATAGTAATATAAGCAGCTACTTTTCTTCGTACTCAACATAATAATCAATCACAATATATGTACTGTTGGTGATTGAGGAGTTCCATATGGTATCTGTGAAGTCTGGGATCTTTTGCTCATTGATAGTTACTCAATTAGCTACTTCTCTTCGAACTTAACATGATAACCAATCACAATATGTGTACTGTTGGTGATTGAGGAGTTTCATAGGGTATCTGTGAAGTCTGTGATCCTTTGCTCATTGATAGTTACCTAACCATTTACTTCTCTTCGTACTTAACATGATAACCCATGACGATATGTGTACTGTTGGTCATTGAGGAGTTCCACATGGTATCTTTGAAATCTGGGATCCTCTGCTCATTCATAGATACCTAACCAGCTACTTTTCTTAGTACTCAACATAATAATAAATCCAAATATTTGTACTGTCGGTCATTGAGAAGTTCCATATGCTATCTGTGATGTCTAGAATCCTTTGCTCGTTGAATGTTACCTAACCAGCTACTTTTCTTTGTATTCAATATAATAACCAATCATAATATGTGTACTGTCGGTCATTGAGGAGTTCTATAGAGTATCTGTGAAGTCTGTGATCCTTTGCTCATTGATAGTTACTTAACTAGCTACTTTTCTTCGTACTCAACATGATAACCAATCACAATATGTGCACTGTTGGTCATTGAGGATTTCTATATGGTATCTGTAAAGTCTGAGATCTTTTGCTCATTAATAGTTACCTAACCATTTACTGCTCTTCGTACTTAACATGATAACCTATGACGATTGTGTACTGTTGGTCATTGAGGAGTTCTATATGGTATCTTTGAAATCTGGGATCCCTTGCTCGTTGAAAGTTACCTAACCAGCTACTTTTCTTCGTATTCAACATAATAACTAATTACAATATCTGTACTGTTCGTCTTTGAGGAGTTCCATAGGGTATCTCGGAAGTCTGGGATCCTTTGCTCATTGATAGTTACATAAGCAGCTATTTTTCTTCGTATTCAACATAATAATCAATCACAATATATGTATTGTTGGTCATTGAGGAGTTCCATATGGTATCTGTGAAGTCTGGGATCCTTTGCTCATTGATAGTTACTTAACCAGCTACCTCTTTTCGAACTTAACATGATAACCAATCACAATATGTGTACTGTTGGTGATTGAGGAGTTCCATATGGTATCTGTGAAGTCTGGGATCCTTCGCTCATTCATAGTTACCTAACCAGCTACTTTTCTTAGTACTCAACATAATAATAAATCCAAATATGTGTACTGTCGGTCATTGAGGAGTTTCATATGCTATCTGTGATGTCTAGGATCCTTTGCTCGTTGAATGTTACCTAACCAGCTACTTTTCTTTGTATTCAACATAATAACCAATTATAATATGTGTACTGTTGGTCTTTGAGGAGTTCTATAGGGTATCTCTGAAGTCTGTGGCCCTTTGCGAATTGATAGTTATATAAACAGCTACTTTTCTTCGTGCTCAACATAATAATCAATCACAATATATGTACTGTTGGTGATTGAGGAGTTTCATTTGGTATCTGTGAAGTCTGGGATCTATTGCTCATTGATAGTTACTTAATTAGCTACTTCTCTTCGAATTTACCATGATAACTAGTCACAATATGTGTACTATTAGTGATTGAGGAGTTCTATATGGTATCTGTGAAGTCTGGGTTCTTTTGCTCATTGATAGTTACTTAATTAGCTACTTCTCTTCGAACTTACCATGATAACTAATCACAATATGTCTACTGTTGGTGATTGAGGAGTTCCATATGGTATCTGTGAAGTCTGGGATCCTTTGCTCTTTGATAGTTACTTAACTAGCTACTTCTTTTCGAACTTAACATGATAACCAATCACAATATGTGTACTGTTGGTGATTGAGGAGTTCCATATGGTATCTGTGAAGTCTGGGATCCTTCGCTCATTCATAGTTACCTAACCAGCTACTTTTCTTAGTACTCAACATAATAATAAATCCAAATATGTCTACTGTCGGTCATTGAGGAGTTTCATATGCTATCTCTGATGTCTGGGATCCTTTGCTCGTTGAATGTTACCTAACCAGCTACTTTTCTTCGTATTCAACATTATAACAAATTACAATATGTGTACTGTCGGTTATTGAGGAGTTCTATAGAGTATCTGTGAAGTCTGTGATCCTTTGCTCATTGATAGTTACCTAATCAGCTACTTTTCTTCGTACTCAACATAACAATCAATCACAATATATGTACGTCGGTTATTAAGGAGTTTCATAAGGTATCTACGAAGTCTGTGATCCCTTGTCTACTCATAGGTACCAGCTACTTTCTTTGTATTTAATACGATAACCAATCACAACTTGATCATTCGTCATTGAGGAGTTTTGTTGCCTGTCGCCAAGGGTCTTCATCATATCTTCACCATATTTTAAATGTAACGATTAAAACCTATCGATACAAAAAAAAATCATCCAAATCAGTGTAACCTGAAAATACATTAAAGAAACATAGTATATACAACCGAATTGATAACCTACTCCTTTTAGAAGTCCGTTAAAAATATTAGACAACATCACATACATTGCTCTGATTCTGCATTGACCCAGCCGGGAATCGAACCTGGGACCTCAGAGATGGCGACATAAGAGTCCGCCGGCGTGCGACCACTCGACTAGAGTGGTCGTCAATAATGAAGATTGAACTAAAATCTATGATCGTCTATTTTAAAAAAAATAGTAAAGAAATTTTTGAAGTTATTATTAAAAATAAAGATTAAAATGATGTTGACAATGTACGAAAAGCTAAAAAAGCATTCGGTAGGTCCTAGGTACCAGTCATCACACTACTCTCCTTATCAATCTAGGGCATTCTAGGGCATTGATCAGAGAAAAAAAAATCGTTCACTTGATAGAAATTTCACATGCTCAACGATTTTATTTTTTTGTTTGATCAATGCCCTAGAATGATGAGGAGAGTAGTTTGATGACTGGTACCTAGGACCTACAGAATTATGTTTTAGCTTTTAGTACATTGTCTACATCATTTTAATCTTTATTTTTAATTTTAATTTAGTTATAACGATTTAAAAAGAATGAAAAGTATATCGTACTTCTCATTATTTTTAATTCATTCAACTTGCCCTTTTATTTGATATCCATCACCCTTATTGAAACAAATATGAAATCTGGCATTTCCGGCGGCATCTTAGATTTAAAAATATATCAAAACTTTTAAACAGTATTCTTTACTCAAGTCCTTTCATTTGATACCCATATTGAAGGGGTAGTGAAAAAAAAATTTGCCTGCCATTTTGTTTGCGGCCAAATTGGATTTTAATTTTTTTCATATTGTAATCTATTTTACTAGGCAAGACCTTTTATTTAATACCCATATTGAAGGGGTTGTCATAAGAAAAATGAACCTGCTGTTTTTTTGGCGGCCATATTGGATTCTCATTTTATTTCATAGAGAACTCTGTTCTACTAATCAAGCCCTTTCATTTGATACCCCTATTGAGGATGTAGTGATAAAATATGTAATCCGCCATTTTGTAGCGGCGGCCATCTTGGATTTATAATGATACCAAATAAATTAAATTAAATTCTTATTAGAACCAAAGGTGCGTACCAAATTTCAGATCAATCCGTCAACAGGAAGTGGGTCTAATTTTAATTACTAGATTTGACCCAAAGAAATAAACAGGGCAAGCTAAATAAAACCGTTTAAAATTAAAGAAAAAATGCTTTTTATAAAATCATAATTTAAACCTGATAAGAAAAATATGATTGTATAATATAAGTACATTGCAATTTTTAACGATAATTAACCATATTCGTCTACGTCACAATAATCCCATATCGTGAGATATACGTTACCTATTATTAGTTGGTATTAAACTTATAGTAGCACAAAAGTACTCGTTAAGACGATTTAAACGAGCCCATACTCGATGGGGTTATGTTGTTTAATTACTGAGTTGCTATGGCCATCTTCCAGCTCTATCATCAGACCCTGGTTACCATCTAGCACAAAAGTACTCGTCAAGACGAATCAAACGAGCCGAGACTCGATGAGGTTGCGTCGTTTCTTTACTGAGTTCCTATGACCATCTTTCAGCTCCATCATCAGATCAGACCCTGGTAACAATCTAAAAACCAAGTACTCATCAAGACGAATGAAACGAGCCGAAACTCGATGGGGTTGCGTCGTTTCATTACAGAGTTCCTATGACCACCTTCCAGGTCAATCATCAGACCGTGGTTACCATTAAAAGACAAACTACTCGTCAAGACGATTCAAATGAGCCCAAACTCGATGAGATTGTGTCGTTTCTTTGCAAAGTTCTTATGGCCACCTTTCATCTATTATGTCATCATAATATTGCATGGTCACGCGATTTACACATGTATGCAAAATTTCAGCTCTATCGGTAACCGGGAAGTGGATGAAATTTAATTTACAAACGGACAGGTGAAACTAAATACCTAGCTTGTAAAAATACTTACTTTGCTTACGTTCTTACAAAACAAAGACGGAAAAACAACACTCTTTGATCACGACGTGAAAATGTATCCATATGAGGACCTAAATACACACTGTCAGGTACTGACACCAATACGAGGTCTTGAGTGTAAAATTTACACATAAGTCCTCACACAGTACAACAAACATGAGTTGAGTGTATAGCGAGTGTGTACAAATCGATAGTGGCGCCGCCTAGTGTTCACACTCTGTCGGTGTGTGAACCAAAATTTTTAAGACCAATCCGAGGATTCCTTGACTTTTCTTTATTAAGTATACAGGAAGGTTCACAATCGCACGTAGAGTACGATGCCGTAGTCAAGTCAAACCGAGGACCCACGAAAAAGTCCTCGGATTGAAAACGTCCTCGGATGTGCCTTGTGTATTCATGCCCACGTCCTCGTATAGTACTTAAAACAAACACACACACACACACACACACACACACCCCCACACATCACACACAAATATAAAATAGTTTGTAATGTTTACCTTTAGTAATATTAACTGCAATTTGTTAGTACTACTCAATATTAATTTATTATCTTGGGAAGAGCGAGTCGTCCCCAACACGAGTATTGTATTACTTTCTGGGATATCTCAACATTTTGTAAAATCGATATTGAGTAATAAAGCTATTTATTTTTAAAGTTATTATTACTAACTACTGCAAACAGAGTTAGGCATAATAGGCACAAACTCATTTGCGCGGTTCAAGTATAAAAAATTGGCGGCGATGGCTTCGTCTTCACAGGTGTTGGAAATTTAATTTTTGAATTCGAAGTAGTAGAGTTTCGTGTAGGTATTTACCGTAAAATTGTTACACCTAGACTTTACTCATGTTTCTTGAACGATTTCAATCATTCACGCATTCTCCTTTTTTATGTGAGACGTCTATGTCATGTCAGTCAAGGCAATCGCTGGGAAGTGACTATACAAGGTGCCGAGGTGCACACAAACTTGCTTCGCGGTGTCTTATCTAGTTTTTTAAATCGATGTTGTGAGAAGTATTATATAATTGTCATAAAATGGTTTTCCATTAATCAATGGTATATATTTCCAGAAACATTGCTGTAGAAGTCCAAGACATACAAAAATGCGTAGTCAGTTAAAAGTATCGTTTATTATTTTTAGAATCACAACAACAAAAAACACTAGAAGTTATAAATATTTCTTGCAATCTTTATTTTCACTCGTCAATTACTATATAGTTACCAGTTAGGTCCTTTGTAGGGAATTCTTAGCGGGAAAGTTGAGAGATTGCATTGTTACATTATGTACATTTTCCAGAAATTTAGTTTTTGTTAGTCACTTGAGAGTCGTCTAGTTCTCATTTAAGTCCCACATCTTCACTAAAGTTGAAATGATTGGGGGGAGGGGGGGGGGATAGTTTCTTAATTATCATCAAATCATTATCCATCAATCATGATAGTAATAATAATAAAAGTTTTACTGATCAGAGGCCAAGACCGGTGCAAGTCAGAAGAAACGTCTCGGGTAGGTACATCTAAAGGTTAGCTTAGAATACCTTGAACTCAGCTGTCGTAAGACCAGATACAATAGAAATTCTATTGTTATAGCAACCTCTAGGAGTCTTTGTGACAGACAAGGGGATACAATTATTACCGTTGATGCGTCCCTGACCTAACTTATTTTTAATTAATGGCTTCGCGTTTTGCATTAAGCCAATTTCAGGTGATATATATTTTTAAAGTAAATTTAGTATTGTACGGTAGATTGAAATAAAATGAAGTCTCACAACACATGTTGTTGCTAAAAGAACACGGAAGAAAACCGCTGCGTCCCTGGATGGCGGTGATTGTTTTCAGGTGACTGGTTTATCATCACTTACCTCCTTATACTTAAAATTCGTTAAACATCTCCATGGAGGCCCTTCGGCCTCTTATATAAATTATTTAGTTAAACATTATAATTTAAAATAGCAAACAAAAAACGGCTGAAATTTCGTTTTGGAGAAAGAGAGTAGGCCTTCTGATTCCACAACACTGTAGTAGTGTCTATACAGACATCTGCAATTTAGGCTTTACGTTAACAGAAAGTATTTTAATAGAATTAAGGTTAACAAAATCAAGATTTTGTAAGGCATTGAAGCAGTGTCTACTGGTCGCAAGCGAGGTTTTTGCTAACGTGATTGAATTCTGAACAAAACTAGCACTTAGCTCTCTGTCGCGAGCACTACGTTCTTCCAACTAATCGAATTGTTGTACCCGACCCATGCTTTTGGGCTCAGAGATAGCTGATATTATTGCGAGAATGTGTTGCGTTGCTTTTCCTTCTTTCACATCATAACGTGAATGATGTACAGATAATTGAGGTAAGATAGGAAGTACATAGGTGTTTTATATAATAATATATATCCCCGTTAATAGAATTATCTCGCAAATCTAAAGCGAATTTTCGGGGGTTAAAGTTACTCGCGTCCGTAGGTTTACCTTTGAGACCCTACACGTGACCCCTGGGTGGTGCTAAATGAGTGACACTGACTGAGTGGTAGAGCCACGCTGCGTTGCAGCACGCATTGGGCCGGCTCGCCCAGCGTAATACCACCCTCTCACGAATATCCGGCGTGAAATAATGGCACTTGGTTCTGTTGTGTTTCGTGAGGGTGAGGGTTCCGGAGGTCCTCTCTCGCAATTCCTATTCCTTCCTTAACGCGCCTGCGATTCCTCCGGTTTTGTGATTACTCTCCATTAGGTGACCCGCCTGCTCGTTTGCCTCCTTCTTTTATAAAAAAAAAGCGAATAAAGTAATAATGAACGGCTTGATAACGCGTTTTAAAGTATGCTACTGTATGCTGTTAGCTAGCCAGGCGGATTTACCAAAATCTACCACTACCAAACCTGCGGGCAATCAAACGCGGAGTCTCTGCGTCTAAAACAGTTGGACTTACCACACCAAAAGCGGAGTCAACGTCCTTGTTTCGTGTAAACAGCACGACGACTAACTAATTAATTCACCCGCCTTTTTATTGTTTCTGTTTATTACGTTAATGTTGCCCATTATTCTTGATTATTGTTCGTTCACATACGAGTAAGTATATCAAATAAATCCATTTTCGTGTTAACAGCGCCAAAACTTGGGCAAATATTCTTTTGTGTTCACACAAAAGGTACCTACCTAGTACAAACTTTTGAACCTAAATAGCTGCAGGGGGAAGTGTTTATGATCACATTGATCATAACGGCACAGATTAAATAACGGATAACGGTGAGTTAAACAAGAGGTCACTAAAATCCCAACAGACAATAGAATAACATACTAATTAAACGTTAAAAGCATACGTTATGTTTACTTATCCGCTCTAGGCTTACTATCCCGCTGTTCACAGTCGCTCACCACTTAAGGAACTAGCAATTGATTTGCCGAAGTAATTTGGTGACACATTTCTCTGTCGCACTACCAAAAAATGGAATGCTCTCCCAGCAAAGTTGTTTCTAATCTTTCTAGAACATGAGGTGAGGGTAGTTGAAACGAGGTGTGATGAGGCGACTTGCAGGTCTGTAAGGTATGGACTACATGCATAAATACTTTCACTCACGGCTATTATACCCAAAGGGTTAGTCAGAGGCTAGGCATGACAGCAAAAGTAGTCCTCTACCATAGTCCACTTTTAACCAAATAGCGACTGTACATGTGTTCAGCGTGATAGGTGGTGAGCCCATCGCCGCCGCTCTATGCTGTTGGATGTATGTACAGTCTTTAGTTCGTTAGTCGCCTTTTACGACACTCAAGAAAAGAGATGGGTTGGTTAGTATTCTTTTAATAATGAGTTGCCACCACACAGCTCTGAGTGAGGACTGCTAGTACGGCACAATCCTGCTACATATAGGAGGGTCTAGGCAAGTGGCATGAACGCTCGTAGACTAGACTAAAAAATACAATAACAACGTTCTCGTTAAAGGTCACGGGGGGTGATCACGCTAAATAATCTTAGCAAAACCACAACTTAACCGCAGCCGTTCTGCCGACTTTGTATAGCCATTATTATAATAATTAAAATCTTTTTATCCTTCACAATTTGGTTGTTACGGCTAGAGCTCTTCTTAAATAAACATTAGTAAAAATGCACAAGATTGTGAGGGGCTGGAGCATTGATATGGGTTTTAAAAAGAAACCGGAAACTACAGGTCTCCAGGCCTCCACCCAGTCAGATTTCAGTTAAAGGAGCTGCAATATGTAATATTACAGTTTCAATAACAACAACAGTTCTATTAATTATAATAAAAAATAAAATTAATCTGAGTTAAAGTGTGTGTGTGTGTAATGGTTTGTAGGAATGTGTGACAATGTGTGAGTGATTGGGTGTTAATGTATGTGTGTGCGTGTGTGTAAGTTTGGTGAAGTATGTGTATGCGTGGTTTTGAAGGTAGGATCATATCATTTAAGGCAAAAAAATATGTGTTCTTTATTTGATTGGAAGAAGGAACTTTTCTGTCGCGTCATAGTCGAGGGACTTCAGTCATCACTGTATGTTTGCAGCTGAATTTTGGGAGCGGATAGATGTTGAGAATTGTGTTAATTTTTTATTTAAAAAAGGATCAAAGAACAAGAAGAAACTCTGAGCAAAGGCTGTTCTATCCTTGGGTACGGAGCAGACTACATTTTTACGCCGCTTGTCCTTTAGTTACTGCTGGGTCATACGGTAACTGGGTGTTTCATATGGATGACAGCGTCATTAGTTGATCTTCCACTGCGAAAGCCATACTGTGATGACGACAGTAGGTTGTTAACTTCGAGGAAGTTTACAAGACTCTTGTTCATTAACCGCTCCAGAATTTTGGAGAGAGTTAGAAGAATGGGCATAGGCCTATAGTTGTCCACACTTCTTGTTCCCACTCTTAAAAACGTAATTAATTTTTTTAAATAAATTTACTTTTTTTTTTATAATAAAAATCTTTTATTTGACCCGTTTCAAATGCAGAATTGAATACCCCGCAAGATATTGCTAAGATACAGATATGCGTAATCGAGGGAACCAACAGCTGTGCGTATCTTTTAACAATTTTGCTAGTTAGGAAGTCTTTTCCTACTGCATATTTCTCCCTTAGACTGGTTATGACTTCAAATATCTCGTCATCATTGGTAGGAGCCATCACAAATGAACGAGATGGAGATGGAGATGCGGGTGAGTTATACGTGCAAGAGGAAGTATTACAAAGTGGAACAGTCTCAGCAAATTTTTAACCTATATTAGCAAAATAGTTGTTTATGTCATCAAGACTTTGCTGAGGGTTGTGCAGAGAGACCAGAGAAGACGAGTGATCAGTAACTCGTTTCGAGCCGCTGATGTCTTTAATGACCCCTAAACCTGCTTTCTGCTATTTTGAGCTTTGTTGATCTCTTGTCGATCGTACATCCGTTTGGATTTTTTTAAGATTTAAAAGCAGTAATTCCGGAAGCGCTTGTGTGTAGTCTTCAGAACGTCATTTCCAGGATCACTTTCCGTCTTTTTTAATAAGTTATCTCTGTTCCGCTTACAACGCAAGAGACCATAAGTTATCCATGGTTTCCGTACTGCTTTTCTTTTGGGAATTTTAACCGATTTTATATCAGAAATAGCATTGGATAGATGTGTGATGAATAAATTTGCAGCTAGGTTGGTATCAGCACAGTCAAGAATAATTTGAAAGTCTATATTTAGGATAGGCTTGTCTAACAGGTCGAAATCGACCCTCTGAACTAAGTTATTCTTAGCTGACAGATTAGATTTTAGGCTAAGGCTAAGAGCCACACAGTCATTTTTTCACACAGATTTCTCTGGTTTTGCGGGTGTCCATGGGCGGCGGTGATTACTCTCCATCAGGTGACCCGCCTGCTCGTTTGCCTCCTTCTTTTAAAAAAAAGTTACAGTCACCAGTATTAAGATGTGACTATCGACGGCTTGCAAAAATATCTGATCATCGGTGGAAGGCATATAATTATGCCTATATTTATGCCTTCCAGCAATGATCAGATATTTTTGCACATCACATCTTAATGCTGGTGACTGTACCTATATGATAGGTGAGAGGATGGACTCCACTCTACTCAGTCGGTTTCTCAAACTACATGTTAGGTGAACTGGCCGAGTGGGGCGTAGTTTAAAAAAAAAAAAAAAAAATTATTTATTCTTTAACAATTTCGTGTTTAACTATACGGTTGATTGGAGCCTCCATTTAAGCAAAAGTAGCCCGTAGTTGGAGACTCCGCTCTTCCTTTACCATTTGTACGTAACAAAATCTTTACAAATTAAAGGTTAGTAAGTAGGTACCTAACAAAAACCAAACAAATGAAAGGTAACAAAAACCTTTTTTTACACATAGGTAGTAATGATTAAGAAAAAAGCTAAGGCTATGCATAATCATCATCATCATCACCAGCCTGAAGACGTCCACTGCTGAACATAGGCCTCCCCCTTTGACCTCCATCCTGACCGACAACTCGCCACTCGCATCCACCTGTTGCCTGCGGCTCTCACGATGTCGTCGGTCCACCTAGTGGGAGGCCTACCAACACTGCGTCTTCCAGTGCGTGGTCTCCACTCGAGAACCTTTCTTCCCCAACGGTTGTCGGTTCGTCGAGCGATGTGGCCTGCCCATTGCCACTTCAGCTTGCAAATCTTACGAGCTATGTCAGCAACTCCGGTTCTTTGGCGAATATCCTCGTTTCGGATTCTATCGCGCAAAGAAACTCCGAGCATAGCTCTCTCCATTGCTCGCTGTGTGACTCTGAGCTTTTCTAAAAGGCCAACAGTTAAGGACCACGTTTCGGTGCCATATGTCATCACCGGCAACACACATTGGTTAAAGACCTTTGTCTTTAGGCACTGCGGAATCTTCGATGCAAAGATATCTCGTAATTTCCCGAACGCTGCCCATCCGAGTTGGATTCTCCGGCATGCTATGCATAATAGTTGTAGGTAAATGTGAGAGTGCGTTTGCTTGAGAATTTGAATGTGCATGTGTTTGTGAGTGTGTGTGATTTTGTGCGTGTGCTTGTGAGTATATGAGTGTGTATGTGTGTTGTCGAAGTAAAAATACTTAAACTTAAACAAAAGCTATGAAATACGTAGTAGTAGGGATTCAATTTCATCATAAGATTTGGGCTGAATCCATTTTAACAAAAGATTTTTACATTCTCTGTATGTTTTTTCGTATAAATATATGTTTTTATTTACTTTATTATACAGGAAGGCAGCACGTGAATCAAATTGTTTACTGGCAAATGTAGTTTTTATTGCAATCGGCTTAGCTACTATGTCTTTTCGTCGTTTTTCTAGTATACAAGGGTTGTAGGGTAACGATTTATGTATTTTAAGGGTAATCATAACTATATATAATTTTCTGACGGACAGGAGACCGCTGATGCGATAAAGCTCTTCAGTAGGGAACCGTCTATTCTTAAAATACATCACCTTGATAAGGGTTCGTTGAGCTCTTTCCAAGTGGAGGAAATGAGTCATCGCAGCACCACCCCAGACTGTGATACAATAAGTTATAATGGATTGTGCAAGTGAAGTGTATATTTGGTTAAGAAGGCGTTTGGAAAAGTCCTTCTGTGTCATAGGTTCTGATATCACATGTCTAAGTGTTTTAAAAATCCAAATTAGTTTTCTAGTTCTATTAATAACGTGATCTAGGTGAGGGTACCACGATAACCTTTGGTCTACGATGACACCTAGATATTTTGTTTGAGAGACTTTGCTTATCATTGGACAGCTACAAGAATCTTTGTTGGTACCTTCAGTACAACCATGTATTTTTAGACAAAAGCCGCTTGGTGGCTGCGAACTATTATATATACCAAAGCAGATATAATTGGTTTTAGATGTGTTAAGCGTTAGAAGGTTTTGCTGCAACCACAGAGCTACTTGAGCAAGACCGATTTCAGCACTTGCTTTGATTTCTTCCCAAGATCCACCAGCAAAGACCACGGCGGTGTCATCAGCGTACGACAGGACTTTAGCGTTAGGTATATTCATGTTACAGAGATCGTTAATGTATATAAGAACACCACATCCGCATCTTCACTGGTGCACCCTGGAAGTTTAACTCTTTGTGTTCTCCCTGATAGGTAATCCGAGAAGAGAGCAAGCGGAGTTCCCCTAATTCCTATGTTTTCCAGCTTACGTACAAGAGTAGGGACAGAGACGGTATCAAAAGCTTTTTTCAGATCAAGGAAAACCGACAGACATTTCTTGCTATTATCTAGTTTACCAGTAACAAATGAGCTTAATTCAGTAATTGCATCTTCTGTCGATTTTCCTTGTCTGAATCCAAATTGTGTAGATGATAATATATTAATTTTTTTTAAATATTTAAGCAACCTATTATTAAGTATCTTCTCTAGAACTTTTGATATTGAAGGCAAAACTGAAATTGGCCTGTAATTACCAATGTCATCTCTATCCCCACTCTTGTACACAGGTGTAATAATTGATTGTTTTAATGGTGCAGGAAACACTCCTTTATCAAAGCATAGATTAGCTATATGAGTGATGGCGGGGGCCAGATCGTCTACTGCCAGTTTCAAAAACTCACCAGGTATATTATCCCAACCCGGGGCACTCGTTGATTTTAGATTCAGTATGATATTTTTTACCTCATTAATATGTGTTTGGAATAAAACAAAGGAGTATGGTGGCGCTTGAATTTTATGAACTGGTGTACTGATATCCTTTACTTTAAGTTGGATTTTACTTGCTAGTTGAACTCCTATATTCACAAAGTAGTCATTAATATAATTTGCAGATTCGGTTGGCGAAGACATTATGTTGAGCAGCTCTGTGTTTGTGTTGTGAGTTGATTTATTACAATATGTAACATTTTTTATGTTCTTCCAAAGTAATTTATTGTTATTTACAGATTTAGCTATATTGTCACTGTCATATTTTCTTTTGATTTTTTTAATTAAATTGTTGCAGTAATTCCTGTAACGTCGGTATGTAATGCGGAGGATTTCATTGTGTGGATCCTTTCGTAGTTGACTTTGGAGTTTGTTTCTATTTTTTATACAGCGTAAGATTCCTGCGGAGATCCACGGTTTTAAAATTCTTTTACTGCAAGGAATCTGTGTTACTGTAGTGTTTAATTTAAGGCTTTCGGTAATTTTATTTAATAAGTAGTTAGTCACAGCCATTGGATCATCATTAAATAACAAATCACTTAAGTTTTTAGTCTGTAGATATTTTAATGCAGCTTCAAAGTTTATAGTAGTTTTAATTTTATTGTTCTTAAGTTGGTTTTTTAATTTTGATATTGATAGAAATGTAGTAAAGTGATCTGTGGTAGATGTATATATTATTGCTGTCGATGTTTTAAATTTAATTTTATTATTAATTTATAAAGAAGAAAAAGATTTTGTAAAATCATTCCCAAGGGTTCCAAAAGCGTATGCAAATATATTTCTTCAATTTTATTAACTTTTAACATAAAATGATCAAGGCAGCTCTGCTGTCTTGTAGGTAAGGTATGCCCCGCTAATATGCCTATGTTAGCAAGCATGTCCAAATAATACATTTTATTTTTATATTCTTGTGGCGTTTCCAAAGGCTTAGGTCGAATATTAATGTTAATGTCTCCTGCTATTATAACTTGACTGTGCTGTGAAAAGGTCTCTAAGTGTGAGCATAATGACGTAATGAAGTTTTCTGCATTTGGGTTCGACGGTGACCTGTAGATACACAATACTGTGTTATTTAATACATCGACTTGTAGGCATGAAGCGTGATGCAGTTTAACTTCTTTGACCTTGTGCCTTAAGGATTTTTTAACATATACAGCAACACCGTCACATTGATTAAGTTGGCTAGTGGTACTGTATGCCACATAATTATTTAGTAGCGGAAGTGGTTTGTTTGGGCTTAGCCTGCATTCCGTAAAGGTAATAATGTCAGTTTCAAATAATAGATTAGATAAAGTAAGAGTGAAGTCATCAAAATTTTTGTAAATGCTAACTATATTCTGAGGTATTAGGGTAAAGTCACTTTTATTAACGCGAATGTGTTTTTCAAGGTCATGTACTTCGCATTCAATTGCGGAGGCTATTTCAATATTGTCTAATTCATGTAAAGAATGTAGTGAATCACCCATTTGCAGAAAGATAAAAATATAAAGTAGTGATAATCACGTTTCGCTGGATTAGGTTATATTTTAAATAAGTCTTGTTGCAAAAAACTATATGTTTAGGTGTTGCCAAATGCAATGTTTTAGTGTATTTTATAAATAATAATTTAAGCTTTTGTGTTTGAGAGTATGTAAATGTGAAATGTGTTATGTAAATGTTATTTTTAGAGGCAGGAAATATTTCCACATTTTTATATGTGTGTAGATGTATGTTACATGGAAGTGTATATAGGAGAGTATATAAAAGGAACATATGCTTATTTTGAATAAGTTTCATATTGTTGGTACTTAGTGTTTGCATAACAAAAATTAAGAAATAATTTGATTTGTAGCCTACTACAATTCTTAGATTTGAGCACGAGTTAGAATAGTAGAACAATAAACCAGTGACTGGACACATTCCAACTATACAGAATATTAAATATACAAAGTGATATAGTCAGTCTTGTTCTAAAAGTAACTTGTGTACCTGTTGTTCCGTTTTGATTATAATTATCGGTGCCTGTTCACTTTTTCGTACATAAATCTTGCCGTAGGATGTCCACACAAATTTGTATCCTCTTGATTTAGCTAGATCACGGGCCAGGAAATGAAGACGGGCAGCCTTTTGGGTTAGATTCTCTGAAAGATAAATCGGAGTGTCTGTATGTGACTTCAGGCCAAGGTGCCTTGCACAGAGTTTTGTTTTATTTCTTATATTGAAAGACTTAGCCATCTTCAGGAAATCTGTCTTGAACAATACAGAGCCAGTCTCCACTATTATCGGTGTATTTTTTTGATCAGGCTTTTTTCCTCTGATTCTGTAAATGTCCTTTATATCAGGCTTGCTAATTTTGCAGTCGATAGACTCTGACAGGGTTACTACCATATCAATTAAGTCTTGTTTGGTTTCAGACTCTTTTCTAGGCACACCCTTTATTTCGAGGTTTGCCTTACGATTAGCAAGCTGTAAATCGTCTAGTTTGCCCTCCAAAAATATTATATATTCTCTGTCTTCTTTTGCCCGCTGTTCTAAATTATTTATAGTCCGTTTCAACTCTTCGTTCTGCGAAGACACAAAAGCCAGCGTCGTCTCAATATTTTTATTTGTGTCTTGAATTTCTTTCATTGTTGAGTTCAGCTCTTTCATCTCTACCCTTTGCGTAGTTATAGATGTAGTTATAAGTTGTCTTATCTCCATTTTAAAGGAATCCCATGGCGGCAATCCGTGCGCGGTTCTGAGCAGGCGATCGGAAACAGTGTTCACTGGTGATTCATTATCCTCTGATAAGCAAATAGACATATCAGGATCCGACATCGCTCTATTCAGTGTGGAATTAATCATCACCACCTTTTATTTTCTTTGTAATTTCGTAATTGAGTTACAGTTTTGAGGTAAAATAGCAAACCGATATTTGTGTTTCCGTAGTGTATTCGTAGCAGTCAAAGTAGTGACCTCGTAGTACCTCGTAGCACACATCACGCGGACAGAGACAGCAATGTGTAAACCGTCTCGTTCCCCACGGTGAGGCGCGGATCCGCTAGCATTCGCTTATTACTCGGTAGCCACGGAACGTTATTCTTAATTTCACTTAGATCTTTGTTGAGTGTTTTAGAATTTATGTTATTTGTTTAAACCAAGCGCACGTCTGCTTTCAACACTGTCCGGGACGAAAGAGGGTTTAATCTATTGCTTATAAATAATAATAAAAATATAATATAACTTTCTTTAAATTTTAATTTTTATAAATAATGTTATATGTATAATATAATTTTTAATAATAATTTTAATGCTATAATATAGTTTTTGATAACAATTATAATAAGGTAAGTATGTTGCTATGGGTTAATGTATTAGCCTGAGAATATATTTTTTTATATATATTTAAAGCGGGTGTCTTTTTTTTTTATATAAAAGAGGGAGGCAAACGAGCAGGCGGGTCAAGTGATGGAAAGTAATCACCGCCGCCCATGGACACCCGCAAAACCAGAGGAATCGCAGGGATCACGTGTAGGGTCTCAAGGGTAAACCTACGGACGCAAACAACTTTAACCCCCAAAATTGTGTCTATTAGAATACAGATTATTTTGATATCGAATTTCATTTTACCGAAAACGATTCCACGATTTTTTATATATATATTTTTCAATTCATCAAATAGTTAATCATCGCTGTTTTATATCATCGAAAAACGTTTCCTTAAGAAAATCTTATAAAGTG
Organism: Scoparia ambigualis; assembly: GCA_963921215.1. NCBI lineage: Eukaryota > Metazoa > Arthropoda > Insecta > Lepidoptera > Crambidae > Scoparia > Scoparia ambigualis. Next base: position 23,679,172 of record OY992512.1, on the reverse strand, counting down.
GTTTTCATTACCAGAAAAACGGTATATCGAACTTTCATTTCATAAAAGTATAAAGTTATCGATGAAACTATTCTTAAAAACATATTACAATATGTATCGGAACCCATAATACTTTTTCACTTAACAACTTTTTATCGCAGTAACGTTTGATCGAACGATGCATTCGCCTGCTGACAATAAATTGTGTTGCGGTCAGTAATATTTCTTAACGCATAACATGAATGGCCAAAATTGAAAAGGCATAACCATAGAAAGGCATAATTTTGATAGGCGTAAGCAACAAAAGGCATATTTTTTATTTGCCATAATGTTCAGAAGACATAATATTCAAAAAGCATACATGCATTAACATAAAACTTATTGATAATATGATCAAACCAGCGTGCAGCATGCAGCATGTAGGCAAACATGCAACATGCAAGCAAGCATGCAGCATGCAGGCAAGCATGCACGCAAGCATGCAGCATGCAGGCGAGCACGCAGCATGCAGGCAAGCATGCAGCATGCAGGCAAGCATTTAGCACGCAGGCAAGCTTGCAGCAGGCATGTTTTCTGTCACGGCTCCGGCGCTGCGAGGCTCCGGCGGTCCCACGCGAGCTTATTTGCCGGCCAGCCTCAGCCACGGCGGCGAGCGTTAAACCTACCTGCTCCTCAGCTCGCGGGCCGCCTCGCCCCTCCGCGCCTACGCGGGATTGAATTACACTCTGGCGTAGGCAGACAAGACTACGTGGAGTCGGTTTTGCCGCGATTCGTTTCTGTCACTGACTTTTTAAGCACAAACTTACTGCTTAACGTACGTAAGTATACATCATAGTAATAATAGAAAATAAATTTATGGACATTTACAATTATACTTTATAAAACTATGACTTTTATGAAATAAAAAGACATTACTCACACAACTAATTAATTGCATGAAATCGTATTTTTGATGTACATTGATTTATTGAAGTAAAAATTGATGTTTCAATTATACTGCAAACTGAAACTTACGATGAAGCAAAAATATGGGTAACAAAACTTCGATGTAACATTATTTCGAGAAAATGTATAAAACATGAAAAGAAATAACGATGTACTGTGTTTGTAGATAATTAATATTTGAGAAAATGAAATTGCGATGTAACGTAATTCTAGAATTTGTTTAATATTCTACAAAAAGTTCTGCGAATCGTTTTATGGGTAATGAAAATCGTTGAAAGGAATTGCGATAAAATGATGAATTCCTATTTAAAGCACAAGTCCGGTCGTTCTCACTTTTGGGACGGATCCGCTGAATACCAACATGGGGCACTGGAGTCGATTGACGGGAGAGTTAGAAAGCTCATCAACGATAACAAACTTTTTGACGCCAAGCTGCAAAGCTTATGCTGCGACCACACGCTTGGCAAACCTCAACAAGCTGTCACAAATTCAAACGTGTTAATAGAGCGTTTGGCTTGGTTTGCAAGCGCTTGTAGCCGATCCGTCGAATAAATCACAAATCCAAACGTTTGTAGAGGTTTGGAGTTTGCCGCAAGTGGCAAGCGTGCGGACGCGGCATTAGACCATCGGCGACAGGTCGCATGTTTATCAGTTTTTTATAGAATACACTTCGGAGAGTGTTCTATGGAATTATTCGACTTAATTCCTCTATCCCCTTTCTACCATAGGACAACAGATAAACTGAGCGACGTCATAGATTCACAGTGGAGATTCCGCATATGCGTACGAAGCGCTTTGCGTCTACTTTCATCATTCGTTTCCTATCAAGTACAATATTGGGGTCTTCAAATCAAGCGTGAACAGATTTCTTCTAGACAAGCATGTTCCACGATAGGCCATAATCATCACTTACCATCAGGTGAGATCGTGGCCAAATGCAAGCCTATCACACTATAAAAAAAATGCATCAACAACATCAAGCGAGGCAGACATCCGTCATCTATAAAAACCTAAGTTAAGGAGTTTAATAGCAAGATTACTGAAATAGTACCTGCATCATAAATTTATCTAGACGTTTTAATTACCACAGAGTGTAATAAATCTCTTGCACCTCCAACACAGCCCTACATTACGTAATAATTATCTAGACTAGCGTACGGCGACAACGTTAGTTCTGCTCAGCAGAATGTTTAGAATGAATGTCACGTTTAAGACAGTAGGTATTATTAATATTCAAAATGGCTTTTTTACCCTTGACCTAAAAAGTATAGACAAGAACGTTCATACAAACCATTTGTTTAAATTCTGGAATGAGAGACCTAAAGTTCGCTGCAGCCGCCGCAGCGCTTAAACATTTAAATGTCGTCTAATCAACAGACAGACATCGCAGCGCCGCAGCGCCAGATCGGTCAAAGACAACTTAGTGTGTATCAAGATGGTGTCCCAAATAAATTGTCAATAACAATAATTGAAAAAATATCTTTTCTATTCTAATAATACGATATAACTACATAATAATGACTTGAATAACAATTAATTTCACTTACTTGACAACTGAATTGTAGTAAACTTTGCACTAAAGCAAGCAAACTCGGCACGGCACAAGTCGACTCCGCAGATGAGTGGAACATAGTGCGTGTTCGGAAGGGCCTATCTAGTGTAACGTATATATCGCTGTTTTTTACATACACATACATATAATATAATCACGACTATTACCCCGAAGTAGAGACTAGGCAATAAGGAGAGCAAAAGCAGTCCTTTACCATAGTCCATTTTAACCAAATAGCGACTGCACATGTGCTCAGCGTGACAGCGGTGGTGAGCCCATCACCGATCAATGCTGTTTGATGTATATGCAGTCTTTAGTCTTTAGTTTTTAGTCCGTTAGTTGCCTTTTACGACACAAGGGAAGGGAGGGGGTGGTAGTATTATTTTACCGCTACGCGATGCGGTTATAAAGCTTGTAAATATCCTACTACGGTGGGCACAGGCATTTATTGATAGACTTATACATTAATAAATACTTTAAGTTACAGCTTATAATCTGTCCCACTGCTGGGCAAGGCTTCCATGATTGAAATCAAGTTATAGCTACACTGAATGGGTATTGGCATAGAATACATAATAAGTAGTACCAGTATTGGCTTAATCTCCACAGTTGCCTAATGAGGGTTGACTACACAAGCCCGGGCAATGCATCAACAAACCCTTAACACAGCATTCTGCCCGCCCTGGGAATTGGAAAACCTTGGACCTCCGGTTGCCTGTTATAAATACATGTCCTACTAATATTATAAACGGGAAAGTTTGTAAGTATGTATGGATATTTGTTACTCTTTCACGTAAAAACTACTGAATGGATTTGGATGAAATTCGGCTTACAGATAGTTTATAACCTGGAATAACACATAGGATACTTTTTATCCCGATATTCCCACGGGAACGTATGGATGGATGTTTGTTACTCTTTCACGTAAAAACTACTGAATGGATTTGGATGACATTCGGCATACAGATAGTTTATAACCTGGAATAACACATAGGATACTTTTTATCACGATATTCCTACGGGAACGGGAACCACGCCGGTGAAACCGCGAGCGGCCGCTTGTAATTAATATTTTAAAGCTGTGTGGTGACTGTACAGCGCTATGTTTGCCAAACATAATTATTTTCCGAGATATTGCTATCCCAACCTATTTGCTAACAGTGTCGCGTCACGATGTAATAATACTAGCACCCTTGGGTGTTGTAAAAGGCAACTAAAGACTGTGTTAGTTACGTGACAATAAAACAACGCCTGAGTGTAGACTGTTCGTTTCGTTTATTGGCCGTCACTAATTGTGCGGCTGACCAAGTGGGTAGAAATGAATAATCATACTTAGCAGACTGCACACATACCTACATCCATCAGCATAGAGCGGCGATGATACATCCAGATTAACTGACGTTGATACATCCAGATTAGTTTATTTCAGTTACTTTCATAGTGTAATGTCGTACGGCATTTTACTGTGGGGAAATGCTGCCGACATTCAAACTATCTTTGTGCTTCAGAAGAGGGCTATTCGAGCAATCTATAACCTAAAGGCTGGCGACTCTCTCAGAGAGAGATTTAAGAATATAAATATAATGACAGTTGCATCACAATACATTTATGAAAATTTTATAATAATAATAAATTTTATAAAAAATACTGGAATGTTTTCAAAAAACAGTGATATTCACAATGTAAACACTAGAAGTAAGAACAAATTAGCAATACCTTATACTAGGCTCCATAAAATAAATAATTCTTTTAGGGGTCTGTGTGTAAAATTTTACAGCAAAGTACCAAATGATATTCAGAAATTAGATCTTAATAAATTTAAAATCAAAATCAAAGAAAAGCTTTATAAAAAAGCTTATTATAAAGTGTCAGATTACACAGAAGACAAAACAGCTTGGATCTGAAATGCTCCAAGCACTCCAACAGCTATTTCTAATTGTCTTTATTTAATTGATACTACATTGTATTGTAATTTTGTATTGCATCATTTTTTTTTATTTTTAAATTCATATTTTGTATTGACCTGGTAACGACATACTCTTTTTTTTGTTTGTAAATGTCGTTGCTTTTGTGCGCAGTGGTTTCTTGCGCCCATTCTTTGCCACAGTTAAAAAATTATGTCCTGAATGGGTGGTAGGTTAAAAAAGATTTGGACGATTCAAAGTACTTATTAATTGAGTTTATTGAATAAATATATTTTGACTTGACTTGACTTGACTTGATGGGCTCACCACCTGTCACGCTAAGTACATGTGCGTCGCTGTTTGGTGAAAAGTGGACTATGGCAGAGGACTGCTTTTGAGGTTATCATTGCCTAGTCTCTGACTAACCCTTCGGGGATAATAGTCGTGATTAGAGTATATATATGTATTGCTATCCCAACAAAGTCGTAATAGATATTTTGTGTGTATACTTGCAATTCAATATCCAATATTCGAGTGTATTCTCGTTACGAACGGAGTGGAATGCACTCAAGATAGGCACATAGACTGTGGTAGATTTAGATCCAACATATTCAATAATTTTCACATCACTATCAATTGATTTAGACTTGTACCGATGCTACGTCCCTAACCTAACTTCTAACTACCCTCATCATTTTTTATCCTTGATCCTATGGGGGTAAACCAATATCTTATTATCTGGATCGGCACGACGAGTGTCGTGTCGGCCATATTCACTTCCGATCCAGCCTGCCTACGCGACAAGACCTTTGAGTGGAGCTCTCGTGTTCCTCATTTATCGGTCAAGTCATAACATCTTCCAAGTGATCGCCGCGAGTTAAATACCAATACTATTGTGATCACGAACTCTTGCTGTGGAAAGTCAGGGAAAAAGTGAGACGCGCGTCCTCTACAACCAGCACGCGTGAGCAACGTCGAGTCGTCGAACCAGGTTAGCTCCTTAAAGGTTCGCGCACATTATGTCGGGCCGCAGCGGGGCGGAGCAGACCGCAGCGGGGCGGAGCAGACCGCAGCGGGGCGGAGCAGACCGCAGCGGGGCGGAGCAGACCGCAGCGCATCGCAAAATGCTTACTTAGCACATTAGTGACGGACCGGGTCGCAGCGCATGACGGATTTTGTGTACAGTGTACTGCTAGACGTCGCGCGTGCAACTGTACGTTATGGATACCTCTGACGAAGAAGTTTTTTTTTCTTTCCAAATATTTTCTTTCCTATGTTGAACATCGTAATGAGGATCTTGCAAATCATATCCCAGCTAGCAAAATATCCTTAGAAACGAAAGCTTTTAAGAGCTATGTCCTTAAATAAATTTTATATACGTTCTGATTAAGATAGAGACTAATAATGGCATATCATAAGTCTATTTAAGCTATAAGAGCATATATACTTGTAAAAAATACTTTTAGAAGTATATAAGAAAACGAGAAATGACATCAAGAAGACCAGTAGTGTTATAAACGCACTCTGTAAGCCTAATTCTTAATTAACTTTTATACATGCACCATGTAAGTCCACTTAATCTTAAAAGTGACTTATCAAAGTATTTTATTAGATATCGGCTGTTACACTTATAACTTATTGTTACAGACGTATATAAGCAAACTTTATATAATGTTTATTAGAGCAATAGTATTATACACGCACTTTATAAGCCTAATTGCCCTTGAGTCTTAATTAACACTTATACATGCACTTTGTAAGACCACTCAACCTTAGAAGTGACTTTACTAAGTGTTTTGTTAGATATCGTCTGTTACTTATAACTTATTCTTAAAGATGTATATAAGCTTACTTTATAAAACATTTGTAAGAACAGTAGTATTATATGCGCACTTTATAAGCTTAATTACCCTTGATTCTTAATAAACTCTTATAAATGGATTTTGTAAGATCACTCGATCTTAGAAGTGATTATTGTAAAAGATAGTAAAGAGTACTAGCACGTCAAATGTCTTAGAAACTAGATAATTGCAATTAGAATTCTAATGCATTGCAAAAAAGTCAAAAGGTGGTCGACCAGGAACTTCCATGTTTGTCTTTTAGCCTACTTTTACTTTAATAAGGAACCCTAAAGGTTATGAGCAATGGCCGCGTGGATTAAAAAATGTGGTTGAATTTGATTTTAGAAGTGCGGTGTAAACCTTAAACAATGGTAATGCACTTATATTGGTTCTGTTAAAGCCACTATAAGGCATGATTGGTGATAATGGCGACATTTCCATATTTTTCATTTTTAATATAATATTTTTTATTATTAAAGATACATTGTTGAAATGGCCCGTAAAAATATTGTGATTGTTATTTCAAAATACTCGATAAAATCGACTTTAACAGTTAGTAATGCGTAATAAACATGAAATTATAGGTACTTACACAAGTGTAGGAAAGTGAATTAAACAGGACAGTACATAATACTTACGTTTTTAATACTCTTCTTATTATTCAGAAAAGTTTCACGAGCACTTGGCAATCCTTTCGGCGGACTGTGATTACATCTGATTACATGTCTTACTAAAAGCTCGCAAAGAGCACTACAAGTAATATCACACTTAGAACAGCATTAGTAAGTGCATTATAAGGGTAAATGCCGATAAAGAATGCCTTTGTAAATCATTTGTAAGTGTGTTTGGTATTATTAAAGCATCAACAAGAATTTTGTAAGATTGGAAATACACTTCTCGAGACCATTTTAAGATATATTTAATGATTAAACGAACTTACCTTAAGTGATGTTCTATCATAATTATACGAAGGCTTTGTCTGAAGAGATTAGAATACTCGTAGTAGCACGAACCGTGTGGCCATTCATACACTATAGTTGAGAAATACTAAATTTATTTTTTATCTTTTGTAGGTACTTCTCATAGGGCAACACTGTCGTCGCCATTTTCATTTAGTTCAGAGTTAACTTATTATTAGTACTTTTTTTTTTTTTTTTTTTTTTTTTTACCAAATTCACATCTTGGGACCTTGAAGTAAGGAGGTGGGAGGGAGCTAATCTCTTCAGACAAAGCCTTCGTATAATTATGATAGAACATCACTTAAGGTAAGTTCGTTTAATCATTAATTATACTTTGCTTTGTCTTCGAGATTAGAATACTTGTAGATCTTTAGAGACGTGACATTTGTAGAGAGAAAAAAAAAAAAAGTCGTAATTTCTGATCAGTTGTATTTATATGAATAATACGCAATTAACAAACATGAAAGCTCCTGCTTATGCAATTTTGGTTGGAGCAACTTAACATCATTTTTATTTTAATTTATCAGGAATCATGATTTAAAATAGACATTGCGAAATCATTACTATCGTTGACAATCACAGTTTTTTGATAATAACGGGCAAAAACGCTAGAAGAGTCTGACCATCCAGCGGTTTTGCGAATTAGATCAATATTAACGCCATTTTTATGCGCGCTGGATGTAGAAGCATGTCTAGTTGAGTGAGCTGTGAAGACATTCGTGTCTATGCCACTTTTACCTAAAATCTCCTTTATCCATCTACTAATAGATTGGGAACAGACTGGTTTGTATGGTTTTTTAAAGCTAATAAATAGTAGGTTACGATTTCTTATAGCCTGTGTTCTATTTATATATAATAACAATGCATTTGCCGGACATACTTCTGGTTTGTCTTTGAAAAAGGGTAATATTAAAGATGGTTGAAGTGACCCAACTCGTGACGTTTTTATCAAGTCTGGTATTTTTATAATAATTTTTTCATTAGTTACAATTTCTATGTTTTCAATTTTAATTTTGCTTAAAGTTTGCACTCTGTGTGCAGTTACTAACGCAATTAAGGTTACAACTTTTTTTGTAAGTTTTTCTATAGTAATCTCATCATTTGGGTACCACTTCTCCAAAAAATTTAATACAGTTGACGGATTCCAGGTCACATTGTACTTCGGCAAAGGAGGACGAAGTCGATAAAAACCCTTAAATAATCTTGTTACCCTATCATCAGTTCCTATTTTTGTACTCACAATCAAAGATAAGGCGGACCTATAACTATTTAAAGTACTGTATTGTATTCCAGTATGGAACATTTCAGTTAAAAATGAAATTACATGAGGAACTGAGGCCTCGTAATTATTGACGCTGTTTCTTTCACAATATATGAACCATTTTTTGAAAGCGACACCATATTGTTTTACCGAATTGTCCGATATTGAAGCACACATGATGTCTAATGCACTTCGTGGGATGCCTCTTCGTGAAAGCGCCTCGCGGATAACTTTGCGGCTACCAGCGTGACCTTGTGTTGTAGCTGGCTGTTAGGAACAGATAATAATACGTTTGTATTGGTTCCAAGTATTAGCATGTTTTGACATAACCTTTTAAAGATAGGGAACCACGGTTGAGTGGGCCAGAATGGAACAACGACTATGCCTTCAGCATTATCTGAAATAATTTTTCTAATCATTTTTAAAATTACGGATATTGGTGGAAAAGCATAAAAATTTAAGTTTTTCCAATTTAATGTAAAAGAGTTTACCGCTAAAGCCCCTGGGTCTCTGTGCCAAGAAATATATTTGTTGCATTTTTTATTTAATCTAGAGGCAAATAAGTCTATATCAGGTATACCAAAGTGTTCAGTTAACCTGCTGAAGGCATGGTCAGTTAGTTCCCACTCAATATCAGGATGTGATCGTCGTGACTCCGCGTCTGCTACTTCATTGTCTTGGGAACTTATATAAGACGCGTATACAAAAATGTTTTTATTTTCACACCACTGCCACAACTTTTTAGAAATGGCAGTGAGATGAGGAAACCGCACGCCACCCATTTTGTTTATGTACGAAATGGCCGTAGTGTTGTCAATACGAAGAAGGATTTGAGAGTTATTTAAATGTTTTGTAAAGATTACTAGGCCAAAGTATGCTGCTAAAATTTCTAAATAATTAATGTGCATATTTTTCTCATCTTCACTCCATTTTCCATTAGCTGTATCCTTACCACATGCTGCCCCCCACCCTGTTTTGCTTGCGTCAGAGAAAATTTCTAAACAATAAGTGTCATCTCTTATTGGGTTGATGGAATTGTCAATATGCGTCAACCACCATTTAAAATCTTTTAATAAATGTTTAGGAATACCCATGTAACTGTCGTAATCGTCAGTTTTTTCTAGGGCCAGATATTTACATCGTTCAATATCTTTGGTGTACAGCCAACCATATTGAATAGCAGGGCAAGATGAGGCAAGGAGACCTGCTAACCGAGCAAATTGTCGTATTGTACATCGATTTATTGACATGAATTTTAATAATTCTTGTTTTATCAGAATTCTTTTTTCGTCAGTTAAACAAATATGAAATTCTTTAGTATTAATAATAAATCCTAAATATTTACATGTTCTTTTTGGTAATAGTGAGCTTTTATCATAATTAATAAGGAAACCTAATGACTCCAAGATAACTATTGTTTGATTTTTATTTTCTTTACATTCAAGAAATGAGTCAGCGATCAGACAGAGGTCGTCTAAATATATTGATGAGATGTATCCTAGGGATCTTAATAAGGATACCACTGGTTTCATCAGTTTTGTGAAAACTAGAGGTGCTGTGTTTAGCCCAAAGGGAAGAACATTAAATTCGTACAGCTTTTTATGAAATTCAAAACGTAGATACTTTTTGAAGTCATAATGAATGGGTAATAAAAAAAACGCGTCTTGTAAGTCAATTGTACATAGAAATGAATTTTTCGAAATTAATTTTAAGGTTGTTCGTAAATCTTCCATTTTAAAATGGTTAGTATTTATAAATTTGTTTAAGGATTTAAGATTTAAAATGAACCGTTTTTTACCATTTGGTTTAGTTACTAAGAAAATGCTAGATATGTATTGCCTATTACTTGGGGTACATTCGGATACTGCACCTAAGCTTAACAGTTCATCAATTACCCCTTGGAATTCAATAATTTCCTTAGGAGTATAGCTTTTACTGGACGAAATAAAGTTCTGTTTGACAGTTGTATGGAAAGGTATTTTATACCCATCTTTGATCCAAGATAAAATTATGCTATCATTAGTGATAAGGTGCCATCTATTATAGAACAAAGAAAGCCTACCAGCAGCAGCGGCGTGACGTACCATATCTATCGGCGCATCTGTGTGCGCCCGCGTGAGCGCTGCGGCTGCGGCGGCGGCGGCGGCGGCGGCGGCGGTGGCGGTGGAAAAGCTTGGTATCTGCGAGGTTGTTGCGTTGTAGGCGCTGGTCTCCTCCCTGCTCCCGTCTGCCTCGCCAGTGGGAGCGGAGGTCTCACGTTTAAAGGCCGGGATTGATTAGGCCTATGATGTGGAAATGATGTAGGCTTTTGTGGAGGTAATGTTTTCATTTCGGCTCCCGACTTAGTAATTGCCTTGGCCGACCTTAGTGTATCTGCTAGCTTCTCTCCAAATAAAAAACTGTCAATTTCAGTAAGATAAAGATGGTCTTTGATTTCTTTTTTGATGGAAGATGTTACAAAACTTCTCCGGGACATAGACTCCACGTACTGGTAATCACACAGGAGTCTAACTGCATCTAATAAGAGCTTTATGACGCAGGTGTTCTTGTTTTCTTCTGCGAACATTTTTGTTAAAGCCTGACCGACACAAGTTATAGCCATAGCTTGTTGGTTTTGTTTAACTTCTATGGCTTTGTCCTTTTTTACCAAAACGTCAGACAAAGCAGCCTTTATTTCGGGGTTCAATTGAGGTGACCCAATCTTCAGACAGTTTTCTGGGAGGAAATATTTTTCAAGTAGGTCTTTTTTAATATCTTTAGGCAAACCCGTGGTGGCAATATGTTCCCAACGTACAGCTAGTTCAGACTGTATCGGTGAACTGTACGTTTTTTTTGTGGAAGGCGTTTCGCCCAGCAGGTCAAGTATATTTTTATCTAAAGCGATCGTAGTTTCATTTGATACTACTGAGGTTGAGGGTATATCGGAACTTGATTCTAGAATGTGTTGTTCTAATTCCTCATTCGGCAATGAAGGACTGTCATCGATGGAATGGCTGGGTACGGGCACATCTTCAAACACCTCCGGTTGGTTATCTAAAAAGAGCAAAATAAACTTTAATTAAGTAGTTATTTTGCTCATTAAAAGACACAGGCTAATAACCAGTGCTCAATTAAAATTCGTGAAGGTACCGTCCTCAAAGGAAGGACTCAACGCTCTTTTATTTATTAATTTTTTATTAATACAAGGGCGGTAGTTTTTATAACTATCCTCAATTCGTGAAGGTACCGTCCTCAAAGGAAGGACTCAACGCTCTTTTATTTATTTATTTTTTATTAATACAAGGGCGGTAGTTTTAATAACTATCCTCAATGTACGTTGACGTGAAGGTAACACTCTCTATGATTGAAGTGTACTCAACACTTATGATTATATAGGTTAACGTAATTCGTTAAGCTTACCTTCTCTTAATGACAACTCTGTGTTGGGATTGTCTGATGATGAACTCGACGATATCTTTCGAGATCGCCTTCTTAACTTTTTTTCGATTTTTCTTATTTTTCGCCTAAGATATTCGTCACTGCTCTTGTCTTTGCGCTTAGGCATCTTTTTAAAACACTCCGAACACTAAAATCACAATTAAAGCGAGAGAACGTGTAGAACGGCCGAGCACTAGAACGCGAATGAAAATGGCGACGACAGTGTTGCCCTATGAGAAGTACCTACAAAAGATAAAAAATAAATTTAGTATTTCTCAACTATAGTGTATGAATGGCCACACGGTTCGTGCTACTACGAGTATTCTAATCTCGAAGACAAAGCAAAGTATAATTAAGGGTAAATAGACTTATTAAGTGCGCCCAAATCCACACTTATAGCAGTCTATCGGAGTACCATAAACTGGAGACTGGAGACTGGTAAAATTATACTCTTGGAATGTGTGTAAGAGTAAATTTTGCTAGTTAGGATAGCTCTTTGCTTCCCTGAACTAAATTAATTAAAAGCTCTTTATTCTTTCTTGTGAACGTCACAGGAGCACATAAATACCATAAAAACGCTAATATCATAAAATAAACACGTGCGCGCGTACACTTTAACTCCTAGCCGCTGCCTATAGCACACTGGCGGCCCGCATCGCACGCAACCGAAATCCGCGACGGAATATGCGCCCCGCTGCGCCCCGGCAAAGTGTGCGATTGTTCATATAAATTACATACGAGCGATTTGGACGGATTTCTGTGCTGCGGCCCGACATAATGTGCGCTCTTTGATCGCCCAGACTGAGTTCTTGTTTATTGGTTTTTGTTTTAAATTTAAAAATAAATGAGCTTTGTTGAAATGCCGTTTGCCTGTTTCTACTTGCACGTCACAACGAAACCTATTTATTGTCATGATACTCGTGCTTTTCAATTATTATTTTTTAAATCGAGGTAGGTACTAAAAATATTTGGATTTAAAACTCCTTTTCTTGGGGAATATCTATATATCTTTATTTATAATTCTATTCTACAACACATTTAAAAAAAAGCGGCCAAGTGCGAGTCGGACTCGCCCATGAAGGGTTCCGTAGCAGCAAGTAACATCATATAAAAGTTCTTGTAGTTCGTTGTAACTTTGATCGATGTTTTAATAGTGTATTTTTTTTAAATTAATTAATTTATGACGTATTAAAAAAAACTACTTACTAGATCTCGTTCAAACCAATTTTTGGTAGAAGTTGGCATGGTAATGTACATCATATATTTTTTTAGTAACAGGGGGGGGGGGGGACACACACACATTTTACCACTTTGGAAGTGTCTCCCGCGCAAACTATTCAGTTTAAAAAATAAATCAATATCATTTTTGAAGCAAACTATTCAGTTTAAAAAATAAATTAATATCATTTTTGAAGACCTATCCATAAATACCCCACATCATGGATTTGATGAAAAAAAATGTTGAGTTTCAGTTCTAAGTATGAGGAACCCTCAAAATTTATTGTTTTGTTTTTCTATTTTTGTGTGAAAATCTTAATGCGGTTCACAGAATACATCTACTTACCAAGTTTCAACAGTATAGTACAATATGTTTTATACATAAATTATCTCAACGTAGAACCTGCCAGTGCACTGACATAGCATAAACTCCACAGTACGTATCTCTAATTTCGTACGGAAGTCACCAGCGGCGAAGTAGCGTAGCGTTCGGTTCTCGGTCCATATGTCCTAGATTCAGTTCCTGGGTCGGGCTAACCGTATCTCGTATTGTTCGAGACATTGGCCGGTTTTGTGATCACCAACTCTTATTTGGCAAGCGTAATGATTAAGCTAACAACTATAGCAATATCTTGATATCATGATATTTTTATTTATTTGCAGTGGGACAGTACAAGTATAGGCTTTTTAGTTTTTTATCCGACTGCGCCAGGACGAGAGTTCGAGTATACTTATGTAAGTATGTGTAATTGTTTGGCACGCTCTGTGGCCTGAACGGCTCGAAGGATTTTTGCTTGAGAGGTGTCGTTTTTTTTTTAATATAAATTTGTTCCATAAAGGAACAGGCTAAGGTCTGAGACCATACTGCCTAGTCATTAGTTTCTTTATTTCATTTTTCTCCCTTGATGATATGATGAATGATAAATGACGTTCCCCAAACCCCTTGAGCCCTCAGTAAAGATGTGGGACTTTACTGAGGTCTCACGCGGACTTCTTGAGAGAATTTGAAAAGTGATGTTGCACTGTTTTGTTTCATTTGCCAACACTCATGCACGTTCACAAACACTTAACGGTTAATAATCCACTATTATTTCACATTAATATTCGAAAAAATACAAATGTTAGAAAATAAAACAAAACTGCAGACATGACGCTTCATTTTCCCGCCAAGAACTCGTTAGATTCTTATTTATGGGGGTTAAGTTGCTCGCGTCCGTAGGTTTACCCTTGAGACCCTACACGTGACCCCTGGGTGGTGCTAAATGAGTGACACCAACTGAGTGGTAGAGCCACGCTGCGTTGCAGCACGCATTGGGTCGGCTCGCCCGGCGTAATACCACCCCCTCACGAATTTTCGGCGTGAAACAATGGCACTCTGTGCTGTTGTGTTTCGTCCGGCGAGTGAGGGTTCCGGAGACCCCTCCCCCCCCCCCTCACAATTGATATGGCAGCGAACTATAATCTAGATTTACCCCAGGGGGGTACCGACACATCCAGTGTCGGAGAATCCCCCCCTGAGCGTTCTCGCTCAGGCTGCCCTACGTATTCTAGGGAGGGCAAAAGTTCGCCCGTGCCAAGGCATGCTGCAGGCAGGAGAAAGGCGGGACAATTGGCACCCCCTCCTACGCTTCGCGTGGACTTCTGCAATATCAGGGGAATCCACTCTAATTTGAGCGCCGTCCATTACCACCTCGAGACGGCGAAACCGGCCTTGCTCTTCCTCACCGAGACGCAGATATCCCCCCCTCCTGACATCTCGAACTTGCGCTACCCGGGATACAACCTGGAACATGCATTTGTGCCACGAGCCGGTGTTTGTGCCTATGTCAGGGAGGATATGTGCGTTCGTCGCCTTGGCAATCTTGAAGATAGGGACCTCTCCATCTTATGGCTGCACGTCGACTGCGGACGTCATCCTCGCGTCTACGCGTGCCTGTATAGGTCCCACAGCGGTAACATCGGAACTGACCAACTCATCGAGACCGTCCAAACAGCGACAGACTCCCTTCTCCAACGGATCTCCTCGGCCGAGATTGTGGTATTGGGAGACTTCAATGCCCACCACGTCGAATGGCTTGGTTCACGCACAACTGACCACGCGGGTAGAGCCGTTCATGACTTCGCTTTGGCTTACAGTCTGTCCCAATTGGTAACCGAGCCAACACGGGTTCCAGATGTGGAGGGCCATGCACCTTCTTTATTGGACCTTCTGCTGACCTCGCACCCAGACGGCTATCAAGTTTCTGTTGATGCACCACTAGGCTCATCAGACCACTGTCTGATTCGCAGCACTGTGCCTCTCACAGAAACTTCAAAACCGCAACCAGCGGCTAGCCGTCGAGTCTGGCATTATAGGTCGGCGGACTGGGATGGGATGCGAAGCTTCTTTGCGTCCTACCCGTGGTGGCGAGTTTGCTTCTCGCTGGATGATCCTGATGTCGCCGCTGACTCTGTCGTTGATGTGATACTGCAGGGAATGGAACTTTTCATTCCAAACTCTGTGGTTCCCATTGGCGGCAAGTCCCAACCATGGTTTGGTCGTTGCTGCAAAATGGCGTCTCGCCAAAAGCGACAGCATTACCAAGCCTGGGCTAATGCGGTGTCATCAAAGGATCCAAACACCAGTGCGCTCAGAAAGAAGTACAACTTTGCCGCCAGATCCTTTAAGAAGGACATCGCCAAGGCGAAGTCATCATTCATAGGTAGAATTGGCGAGAGGCTAGTGCGTCTTCCTTCGGGGACGCGTGCGTTCTGGTCTCTCGCCAAAGCTATCTTAGGGAATTTTTGTCAGCCGTCCCTACCACCATTGCACAAGACCGATGACTGCCTGGCCTATACTGCAAAGGAGAAAGCCGATCTCTTGGGCTCTCTTTTCGCATCAAACTCGACCTTGGACGATGGGGAAAACTCTCCACCAACCACACCGCATTGCGCTTGTACAATGCCAAACGTTCAGTTCCTGCAAAGGTTAGTTCGTAAGGCTCTTTTTTCCCTTGATATCCATAAGGCGAGTGGGCCAGATGCAGTTCCACCCATTGTGCTTCGGACGTGTGCTCCTGAATTGGCACCAGTTCTAACGCGCCTTTTCCAGCTCTCTTACACCACTGGCGTCGTCCCGAGCTCTTGGAAGACAGCCCTTGTGCACCCGATTCCAAAAAAAGGCGATCGCTCAGATCCGTCTAACTACAGGCCAATAGCTATTACCTCTTTACTCTCCAAAGTAATGGAGTCCATTATAAACTGCCAGCTCTTAAGGTATCTAGAAGAGAACCAGCTACTAAGTGATCGCCAGTATGGTTTTCGTCGCGGTCGATCGGCTGGTGATCTTTTAGTGTACCTTACTCACCGATGGGCGGAGGCAGTCGAGAGTAAAGGGGAGGCACTGGCAGTTAGCTTGGACGTAGCGAAAGCTTGTGACAGGGTATGGCACAGGGCTCTTTTCTCTAAACTTCCATCATACGGGCTTCCTGAGAAATTGTGTTCATGGGTTGCCAGCTTTCTTACTGGGCGTAGCATCAGAGTCGCAGTCGACGGTTCGTGCTCCGACATGAAGCCCGTGAATGCTGGAGTCCCGCAGGGGTGTGTGTTGTCCCCTACTTTGTTTCTTCTGCATATCAATGACATGCTGCATAACAACAGCATTCATTGCTATGCGGATGACAGTACTGGGGATACGCTCTACACCGGGCGAGCTAATATTTCTCTGGAAAGCGTCATCGAGAGCCGGAATAAACTTGTGACTGACACCGAGAACATGTTAAGTCATGTCTCGGATTGGGGCCGACATAACCTAGTCCGCTTTAACCCCTCCAAAACACAAGTTTGCGCATTTACCGCGAAAAAACATCCCTTCGTCGTACCTCTGAACTTTGAGGGAGCTCCCCTTGATACCAATCCGATTATTGGAATCCTTGGCGTCGATATTTCGAGTGACGTTCAGTTTCGTGGTCATTTGGAAGGTAAAGCTAAATTAGCTTCGAAAAAGCTGGGTGTGCTTAATAGAGCGGGTCAGTATTTCACGCCGGCCCACCGTTTACAACTGTATAAAGCACAGGTCAGGCCGCATATGGAATACTGCTCCCATCTCTGGGCTGGAGCACCCCAATACCAACTCCTTCCATTTGACCGCATTCAACGCAGAGCTGCTCGAATTGTCGGAGACGTGGTTATTTCAGGTCGGCTCGATCCACTGGCTCTTCGGAGAGACGTTGCGTCTCTCTGTATATTGTACCGTATATATCATGGGGAGTGTTCTGAGGAATTGTTCGGCTTGATCCCTGCCGCTAATTTCCTTCACCGCACTACACGCAATCGACTGTCATTCCATCCACATCGCCTTGATGGATGGCGGTCTACTACTGTGCGTTTTTCAAGAAATTTCTTGCCTCGAACTACAGTGTTGTGGAACCAGCTCTCGGCGGCGGTATTTCCGGACCGTTACGACTTAGGAATCTTCAAGAAACGAGCCTATTCCTTCCTTAAAGGCCGGCAACGCGCCTGCGATTCCTCTGGTTTTGCGGGTGTCCATGGGCGGCGGTGATTACTTTCCATCAGGTGACCCGCTTGCTCGTTTGCCTCCTTCTGCTATAAAAAAAAAAAAAAAAATTTACTGTGAGAGTGACACTGGGAAAATAAAAAAGGCGGATTTTTGGCGCCAAATTCAAATGTTTGGCACGCTCTGCAGCCTGAACGGCTCGATGGATTTTAGTTTCAAAATATTTGTGTGTCATGTGTGTAAAGGTTACTATGCAAACTCATTCAATAATAAAACGAAAGTCAGCCTTTTAGTCAGAGATTGGAGTAATCTGCAATGTAATATAGGTATGTGCTCACAATTCACTAAGCCTCCATTTCTAGAATGGGTCCCGACTGGTTTAAATTGCTGCTTTGACTACAAATTTGGCGACTTTTAAGTTAAGTGCAATCGGGTATGACGACTTTCTTGTTTTAGAGTTTTTTCATTTCCAAATTACATAGAAACGCAGTCGGGTTTTTCAGTTTTTTAAATTACCGTTTTTACTATACTTACTCAACATTAAGTTGCAAGCATGGTGGTGGTGAGAGGTTACTGTAGCCTATCATCATCAACATCCTATAAACATCCCACTGCTGGGAACAGGCCACGTGGACAATAGCACGTGGGAACATTGGGTCATAACGCACCATGCTGGCCCAATGCGGGTTGGTTGGTTTTAACGAATGTCGTCTGAAGCACGGAGGAGCTCGAGATGTTTCTAGCAGGTTCACTGTCCACATACCATATGTGGTCTGTAGTAGACGGAAAGCTCTACATGTTCACAGTCCACATATGGCCTGCTTGACGGTACAATTTCTAGGCTTTTTGGAGCTGTGAACGTAATAGTTCCATATATTGCGAGGACTTGACAGGACATATAACAAAGAACCTAAAAAATGCTGGGACATACGGCAAAACTGTTTTTTTTGAGTTTTATTCCACGAAACGGAATGTGTCAAAATTGGTCAGTATTTTTTATTGCTTTATTTGTCATTCTCTTTTAGACTGTTCAGTTATAATTGTTATAAGAAAAAATGAACACGGATATAAGTGGATGAATTAATTGAGCAAAAAATCAAAGTTAGATGCAATAGGTACATAAAGTAAAACATTTTTTTTTATTTCTCAACCGTTCATCTGTATATCGCCGTCTGCTACTCATTTTTCATAAAAAATGCAACAAAACAACACAAAAAAACCATTTTGCACCAACCGACGAAAAAACGAGCAAAATAGTGACATGTGTCAAAATGGGAGTGAGTGAATGAACTTTCTACGAGTGAAGAGTGAGGTACAATATCAATCTGTCAATATTTAGTGTTGCCAGCTTTTAGAAATAGTAAAAAAAATAAAAAATAAGGTGTACCACATATAATGGTCTGTGGACTCATGAAGCCATTTTTTTATTTTTTTTGCACAAGACGTCCACAGACCGTAGGTATATGGTCTGCAATAAAAAAACCTAACTATTAAAAATCTAACTATTAAAACATTTTTTCTAACATATAGGCTTTCATTTGAACCTCAAAGGAAACTACTTTTCATAAAAACGCAACTGGACGTAAGGTAAGGGACGTAATTTGTTCTTCCATCCAGCGACGAGGCATAGCGAATGTTGCTTAGCGAGCAAGATCGCAAGCCGAACGCGCTAGCCGCTACGCCATCGAGCTCCTCAACTGTACCCTGAAGTCTGCAACGCTATACATAGTTTTAGGAACCTGGTAGGGACTTTGTACTATACGGAGATGGAACTCGGTGCTTGCCGTTCATGGCCGCAAGCGATCCCCATGGCATAAAAGGGGTGGTACTAGTTTTATAGTGGGTAATAGCCCTCCCCTTTCCTCGTTAAGTTTTTCTGACTGGGCGGGTTAGGAGGAAGATAGTCCCACATAACCCGAGGTCGATCCAGGCCTCGGTGTAAACGTACAGCATTTTACCTAGTTAAAAAAATATATCAAAAAATATCAGAGTACGTACCTACTTGGGTAAACCGAGTCGCGTAGCGGTGAAAGAATACTACTACCCCCTCTCTTCCCTTGGGTGTCGTAAAAGGCGACTAACGGACTAAAGACTGCACATACATCCAGCAGCATAGAGCGGCGATGGGATCTCCACCTGTCACGCTGAGCACATATGCAGTCGCTATTAGGTGAAAAGTGGACTATTGGTAGACGACTACTTTTGCTGTCCTCCTTGCCTAGTCCTCGTCCCTATCTACCGACCCCAATAGATAGGGTATCGCAACTGGAACTACGGGTCCGGTTGTGTTTTCAGGGGTACTACGGGGTTCCGGTTCAAGCCCCCCGCTGGTCGTGCCTTTAACCAGGCGCCTCCGGCGGGATCCGGACATGGGTTGGACTTAGTGGCGTGTGGTTAGCTGTAGAGCTTGGGAATGTTCGTCTGTCCTGGTATTGTGTGCCAGGACTTCCAAACTCGTGCACAGCGAGCGGGGTCTAGTAGCGGTCTCTGAGGGGCCAGAAGCAAAAAGTCCTGCGGGAACGTGAGTTTCTCTTATAGTTGGCAGCTTTGTCCGGTGGTTTTCATTGGACATTGGTGTTGACATCTCCGGTACTAGTCTGGAGAACTAGTAGAGGCGGCCTCCTAGATGCCGTAGCCTCCGGTCCAGCCAGCCGCGTAGGACGTGGGAACTGGCTAGGCGCCCGGATGGGTTCCGAGAAGTGAGTGTGCTTACTACTCCGCTACCAAGGTGGACACTTGGGAGTCGACTTTAGAGTCGACGACCCTAGCAGTGGCAACTGCGAGTTGTGCGTCTCGTGCAACGAGAAGTGAGCGAACTCGACAGCTCCGGCTACCTATCTGGATAATAGGCAGTGAACTACACGTGTTCACGGGGTCTCTCCCGAGACACTAGTCTTATGAGTACCGAATGAAGAGCGCGCTGCGGCGGGGACTAATTTGGCGTCAAGACCTAACGTTGGTGGTCTCCTGCGCGAGTGTTCTACTGGCGCAGGGACGTCTGGCACTTCATGCATAACCTAACGGTTGGTCTCGAGGTGCCAGTACAAATAAACTTAGTGAAGTAAGGAGAGGGGATGTCCTCCTTGCCTAGTCTCTGACTAGCCTTTCGGGGATAATGGTTGTGATTGCATATGTACGTATATACGTACTTGGGTTATTTCACGGAGGACAAAAACTCTTATAAAATTTTACAAGCCGAATAAAGCTGAAATGTAATAACGTAAAATATTCTTAAATTACACCTTAGGTAAGTACCTAAATTAAATAAATTAGATAAGATCATAAATAATTTCAGAACAGCACATGTGAGTTATTAATATAAAATGGTATATGGGTGCGCACGACAGAGATGGAAATTCTAATAATACTGACAGTAAGAAAAGTAGGATTTCATACACTTGCGGACACGGAAATCGAACCGTCTCGCCTTTTGTAACTTTGGTGTGTGCTGATCCTAATAAGCAGCTTGAAATATGAAAGTAATACTATGATGGAAATATACTAACAGTACAAAGCACGTTAGAGTATATACTCGTACTTCACTTTTATAATTTTAGACTTGCATGCATAGTTAATAAATATACGACAAAAAGAAAAAAGTAACAGCAGGTTTAAATATTATAACAAGGACCTTGCCATAGCTATTTTAATATTTTATTACTAAAAAAGGTGTTGTTGTGCTCAACCTGAACCTTTTCCGAGTCACTCAATTTTTTTATAAATAATAGACTTCAAAACTGAAAAACAATTCTCTATTGAATTGTCCGGGAGTGTAGACAAGAAAGTATTTCTAATATCAAAAGGAATCAACACAATCGGAAGTGCGAAGAAAGATGAGGATATTGATATACTTTTCAAGATTCTATTAAAAGCAGAGATTCTTAATGCAAAAGATATTATGTGTTGGTGCTAGCCACGTTTTTCAGTCATTATATGTCTGTTCATTCGTTCACTTAATTAGTTAATTCGTTCGTTAGTTCGTTTAGTTCGTTTTCAGTCCAAACATCATACTTAATATCATTCTCTTGCCTACATTGGTTATACTTACATTGTTTAAAGTTACATTTTATATAACTGAGCCGGCAAACGAGCATTCGGCCCGCCTGATGAAGACAGGCAATGTACGCGCGCGACATCAAGGGTTTCACCAGAGGGGTGTCACTCCGCAGTTTAGGTAGGGGAGCGCGAGGTAGTGGGAGCGATCTGGAAATGGGAGCTATGGTGATTGAACGGAATGTAGGCATAGATGCGCGATTATAAACACTCAGACGCTTTCGTCAACCATTCGAAAAACTTCGCCTGACCGGTACGAGCCGTTATGTTCCATGCGATAAATCACGAGGGATGGTTGTGTGGTTTTCGCTCCACGCTTATAAAAAACTGCGGATTGCCAGCGCCAAGATAACCATTAAGTTTTATTATTCTTTTAATATGTTTATATTTATTACATCCGTAGATTCATTCACAAACTAGTGCAATTTGATAAATTGTGATTGAAATTAGAATTACATTATTTATAATAATATTTTTAAAAATGGTAGTCATCGGAAAATGGGAACCTTTTTATTTTTCTTCTTTTTGTTGAAATTTTTATTCGTGTTACAATAGTTCGTAATAACTAACTAAATCACCTTTATAGTATGTATAGTTTAACTTTAGCGGAAGAATAAATCTTATGGTTCCCATTTCCCATATGAGCGTGACTTGGGCTCTCATTACCTGCACGTGTCGGGTAATGGGAGCGATTTACTTTTTTTGTAAAATCGTTATTGTACCTTAATATATGACTGTAATTATTTGTAACTGTGATGAAAACATACCTAAATGATTATTCTAAGAGTTCCTAATTAAAAATTGTAGGAAGGTTAATAAATGTAGTTTTTATGAAAGTTTTCCCTTAGTAGGCTCCCATTACCCAGCGCTCCCCTACGTTCGGCCAGCGCGCCTCTCAGGCCGCCTAGGCGTATGGCAGTAACGGTTGCCACTTGCGACGCACGCTCCACGTCGCGAGTCGTCGTTTAAGCCCCTTCGTACACAAGGCTATGCAAACCTCCGATACTCGACGATTTTAGTACACGAGTCGCGTCGCCGACATTTGTCCCGTGACTCCAATTTGTATGGCGGAGTTGCTTGGAGACTAAAATCATCGAGTATCGAATATTTGCGTAGCCTTATGTATGAAGGGGCTAACTCGTAATCCCTGCGCGCGCGCGTAAACCCCACGCTCTGTGACGTCATGACGCCAAATCGATATCGAGTCAGCCTTGCTTAACGGAATATGAACGCACGGGTCACACGATAAGTTTCAATTTCGCGTGAAAGTCGTTAGAGAGTGAACCTTCTGTACGTAGTACTATTAGTGATTCTGTGGTATCACCACAGAATAAAGAGAATACTGGACGGCTCAATACAAATGCGCTCGAGCGAACGCACGCATAGACGTGAAAAAGAAGTCTAACAAAAATATGTCATGCGTACTGCCTGTCCGTATTACTACAAGTACCTACAGTACAAGTACGAGCACTTAACTACTACTTACTTAGTTCCCAAGTACTAGCAATCGCTAATAATAACACGAAACTAAGCTAGCTTTTTGCGACGTTTTTGTAGTGAACGCATGTTTATCGTAAAAAAAGCCCGGGAGGATGCTAAGCGGGGCGCTGTTTAATCGGCCGTGTTTTATATTGGTCCGGGGTAGGGTAGCCAAAGTGTCCGGCTATTTGTAGTAGTGTCCGGGCAAATAAATACAAGTCTGTCCGTGTCCGCCTTTCGTTAGGCTTTTGGTCAATCCTGTCGCGCTCGCCAAAAATATCAATGTAAGGAAGTTACAAATAATGTGATTCATAAAAACATTTTACAATTAGGAGTAGAATATCTCTCAAATGAATAACAGTAAGAATAAAAAAAACACTTTTCCACACTCACACTAATTATTTAGCTGTCTTTGAAACTTGTTTTATTGAGTACATTTAGGATAAAAATACTTATTATACATAGAAAACATCCAGACCCTAAATAAATTTAGAAAAAGAGTAATTTCTAAATTGGCCTGACCGGAAATCGAACCAGAGACCTATAAGATGGTATCGCCAGAACCGGGACGTGCTAACCACTCGACCAAGGAAGTCGTCACAACATACATAAACAAAGTACTTAATAACATTTTTTCCTTTTAAGGCTTTTAGGGCAAAACGTAGGGCTAAAGTGTCTGTGTCCGTCCGGCTTTTCTATTTTTGGGCATGGCAACCCTAGCGGAGGACATTACTATTGGTCGTAAGGATAAAGTGTAGGAGGTTACAGCACAATATCGCGTGGGTAAGACACGCTACAAAGGAAACCATTTGAAAGGGGAACTACCACTTGAATGAAACTTCTGTAACTGGTTCAGTACAGTCAAAGCAAACGTCAAAAGTCCTTTGTTCGATTTTTTAAAATGCTTTTCTCAATAACTTATGACGTCATGTCGGTCTCCGGAGGTGGGGTCTCCTCATGGGCTGTCGTCAGTAGCAGTGGGACGTTTATGGGCTTATCACGATGATCTAAATTATTATCACGTCAGTTTATTCAACACCGTGTCGCGTATCGGTGAAAGAATACTACCACCCCTCTCTTCCCATGGGTGTCGTAAAAGGCGACTAACGGACTAAAAGCTGCATAATCTAACAGCATAGAGCGCCGATGCACTCTAAAAAATATTTGGTAGCTTCTAACATGATTGTGATAGTTGTGATCAAGCATCTTGATTCCATGCGAGCCTAACAAGACGTTAGATACATCAAGTAAGATGATTTTGATTGTTCTTACTATTGCTACCTAACTAAAACAATTAAGATCTTAATCAATATTACCATGAAAAATGGCTGTTCTAACAAGTTCACTTAGTAAGTTCAATTAAGACCTTGGTCAATACTAACATGATAAATGACTGTTCTAACAAGTTCCTCTAGTAAGTTCAATTAAGATCTTGGTCGACATTAACATGAAAAATGGCTGTCCTAACAAGTTCACTTAGTAAGTTCAACCAAGACCTTGGTCGATATTAACATACCAAATGACTGTTCTAACAAGTTCACCTGGTAAGTTCAACTATGACCTTGGTCGATATTAACATGATAAGTGACTGTTCTAACAAGTTCACCTAGTAAGTTTAACCAAGACCTTGGTCGATATTAACCTAATAAATGACAGTTCTAACAAGTTCCCTTGGTAAGTTTAACGAAGACCTTGATCGACATTAACATGATAAATAGCTGTTCTAACAAGTTCACCTAGTAAGTTCAACTTAGATCTTGGTCGATATTAACATGATAAATGGTTGTTCTAACAAGTTCCCCTAGTAAGTTCAACTAAGACCTTGGTTGATATTAACATAATAAATGTCTGTTCTAACAAGTTCATCTAGTAAGTTCTACTAAGACCTTGGTCAATATTAACATAATAAATGACTGTTCTAACAAGTTCCGTTAGTAAGTTCTACTAAAACCTTAGTCAATATTAATATGATAAATAGCTGTTCTAACAAGTTCCTAGTAAGTTCAACTAAGACCTTTGTCACTATTAACAAGATACATGACTGTTCTAACAAGTTCACCTAGTAAGTTCAACTACAAATTTATTTCTTCTCTAGTTTTTTTTTGTACCTACTGCCCGGTCTCATCCTATGGTCTTTTGAAGCTAAATAGGCCGATTAAGGCGCGCCAAGTTTAAGTTATTATTTAATCGTGCGATTAAATAATTACTTATACTCGGCGCGGCCGTATAAGTAATTATTATAATATAGTAATTATTAATATATCGTAACTATGTTAACTCATAGGCGCAGACTTAAGAATGAATTAAAGTAAGATTTGTCAATTAAGGACAGTGACTCAAATGCGTACACAAAAGCGAAGTTCGAGTTGAATTCAAATAATTAATAAACTTGTATCGACGCCCTGCGCTGCCTTACCTACCTAGAGAACCATATCATACCTTAAGAACCAAAAAACTAGAACAGAAACTGAAGATGTTAGTACATGTAGTATAAGCCTGATCTGTTTATGATATGTATTTAAGTATTTTGATGAAATAAAACAAATAATAAAATTGCAAGAGGTTATTTATTTGTCCACTACTTAAAATATTAATATTACAAGGTATCGGAGATATTAATGAATTGAATTTGATAACCTTCCGTGTGGTGCTTGTTTCCTCAACTTCATGACTACAGAAATGGCTATCAAATTCTAATGTTTCTAATACAATTCCTATTGAAATAAGGTTTTCTGAATCATACAAATTATTTTTTTGTATTTGAAAAAATACAGGCAGTGAATTGCCAGAACTTGTACTATAAACTAAAATAGTACCGGGTACATAGCGGGTTGAAGTGATAGTAGCCCAAGAAATTTTGAATAAAGACTTATTTATACATAAATCCAAACTGGAGCAAATGAATTGCTTTTCATATGATGTTGTTTGTACAGTAAGGCCTGTGTGGAGTAAATACTCTAATTTGCCTTTCAAAGACATTTCGTTTAAATGTAGCTGAATAATAATAATAATAATAAAAAAAGCTAAGCTCTTGTCAACACCACACGTCATTTTTTCCTTTATTTGTATATTATTTTATTTTCTACCAAATTTTTAGACAATTAAACAACTTAACCTAGTCCTCAATAAATCGGCTGCAAATTATTCAAAAACGAAATACTTATTCAAAATTATTTTACAACGAGTACAAAAATGAAGTTGACCCATGGTGACGTGAAATGTCAATACAATATCACATTACATTACTTACAAAAATTAACATGAAGATAATAATGGAAAATAATGATAACAAGAAGAGCAAGACGAAGCGCACGCCCTCCATCATCGCCCGCTCCGCCGACCGTAAGCTCCTCGTCTGATGACTTCACCAGAGACGAGTCGAGCAGCGCAAGCGGGCGATCGCCGTCCCCGCCGCCGCCACAACGACCAGCGCGACGTGGACGACCACCGCTGCCGGCACGCTTGGGATCAGTGGGGCAATCTGCTCCGCGTACGACCCCCGCTACCGGTGGTGTAGTGCGCCGCATGCGATGGACTCAACAAATAAATGAGAACTGCATGCGCGCCTACTACAGGGCAACAGAGGGAGGAACTAACCTCACTGCGTATCGTGTTCGACTGCTGTCTTTGTTTCAGGCCCTTGAACCGACCATCGACGTGTCTGCCCAACGATTGTCGGATCAAGTGCGGGTGATCCAGTGTAACAACTTGCTGGATCAGTCAGCACTTGATCGGCTACGCCTGGAGTCACTACGTATTTGTGCGGCTTCTTCTTCGGTGCAGGATCGCCCTGCCCCACAATTACCGGCCGTGACGCCGGTTTTGGTGGCGCGAGTAGATCCGGTACCCGACGATGAAGATTTCATAAATACGAATGTAAGTACACAGACGAATGAGCAAATGAGGAGCGCTTTGAAAGATGCTATTCTACAGTATCGTGACACGCGTAACTCTAGGCCGCGTATACCTTGTTTGCCCACGAATAGACATAATTTAGCGTTAATGAGTGCCTTGAACGATTTACTGGTTCCTTATCTTGGAACCAGTGCAAGTTTAATTGATACCCACTCGATCCTTTATTGTGGGGCCATCGCGGTGTGTCGCGTTGCTCGTGTCAAATTCCAGGATTCTGACCGAGTACCGCGGCAAACCGGGACTGCCCCTGCTTGGCAATTGAGGATCGAGGGGCGTATTAATAAGTTCAGGACACTCATTGCAAAGCTAATTTGCTTCAGAAATGGCAATAATCGGCCTCGCGTCATGCGATTCGTCACACAAGCCTTTGTTGGGACTGATGTTCGTCCGGAAAACTATATGGCTTGTGTGACGGAACGTATTGACTTTCTGAAGCAAAAAGTCTATGCGTGGGCAAACCGTATACGTCGCTACAGAGTGCGTGTGGACCGATACCAACAAAATCGCCTCTTTCAAAGTGACCAAAGAAAAGTATACAGACGTTGGGAAGGAGCTGATCAACGTGTGAGCGACGGGCGGCTACCAGATGTTGATGCCATGACTAATTTCTGGCGCAGCATTTGGTCGGTGCCCGTCGAGCACACGGAAGGTGAATGGATGAGTGTTGTCAGTGACGCGTGTGAACCTATCGAGACCATGCAGCCTATAAATATTAGTACAGCTGACGTAAGTTGTGCAATCCGTACGGCCCAAAATTGGAAATGCCCAGGACCGGACGGATTGCACAACTTCTGGATCAAATGGTTTCGATGTTCACACGAGTTACTGGCAACACAATTCCAAGAAGCCATAGAGCTCGGCTCACTCCCAAGTTTGTTGACTACTGGTGTCACTTTTCTGCTCCATAAATCAGGTAGTACCACGGAACCGAAAAATTATAGACCCATCACGTGCTTACCTACTTTATACAAGCTCCTTACATCCATTCTGAGAACAAAAATTAACACGCACATTGTTGCAAACAATATTTTGGACATGACTCAGAATGGATGTAGGGTTGGGTCCCGTGGTACTAAGGAGCTTCTCCTCATTGACATGACCATATGCCAGAAGGTCCGGGGTGGCAGAGGGACTCTCTCTACAGCCTGGATTGACTATAAGAAGGCCTATGATTCGGTGCCGCATTCATGGTTGGTGAGGATTTTAGAGTTATATAAAATTGATATAACTTTAAAATCCTTTTTGATGTCATGCATGCGGCAGTGGACCACGGTCTTGTGTCTACCAGGATGTCGAGATAGTGTTTCTGCCACGCAGGATCTTATAAGGATAGAGCGTGGCATATTCCAGGGCGACAGTCTGAGTCCTTTATGGTTTTGCCTAGCTTTGAATTCTCTCAGTACTTTGTTGAGAAATTCAAAGTTAGGCTGTCAACTGCGGAGAGGGGGTGAAGTTATGTCGCATTTGTTGTACATGGATGACCTCAAATTGCTCGCACCAAACCGCCAAGACTTGGTGAAACTGCTGAAAATTACTGAGACTTTCAGCAGTGCCATCAAGATGGAATTTGGTGTGGATAAATGTGCGGTTATGCATGTACAGCGTGGGAGAGTAGTAAATTCAACCAATTTACAACTCTCCGAAACGATTAACCTCAGATCTCTCTCCGAAGTTGAAACATATAAATATCTTGGTATGTCACAGGCTTTGGGTGTTGAGGACAGGGACATAAAACAGTCATTACGGGAGCGATTCTTTTGTCGCCTGAGAAAAGTACTTAACAGTATTTTATCGGGTGGCAATAGGACGCGTGCTTTTAATGGCTGGGTTATGCCTCTCCTCACATACTCCTTTGGCATACTAAGATGGACTCAGACCGAATTGGACGCCTTGGATAGAAGAGTCCGTCAAATGCTCACGACTTCCAGAATGTTACACCCGCGCTCATCTGTTATGAGGCTGTACATCCCGCGGAGATGTGGGGGTCGCGGCTTTTTAAATGCCAAGGACCTACATAACCGTGAGGTGTGCAGTCTCAGGGATTATTTCCTTAACAGTGAGTGCGGGATGCATTTGGATGTCGTGGCAGTTGATAGACACTTTACGCCGCTCTCCTTGGCAACAGAAAACTGGCGCAAACCAGTGGTGCTAAGCACTCTCGATCGCAAGGACATATGGAAGAGCAAGGTGCTACACGGGCGCTACTATCGGGCTCTGACTGGGCCTGATGTAGATTTGCCTGCCTCGGTGAACTGGCTACGTTTCGGTGACCTTTTTGGGGAAACCGAAGGTTTTGTCTGTGCTATTGAAGATGAAGTTATCAAGACGAATAACTACCGGAAATATATAATGAGGGACGGTACGGTCTTATTTTTTTTATTTTATTTTATTTTTCATTTTTTTGGAAAACTTACAGCTAATACATAAAATAAAAGTGATTATAAATAAAATACGGCCAATTACAAGTTTCCACTTATAACTTAATACAGATTAATACGATTTTCAATGGAAAATGGAAAATGTTGGTAAATTTTTTTTTTTTTTTTACAAAAAGAAGTTGTTATTAAATTTCTTTTTAAACTGGTTCAGGGATGAGTTAAACAAGTCCAGGTTCATATCCTTATCAACACTATTATACAGCTTGGACACTCTGATGGCAAAGGAGTTGCTATGATAATTAGTTCGAGAAAGCGGCACGTGCAGTATATTAGTGTGGCGCGTTACTTTTTTAGGTGCATTAATAGTAAAAAGGCTAAGTAATTCAGAGGATTCAACATTACCTTGAAATATTTTCAGAAGTAATGCAATATCGGACATATCTCTTCGCAAATGTAATGGCAAGAAATGGAAGTGCTTGCAACGCAGTGTGTAGTCCTGAATGTACATACGGCATTTAAATTGCAGATGGCGTAGAAATCGTTTTTGTATGGACTCGAGCCGATCTATGTATGTTTTGTAGTTGGGATTCCACACTTGCGAGGCATAATCAAGGTGGCTGCGCACGAAAGCGCAGTACAACATTTTAATTGTTTTTATATCAGAAAACTCGGCTGACATCCGTATAACAAACCCTAAAGCCTTACTAGCTTTAGCTACAATGTGGTCGATATGAGTGTCGAATAGAAGCTTAGAATCAAATACTACCCCTAGATCTTTCATAAAGTCTACTCTAGAAATTATTTGATTATCTACTGAATAATCGTGGGTTATGGGTTTTGGCTTTCTAGAAAAAGTACAGACATAGCATTTGGAAGTGTTGAGATTGAGACCGTTAGTTGAGCAATAATTTAGAAAAGCATTCAAATCAATTTGCAGTTTCAAGCAATCGGATTCTGTTTCAATAGGACAAAGTATTTTCATATCATCAGCATAGAGTAGTATTTTGCTGAACAAGAAACAAGAGTCTATGTCATTTACAAATATTGTAAACAATAACGGACCCAATAACGAGCCTTGTGGCACGCCAGAGGGTATAAATAAGGTGGATGACGTGTAACCGTTCAACACCACGGTTTGACAGCGATTACTGACGTACGAACTGAACCATCTAAAGAGGCTGCCATGTATACCGATCAGTTGAAGTTTATGCAGTAATATATTGTGGTCAATTCTATCGAAACATTTACTGTAATCGGTATACACGACATCCACCTGTGTCCGTGAAGCCATATGCTCAGTAATAAAGTTGTGACACAGAAGCAAGTTAGTCGTTGTGGATCTACCATTGAGAAACCCATGCTGAGATTCAGTTAAACTCTGTTTTATACTAGTATATACTTGCTGATACACAATCTTTTCAAGTATTTTTGCAAATATACACAATTTGGAAATTGGTCTGTAATTTTCAATAAGATTTTTTGGACCTTTCTTATGAACAGGTGTTACTAGAGCAGATTTCCAAATAGCAGGCACACATCCAGACTCTAATGACAGTCTAAAAAGGTATGCCAGAGGGGATACAAGGCTGCTTGCACAGTTAATTATAAATATAGGAGGTATGCTGTCAGGGCCGGCGGTTTTGTGGTTGTCAATTTGTTTTAGGAGCTTAAGTACATTATCTTCTTTTATTTCTATTGAGCTGAGATGGAAAACGGAGTTACAATGTTTAGATCGAGAACCTGACTGAGTGCATGGAGATTGAAACATGGAATGGAAATATTCAGCGAATAAGTTACAAATATCATGCCCAGAGCTAGAAAAGTTGTTGCCATGAATCATAGTCGACGGGATTGAATTATGTGATCTCTTGCTCTGTATATATGTCCAAAATGCCTTGGGGTTGATTTTAATACCTTCTTCTATTTTGAGAATATAATTTTTATAGCAGTCGGCTTCTAAACTTTTTATACGGTTTCTCAATGTTATAAAAGACAGGTAGTCTGAGTAATTTTTGTATTTTAAATATTTCTTGTGATATTTATGTTTTTCTTTAATCATTTTGATTAAAGGAATATTATACCAAGTGGGATATTTAGATCCCGCTGTCACTTTTTTGACGGGAACATGCTCATCACGAAGTGAGTACAATAAAGTGTAAAAGTTCGATGCACCATCATCTATAGTAAGGGTGGAGAAGAAATGAGGCCAATCTATTTCATCAAGCCTTTTACATATAGACTCGTAATCACCTCTTTTATACAGATATGTCGTTTTAGTAGCAGGTGCAAGAGAGGGCTCATTATGGATTGGTACCACAACACAAATAGCCGGATGGTGAGGATCGGGCAAAACCAATGGGTCAGCATGGTCGGAGATACTGAGAAGAATATTACTAAAGATTAAATCTAATAATCTGTCCGACGAGTTGTATACGTGGTTATATTGTAAAAGATTACATATGTTCATATTATCAAAGAAAACTGTCTGATGTGTACCCGTAATATTGCAAGGTGTGCGATCGGTGCCTTGTGAGGAAGCTTTCCAGGTCACATTAGGCATATTGAAGTCACCGAGTATAATAAACCCATCATCAGCATTATTTAAAGCAATGTCTACACAATTATTTGAAAAATTTATAAGCTGCGCTGACATTGAGTTTCCCAAACCCTGCATACAAATGTAGGCGCAACATATGTGTATTTTATGTGCTGCGGTAGAGGAAGATTTAGGTATATTAATGGTGACCCAAAGGTCTTCAGCCGACGAACACCATTCATATTTTACATCCGCCGCCAATTCGCGCTTTATAACCATCAACACCCCACCACCCAAAGACTGGCCGGTATTATTATAATTTCTATCGCGCCGCCAAACCAAATAACGGTCATCAAAAAGTTCACTATCGAACACGCTATCTGTCAGCCAAGTTTCGGTCAAAGCTATGATGTCGTATGAATTAACTAGAATATTTCTTAACAGTGTATTCGCTTTCGTGCGCAAGCCCCTCACGTTTTGGTACAATATAGTTAAAGACGCCATCGGTTACCGGTAAAACATAGGTATATTATAAAAGTGCGAAGTGTAACACCAGCATACAAAGCGAGCAATAATAATAAAAAGTTAAGGTTGTTATGTAGGCGCACTATTTTTGAATACAATGCACACTTACGAAGTAGAATGAAAAGTAAATATGCAAACCGAACTCGCACATGACTGAGTTTTTTTACCTTATGTATAGCAACAACGAACACGTAACAGTATAAGTATTTGAGTACCCCACGATTGGTGCAAATAAGAAATAACAAACTAACATCGGAACTACAAAAAACAACCCACCCGCACATTAATGAATTATAAATATATTTATTAAAATACACTACAAGTGAATAAAAAAAATAAGATTGCAACGGCCTATCCATAGTGTCGACTAGCGCACAAAGTACTCTTATGACAAGCGTTATCGGGTGAAGGCGGACGGCGACTAAGCCGCAGTCGCGTGAGCGGTACGTTTGTGTGTATGTGAAATCGTTCACTCAAACAATAGAACTGGCCAGAGTGCATGCGCCTCTCAAACTTTTATCGATTAAATATTTAGTAATTAGATCACCTGCGCATAGGAGTGTTGACAAGGATACAATGCAAAACCAAAACAAAGTGGAAGGTAAGCGGTGAGAGTTTGCAAAGTACAAAATATAAATAGATTCCAAAGGCAAAATATATAGATTTAAAGTTTCTTTAGGTCCAAATCTGACTTTATAAGTTTTATAGGCGATGTGGTATTTTTCCTTAAAAAATCTTGCAATTCTTGACCCACACGAAGGAGTATCCATGGTTTTTAGCTTCTTACTTGGTTTTGTTTAAAAGTATTTTATTCTCCAAAGTAAGATGATCATTGACAAATATCTTGTTAACTGAGCTGTATCCGAGATCGGAAGCCGAGATGTTTTTACGTGCCCTAGCGCAGGCGACGAAATTTTCCTTCAAGTAACGATTGCCGAAGCCAACAATAATATTCTTGTTTTTTGGGTCATTTCGCGTTGGTACTCGAACTATATAATTTATATCGCTCTTAGCCACACTGCAGCCTATGTTAGCTCCAAGCTTCGCAACAACCTCAAGCAAATTCTCCGAATCTTTACAGGGAATTCCCTTCAGTTCAGTGTTATTTAAGCGATCGGTTTGATCCTTAGACTTAATCGAATCCTCCAACTGCGAAATGCGCCGAACGAGTGCGACAGTATCCTCATGGTGGTTTTCTACGGCTACAACTCTTCCTTCCAGGTCAATCAACTTATCACTACACACCTTTGATGATTCATGAGCAAATTCCACGGAGTTCTTCAGCTGCTGCAGATCGTCTTTAATAGTTTTTACGTCTTGTGCCAAACACGAAAGAGCTGCAATTTGCTTAAAAAGCTTTTTTAGTTCGGACATAATTGTCTCACTTTCAAGGCTCTGTACTATTGGCGATGGAGAATCTAACGAAGATGGTTTCAGAGTAGCGCCACCCTTGCAGCCTGGACACTTCCAAATATTTTTCCTTTCACCAAGTCTTTTGAACCCACTTTCGCTAATGCCTGCGCAACTAAAAATCAAAGCAGCGCATGCAGACAGTACACTGCGCTACTTCTCTCGCTTCGCTTAAGCAAGTTGCACACTTCATCATAATAAGTAAATTACAAAGATTGAGAAGCACTGACCAGATCGCTCACGATGGTAAAGCGGCAACACGCAGCGACCGACCCGCGCGCACGTACCCTTTCCGTGTGTGTATGCCGAGCCGTATGTGGTAGGCAGTGAGTTATTTTGGCGGCTCGCTTCCAGCGTCCGTGGTGCAGCGGATAAGGCCTCGGTGCACACCTCAGGGGCACGCGGATCGAATCCGGCAACTTGTGGCCACGAGCAATCAGTTATTTTTCTCACCGCTGGGGACTCCGAAGACGGCAAGGCGAAGTCTCGGTGGTAGGCAGGGCGAAGCCCGGGGTCCGCTTACAATTCAAAACAGCCAATAAACAAATTCACCGAAAACAACAACACGTCCACTCGCCACAGAAAATTATACTATCATGTACAGTACTAATGAAATATATTCTTAATTAAACGTTAAACGCTCTCATCTCTCGATGCGGTGATCGCGCCTCCTCCGTCGACATCTGTCGGGCATGCCGCCGTCCGGGAGAATCACTCCGACATATTATTTCCGGTTGTTCTCATCTTGCTAACGGAGAGTATTTGCACAGACACAACCAAGTAGCCAGAATAATTCACCAGCAACTTGCTCTTCGATATGGCCTTGTTGAATCAGAGGTGCCGTACTATAAGTACGCACCTGCGCCAGTTCTCGAAAATGGTCATGCAACGCTCTACTGGGTTCGCTCTATCATCACGGACAGGACTATTGTCGCTAATAAGCCTGATATCGTGGTGATCGACCGATCTCAGCGCCAAGCAATATTGGTTGATATCACCATACCTCATGACGAGAACCTCGTGAAAGCCGAGAAGGACAAGCTCAGTAAGTACCTTGACTTGGCTCACGAGGTTACCGCCATGTGGGATGTGGATTCAACCATTATTGTACTGATAGTCGTTTCGGCACACGGCCTTATAGCGAAGAGCCTCGATCAACACCTAGAGAGGCTCTCGCTGAAAGGTTGGGTCAAGGGTCAGATGCAAAAGGCAGTACTCCTTGACACGGCACGTATTGTCAGGAGGTTCCTCACTCTGCAGCCCTAACCACCGATAGCTTGGGTCTATCCCCGCTGCCGGTGGCAACCTAGGTTAAGTTTTTTATAATATTTTATATTGTAAATATGTTTTTTTTTATATAAAATATTGTAAAAAATTTTACTTAAGATTATATTTTAAATAAAGATCATAATAATAATAATATTCATTTTCGTAACAGTATTAAAAGTATTTAATAAATAAATGTAAACTAATCTCTTATAAGTAGTTGTAATTTTACAAAAGAAATATCTAAGTTATTATACTATAATTAGGTAATGGTTAATTATAATTACATTTGTATTAAATTTAGTATGTGCATACTAAGTATTCATAATAAAATGTACTCCTGTCAAAAGTTACAGTGTAAATATCTTATATTCCTATATTGCAATCAGTGAGGAGAGACTCGGTAGCAGTTGACCCTTTATCAAAAGCGGATGACATTTCTTATAGGCCTTTTTGTATAAAGTACCACACAGGGTATGTATCAATACCATACTCCAAATTTAAGGCCCATACTATTTTGTAGCATGAAACAACTGGTTCAAAATTAAGAGGTCAAGCAAGAAGATGGTATAACCGACTTGATGAATACGATTATTCCTGGGAGGACTGGAAACGGATGATGATACGCGCCTTTCCTAGACATCGTGATTACGGGAATATGTTGGAAGAGATGATGCACCGAAAGAAACTACCTGCAGAATCTATGACCAAATACTACCAAGATAAAGTTGCCATGTGCTTCCGGTGTAAGCTATCCGACAGCGCGACTGTTTCCTGTATCATACGTGGGTTGCCACCATCCCTTCAAGCTAATGCAAGAGCTTACCAGTGCGAACGACCAGAGGAACTATACGAAGGTTTTCTCTGCGCGCTGGATGACTATCAACCACCGCCGACATTATTGGCAACAAGAGCGCCTTATCGAGATACTAATAATCGACACGCAACAGATAAGAGGTATACGCCGATCAATCTGGTCGTTGACCCGTGCCCACGCTGCAAGAAGATAGGCCATACACTTCGTAACTGCCCATACCCAGATTCGCGAACATGCTTCAAATGTGGTAAGCCAGGTCATATTGCCACGCGCTGCCCAACTGCCACGAAACCAGTAACAATCGCTGATGAGAGAATCAAAGACATCAAGCTTCTGATAAACCACAACAAGACTTACGAAAAAGCTGTGAAAATCAATGGTATATATGTCAAATCCTATATAGATACCGGCAGCCAAGTTAATGTACTTTCCACTCACGTATCAAAACTGCTGAACGTGGACATCAGCCCGACTAACACGATTCTCAAGGGCTTTTCTGGAGAACCTTTACCCAGCCGCGGGGAAGTAGTTCTGGATCTCGAAATCGATGGCATCCGGATTCCCTGCAAGGCTCATCTAACAGACGTCGATATGGGGAACATCAATTCATTGATTGGCCAACCCATTATCAACAGCGACGGCATGACCTTGATGATCAGCGAAGGAAAGGCAACTCTTAAACAAGACATCGACTTCACAAGACACATGGATGTAGTTGAAGAGCGTACCCGTTTCAAGGTCATCACTGCGGAAAACGAGTGCCTATTACCGGGCCTTTCCATCATCAAAGTGAACGTGCTAGATAACGATGAAGACAACGATGTCGTCACTACGCCACAACATTACGAACTACAATGTGTGTCCTATTCAATTCCAGCCACCTTACTGCGAGGCGCTGCCGGCTACATCAAGATCATCAACAGCGGCACACAGAACGTAGTCTGGGGGCAAGGTGAAGTGCTGACCAGAGCAACCAGTTGCATCGCTTCACCGCCATCTGAGCCTAAGGTTAGTCAGAATCGAATGTTGCCATCAACTCCACTAGTCGAAGCCAATAATAGCCAGCCTTTTGTATTACGGACTAGCCTAGCCAATGTTAGCCATATTGGGGGGGTAGACGTAGAAGATATCAAGTCAGGGCCATTGAATAAAAACGATTACAATAGTTTAATAATTTTATTGACTAATTACAGTGATTGTTTTGCAAGTAAAACACAAGACTTAGGATGTACAGATTTATTACAAATGAAAATAAAATTAACAAGTGAACAGCCTATATACCGCCAACCTTACCGTTTGTCACACAGCGAACAGGAGATAGTTAGGTCTAAAGTCTCCGAATTGTTAGACGCGGGTATAATCCAAAAGTCAGAGTCATGTTTTGCTTCTCCAGTTATTCTTGTTATGAAAAAGAACGGCGACAGTAGGCTCTGTGTCGATTATCGTGCTCTTAACGCCATCACTATCAAAGACAGGTATCCGTTGCCCAACATAGACGATCAAGTCTCAAAATTAGCGGGCACGAATTTCTTCACTAGTCTTGATTTATCACAAAGTTACCATCAGGTTAAAATTTTTTCGGAAGACACGCACAAAACCGCCTTTATAACACCGCAAGGGCATTTTGAATATACGCGCGTTCCATTTGGTCTAGCCAATGCACCATTTGTTTTTATGAGACTCATAGACAAGATAGTCAGTTCCATAGGAAATCGCAAGGACAGTTTAAAAACTGATACTTGTGGCCATCGTTCGGAAACTAGCAACAACTTTTCAAAAGAGTACGAAGTATTAGCATTTTTAGACGATTTGTTACTACCCTCGTACGGTGTACAATCGGGCTTAGATATTTTAGAAAAGGTTCTTGATAAATTCAGATCCGAAAATTTAAAACTAAACATGAACAAGTGTTCGTTTCTACAAAATAGAATAACTTATTTAGGACATGAAATTTCATCGAATGGCATTCAGCCGAGTGAATCAAAGCTGGCAGCGGTGTCGCAATTTCCCATCCCTAGCAACGTTCATGAGATACGACAGTTTATTGGGTTATGTAGCTATTTTCGCAAATTTATTAAAAATTTCGCAATAATCGCCCGTCCCTTGACGGATTTGACTAAGAAAAATGTAAAGTGGCATTGGGCAAGTGAACAGTGTAATAGTTTCGAACAATTAAAAAAGTGTTTGTGCACAAAGCCCATACTGGCTTTATACGATCCTGCATTGCCAACGGAGATTCACACGGATGCATGCAAATCGGGTATTGCAGGTATTTTATTACAAAAACAAACCGACAACACATTACGTCCTGTTATGTATTTTAGTAGGGTAACGAGTAAAGAAGAAAGCATGTACCATAGCTACGAGCTCGAAACACTTGCCGTGGTAGAATCTTTGCGTAGATTTAGGGTGTACATTGTAGGTAAACACATAAAGATCGTGACCGACTGTACGGCTGTTCGAGCCACCTTAACTAAACGTGACATTATCCCGCGTATTGCTAGGTGGTGGCTGTCAATCCAAGATTTTGATATGAGTGTAGAGTATAGGCCGGGAGAGCGTATGAGACACGTAGACGCATTAAGTAGAAACCCGGTCGATACAATTAATGTTAATCGCCTCGAAGTAACAGATTGGTTCTACACTGTCCAGTATCAGGATGATAAGTTGAAACGGATCATTGACCAGCTTCGTAATGGCTCTGCTAACACTGAAATTTCTAATAATTATGTATTCTCAGATGACCGATTGTATAGAAAGACATTGCATGGCAATCGTCTTGTAGTGCCACTATTAGCTCGATGGAAATTGGTTCAGATGCACCATGATGATATAGGACATGTAGGGTTGCAAAAGTGTACAGATTTGATAAAGAAAGATTACTGGTTTCCAAAAATGACTCGTTTTATACAAAAGTATGTTACTGCATGCCTACATTGTGCTTATGGCAAAGGTGACCATGGAAAGAAAGAAGGAAAATTATTTCCTATACCCAAACCCACGGAGCCAATGCTAATGGTTCATATTGACCATTTAGCTCCTTTTTGCAAAACAGTGAAGGGCTATCAATATATGCTGGTAATTACAGACTCTTTTTCAAAATTTGTTATAGCTGAGCCTACTCGAACTGTCAATTCTGTAGAATCTATCAGAGTTCTCAAAAGGGTATTTAGCTTATTTGGATACCCAGACAAACTTGTTAGTGACCATGGGAAGGCTTTTACCAGTAGATACTTTAAGAAGTTTTCAACTGATAAACAGTTTAAACATATTTTAACCTCTGTTGCATGCCCACGAGCAAATGGTCAAGTAGAACGCACCAATCGAACCATTCTGAATGCTTTGCGTGCCACAGACCCAAGCGAGGCTGCTAATAATTGGGCAAATTGCTTACCTGATATCCTCTGGGGTATCAACAATACGCGAAATGAAAGTACAACTTACCGACCCTATGATTTAATGTTTGCCAAGAGCTCTAGATCTCGTTGTGATGTTGGTACTAATGAAAGTACCATTGAACCAATAGGGGTTAGGCGTAACAAAGCGTGCTCTCGGTCGGTTAAAGGTAGCAAGCGATAGAATGAAACGCAACTTTGATAAAAAACGCAAGCCTAGTCGTGTTTATAGGAAGGGGGATTTAGTTCTGTGGCGGCAAGCACCCACAAGTAGTGCGACTAAGGTAAACACTAAACTCGATGACTTGTACTCGGGGCCATATGTCGTTACCAAGGTGGTGGGTAAGGACAGATATAGGATTCGGAGCATTAAAGGTCTTAGAGGCTACAAAGCCTTTACAGGCCTGGTTGCAGCAGACTCCCTAAGGCCTTACATCAGCACAGTTCCTTTATCTGACAGTGCCAGCAGTTCAGATGAACTACTTGAAACTGAAGATCTTATTGACCTACTAGAAAGCTAAGCAATTTTCCTCCCATTGCGGGAGCAATCATTGTTTCAGGATGGCCGAATGTTACGCCAAGCAGCCTCAGCCAATGACAGCGCGCCAATCGAGACAGCCAATCGTAGCCAAGCCCAGCCACTACTCCAACCATCGCATGCCTGTGGTGGGGAGGAAGCCATATAACGCCTTGCAAGCTCATTTTGTGTCCTATTCCACTGCGGTCGAGATTGTAAGCCATAACTCTATCCAAATCTCTTTGTCATTAAGAAACCTGTTCAAATAAAATCAGTGTGATTAATCGATTCGGATTTCTTTTATTTATGCCCTCTGTTTCAAAGTGTTTATTTTTTCTAGTGACTCACCAACTACAACGATATATGGCTGGGATGAAGACCCTTTTTTATAAGTGTTGTTAACCGGAGTTCAACTGCCTGACTTATTTCTGCACTAGACCTAAGGTGCTTTATAAAGCCTTCCCGTACTTCTGCTTTACTAGGCTTCCAGCTTTGTCCTGCTTGCGAACTGCGTTTCTTCTTTTGTTTGACCGACGCTTGTTGAGTAAAAATGGTATATAGTAGAGGATCCGAGTATACAACGACCATCACCGAGCGGTTAATTGATTAAGTATTTTATATCAAATTTAATGTGTTAAAAATATATTGCGAGTGGGTTGGCTGAAAAATTTCAGTCCAGTATATGATTAAATAAATATTTAAAAATATATTTTTTTAAATATTGCACTTGTTTCGTTAATAGATAAATTACGTAGGTACCAATCGAAAGTATGAAACCCATAGAATATGCAAACGTTAGGTTGACTATTTTTTTCCTGTCATAACATTGGGTAGGCAGGTGTAAACAGGCAAGTCAATATTAGTAATTTGCAACCGTCTGGTTAAATAAATAAAATTTATGTTTATATAAAGATAAGCTCATTACAAACACAACCAGTGCAAATAAAATAAAAAAAATTTAATATTAAATTAATTATTAATGGTACTGGACTGAAATTTTTCAGCCAACCCACTCGCGATATATTATTTAACATATTAAATTTGATATAAAATACTTTTCATCCATTAACCTTCTCGGTGAAGGTCGTTCTATATTTCTTCGTTGGATGCTGAAAACAGATTTTCGTTATTAATTTCATTCTCATAACATAACAAAAGTTGTGAAAAAAATCTAGATAAAGGTTTTAGTTTAGTCAGAACTACATTGGAAGTCAAACGATCTTTAACTTTTATAGATTTATTAATGTAATAGATAACAAATAAGGAATAACTTGACTGCCACTGTGGCCTAGTGGTCAAGACCACCAGGTAAGACCCAGAGGTCCCGGGTTCGATCCAACCGGGGGTACATGTTTGTGTACTCGGTTAGGTGGGACTAAAAACAAGCCCAAGCACAAACCAAACAAGTGCAAACATGTACACCCGGTGGGACTCGAACCCAGGACCAAAAGGCTGAGACTGCTTCAACCACTAGACCACCATGGTGGGTAAAAATATAACTTACTCTCTTATTATTACTTACAATTGACAAGACTGTTAGTTCGTGGTAAAATGGGTCTGTTGTTTTTTTAGTTTTTACCAGGTCTTGCAGCTTTATTTTCAACAATGGAAAATAGATATATAGATTGTTTTTGTAAAAATCATGTAAAGCATTGAAGTCTTTAAGTAGCTGAAAAGATAAAAATGCATTTTAGTAAGTACCTATATAGGTAGTATTACATATTATTGAATACAAAACTAATTTACTTAGTAATAAAAACAAATTAATATTTACCAGAAAATAACCATGTGGTTTTTTTAACGCTGGGTAATTTTGAAAGTATTTTTCAGTGGTATCATTGTTTGAGTCGTATAAAATGCGTGTTCTTGCTTTCTGAGTCCTCTCCCACTTCTCTTCAACTAAACTCCAAGGCTCAGAAGAATTTTGAAGCCGTTGTAAGTTATCCTCAATATTTTCCTCATATTTATTTTCTTCGTCATTGAAAATACTAGGTAAAGGCCTCGGAGATGGATTAGATCCTAATGAGTTAATGGGACTCTCTTCTCTGCTCCGTTTCCCTTTTCCTTTTGGTAGAGCTCCCAAATTTTGTAAGCGCCTGCGCTTATTTAATACCTGGTAAACCAGTTTTCCCTTAGCCTGCAGTACGATTCAATTAGCTGTTGTGCATGCTGGGATATAATATGTGGTGGTTCTCTGACCAGGAAAAAGCTCTTTGATATGATTGGCCCACTTATAGTAAATTGCACCGTTGATAGGTGATTTATTTTCAGTTAGTATTGCTTTTGCAATAACAGCTGCCAATAAATTTCTTGCACTATCCCCAGCAAGACAGCACCCTTTAAATGCAAGAAGTAACGCAGAGTCGAGGGATTGCTTCAAAAGGTTTTCCAATATCTAAAAAATAATAAAATTCGCCTAGATGTAGCTATCGTTATTGTTGAAATTTTGCATTCACAATATAGATATAGGATAAAATGTGTACAAGACAAAAACAACCAGTCTCAAGAAAGCTCGAATGGGAATCGAACCCATGACCTTTGGATTGCCGGTCCACTGCTCTAACCGCTAAGCTACAGAGACCCCACCAGTAGACTCGTTGAATTTTTTCTAATGTAATAATTATTACCAAGAAGTAATAAGATAGTTGAAATAAGTAAGTACCAGTAGTAGTATAGATATTTTAATTTATACAGTTATTATATTTTATTAGGTATAAAATAATATTACTTACAAGAAAACTTAACTGACACTTAAATCTTAACAAAATGTTAAAACTGAAAATGAAATAATAGGTAAAATAGCATACCATGCACTCAGAACTGGTATCTTCACTATTTAGGTGAACAATCGGAGGCAGGTTTTCTTTTTCTTTATCAGAAGACTCTTGAATCACTATTATGTCCATGTTTATAGAGTCAAACAAAGAAAAATCCAATTGTGTCTGCAAATTAATGTTATAATACAAGAGCCTACATGGATACAGGTAGTACCTACTTACAAAAAAAGCATTTTGCAATCTTAAGATATCATCATCTCAGCATATAAATTAATGACCCAAAGCAGGGCACAGGTTTTCTGATTTCGCACATGGAAAGATACACATCAAGCCTTTACTCAATGCGCATTGGTTAGTGTTAACAACTGCCACCCTACGACAGCATGCGGGTCCAATGCTCGAGATAAGTACCTATGTTTGTTTTTAATCACCCGTTATGAGGCAGGAATGCTTCTTACTTAGGCTTTGCAATCGTTACACGATCGCGCTAGGCGATGTGCCATAGAGCTCCTTCGACGAGCAAGATAATAAGTAAAAGAATAGGTAATTGTGTATACTTACAGATGAAAACTCTGCCTTCCATGACCTCCAGCATCTCATGAACAGGGACCTAGGACCTGCTAGAGGGATCAGTTCTTTGATATCATCTTCCGTCAGAGCTGAAAAGGCCTGTATTGTTATTTGTTGTTCTGAAAATAATAATTACAGTTCGTAAACGGAGCAGGCAACAAACTAAATCATCATCATCAGCCTATAAACGTCACACTGTTGGGCACAGGCCTCCCACGTGGATAATAGAACGTGGGGATATTTGGCCATAACCCACCACGCTGGCCCAATGGTGGGTTTTAACGACTGTCATCTTACGACAACAACCGGGACTAACGGCTTAACGTGCCTTCCGAAGCACGGAGGAGCTCGAGATGTTTTTAATTTGGTCACCCATACAGCGACCCGACATTGCGAAAGTTACTTAGCGTGCAAGATCGCCAGCCGAACGCGCTAGCCGCTGCGCCATCGAGCTCCTCTAACAAACTAATTAGGTACTTACCTACGTAGGTACATATAATCACGACTATTATCCCCGAAGGGTTTGCCAGAGAACGGGCAATGAGGACAGCAAAAGCAGTCCTCTGCCATAGTTCACTTTTCACCAAATAGCGACTACACGTGCTTAGCGTGACACGTGGTGAACCCATCGCCGCTAACTAAATACCTACCTACTTAATAAACGTGTTATGATAAGTACTTATGACGCTGTAAATAAAAGGGAGAAAAGAAATGCCCTTGCTGAGTTCCTTGTCGGTTCTTCTCAGTAAAAAACAAGGTCTCCTGCCGTGTAGACTTACGAACCGATGGCATACCCCCTTAGATTAAAACAAAAAGGGAAGATACGGCATGCTCCTACTTGTAGTCATGCAAAATATAGTCCTACTCAACTACCTACATAAGCAAACACTCACACACGCACCTATAAAGTGTAAATCGAGCGAGCGAGACAAAGCGGTAAGTTTCAACGTTAGCGCGAGGGAGTCAGCGAGTAGCGCGTTGACGTCTCGGTCGCTTCACAACAGACGAGAGTACGTACGACCGATTCCGACGCCACTGCGGAGTAGCGTCTTTCTCTTTTTCACACAGTAGAATATCCGCAATAGTGCGATGTAGCCTGTTCGCTCGGCAAATTGTGACTGAAGTGAAATTGTGCCATTAGGCCTAATTTTAGCGGCTCACTCACGAGACGCTAATGCCGTATCTTCCCTTTTTGTTTTAATCTAAGCATACCCCGCATACCTAATGACATTCATTCATGTGCTGTGATTTTATGTTTAGGCATGCAGGTAGGTAGATCAATTCCCTACTTCCACAACGTCATCAAAGGGGACCGCCACGAC
Organism: Scoparia ambigualis; assembly: GCA_963921215.1. Taxonomy (NCBI): domain Eukaryota; kingdom Metazoa; phylum Arthropoda; class Insecta; order Lepidoptera; family Crambidae; genus Scoparia; species Scoparia ambigualis. Next base: position 23,634,641 of record OY992512.1, on the reverse strand, counting down.
CGATAAGTATAACACAAATAAAAACCACTGATACAGTAGGTACTTACCATTAAAAACTGGTATTAGGTTTTCCAATTCCCAGGTCTTCAAGAGTTCGTTAGTTTCGTCCATTTTTAGTAAATGAAAGGACTCACTAAATTCACCATGCACACCATAAAGTTTCTTGTAAGTAGGGGTTGGTTGAGTGGAGTCGAGTATCGTACGTATCGTAAGGCGAACGCTACACGCAAGATCCATATTGTGATCCGTCAATATATACTGACGGATCACGATAATTATTGACGTGTAGTGTAGTGTATTGACGGATCACAATATTTATCGCAGGATTTCTGGAAATCCAGTGATCCAATCCCAGATCCTAGATCGTGATATTTATCTTGCGTGTAGTGTCGCGCGTCAATATTTATCGTGTCTAGGGTTGCCACCTTTCTTAGGATGAATAAAATATTTTTTATTCCTCATATACGGAAAGTAGGTTTGAAGTTGTCGCTGTTGTAAAAGGCGACTAACGGACTAAATTCTGCACATACATCCAACAGCATAGAGTGGCGATGGGCTCATCAAAATAATACTACCAACCTCTCTCTTTCCTTGGGTGTCGTAAAAGGCGACTAACGGACTTAATTCTGCACATACAGTCGTGGTCAACTAATTAGGGACAATCTCTAGTTAAGCCAAATTGTGAATTTATTTTTTATTTTCCAACGAGTCTTAACAATATTCCATATCTTTTACACGTAAGTATAATTAGTCATTGATGTGCCCGATTATACAAACAATAACAACTTCTTAAACATTAAACCTCTTTACAGTATAGCTGATAGATTATCAGTGTGCTATTTGTTCAAAGAATGCTGGCTGGCCATTTAATTAGGGACACTGAGATATTGCGTTCTATTTTCAAAATTTGAATCTCAATACTTTTTTATTTCTTCTTTTATTGTTTTGTGGTAGTTTTGGCGGCAATCCAGATTTTTAATTTTAAGTTTTGAGAATTATTTTGAAGAAATATGGGCAAAAATAAAAGTTGCGATCCAACACTACGAACAATTATCATGAAGTTTGTCGAGCGTGGTTGGTCATACCGAGGGATAGCAGAACATTTAAATTGTTCAAAAACTATGGTATGCAATGCAGTGCAACATTTCAGGCGCAATAACACAGCTTTAAATGTGCCCAGGACAAAAAGATCGAGAAAAACAACTCCGCAAGAAGATAGAATGATAACCAGGTTAGCTAAGAAAGATCCGTTTCTAGACTCTATTTTAATTAAACACGAAGTGTTTGGGGCAGACGAAAGAGCCGGTGTATCAGCGAGGACCGTTCGACGACGTCTGGTAGAAGCAGGGTTGTTCGGAAGAGTGGCTCGCAAAGTACCGTTGTTGAAGAAAGAACATAGAAATGCTCGTTTGGCGTTTGCACGTAAATATGGACATTGGACCTACGCCCAATGGCAACATGTATTATTCTCTGACGAGACCAAGATTAATTTAATTTCTTCAGATGGAAGGCAATACGTACGGCGTCCTGTAAAAGCGGAAATGAATCCAAGATTCACAAAAAAGCAGGTGAAACATGGCGGTGGAAACATTAAAATTTGGGGTTCATTTTCTGGACGTGGAGTGGGACCTGTGAGAAAAGTTCAGGGTAACTTAGACCAACATCAATACAAAACAATATTGGAGGAAACTATGCTTCCCTATGCTGAGGAGCATCTCTCTATTATATGGACGTTTCAGCATGATAACGACCCGAAACATACCGCCCGTTCAGTCAAGTCGTTTCTTACCAGTCAGTCAGTATCGGTGCTAGATTGGCCAGCAAATAGCCCGGACCTCAACCCAATTGAGCACCTTTGGCACGAAATCAAGAAAAAAGTTTCAACTTATCGTACCACAACTTTAGATCAACTTAATCAAGCTTTTTGTGAGGCATGGGCAAACATTCCTATCGAAACATGTCAGAAACTGATAATGTCTATGCCACATCGGTGTCAAGCGGTAATTACTAACAAAGGTTTTGCTACTGGGTACTGATTTTACACGTAATAAAATGGAGCTTTTAAAAATATTATAATACTGGAGATTATTCGTTTTGTTTAACTCTATTCATCATTATACTTTACTGTCCTTAATTAAATGTCCAGCTACATAATTATACCTTAAAATTTAATACATGTTCAACCTTTGATATTAAATACTTTTTTCTATTTAATTATTCTCTTATTTACAGCCATTTATAGTATAGTAATCGGACCAAATTATGCAAATAATAGGTGCTGAAAAATCAATAGGGTTTTATATTTATATGTACATAACCGGTTATTGCTCTTCACTATCTTGAATGTCCCTAATGTCCCACGACTGTATATCCAATAGCATAGAGCGGCGATGGACCCATCAAAATAAAACTACCAACCCCCTCTCTTCCCTAGGTTGTCGTAAAAGGCGACTAACGAACTAAAGACTGCACATACATCCAGCAGCATAGAGCGGCGATGAACTCATCAAAATAATAATTCCAACCCCTCTCTTCCCTTGTGTGTAGTAAAAGCTACTAACGGGCTAAAGGCTCACCACCTAAGCACATGTGCAGACTGTGCAGTAGTTTCTTGCTGAAGCGTGGACTGTGTGGGTGTGGCCTGTGTTGTCCATAGATTCAAATTATTACTAGTTTTACAATAAACTTTAACTAAATATCTCAAAAAAGTCTCAGGAGTAAATAAGCTACTTTCACCCCAAGGGTAACAAACAATGTACTTACTATTTACATTTTGTTAGAACAAAAATAAAGTACATAACATTAAAAGAGTATTGATTTATTTGTCCTTAAAAACGTATTTTTTGGTGCTCTTTGCGACATTTGACAAATATTTGTCTTTTACGTAAATAGAGTATTTTAGCCTTAGAGCATTAATGCTCTAAGATTTTAGCGTACTTTATTAATGTCGTAGCGTAGATTATAAAGTACGCCTACATGAAAAAGAGGACAATACTCTATTTTAAAGTGCGAGTGGCAACCCTACACGTCTGCGTCGTACAAAGTACGTATTTTGACGAGATCCGTATTGATGGTGTAGGGTATGCTGAGATCCAGCCCAAGATCCATCAATAAATATCACGATATTTATCACAATATTTATTGACGTGTAGCGTTCGCCTATCCCATGCGTACCTATCCCCAATGAATGTTCAAGCGCAACAGCGCAAATAAACCGGTTTTAACTTGTATGCATTCGCCGCCGCCCGCCCCTCGCGCCCCGCAGCTGAGAGGGGCGCGCGAGGCGAGCAGCGCGGTCTGGGGCCCAAGTGTGCTAATTTACGAATGGCATAATTGAATCGCAATTGGATCGTATTGTAATTGTTTGACACATTTGGTATTCTCTTACTCATATAAGAATACCAAATGTGTCAAACAATTACAATGCGATACAATTGCGATACAATTACGATTCAATTATGCCATTCGTAAATTAGCAGACTTGGGCCCCTGGTCTCTTGATTGAATCGATCAATGAAGTATTCGTTTCGATTAATACGATAATCGATTTAAACAATTATAGTCTTATTAGAATGTAGCATTTAATTTATTGTTAATTCAATAAAGCAAAGTAATAAAAAATATTATGTAACATTATTAGTTTGAATAATAAAAATTGGTTGTTTTAAATATAATAATTTTAATTGATTTAATAAACAGGTTTAAGTCAAATCAATTAAGATCAACTTATTAAACTAACACTGAGAATAATGGGAACGATTATTCTACTTAATTATTTTAGTAGTGAGATATTGGGCATTCTAACTCACTTTCGTTCGGTCGCAGATGCGACCTCGCTTGTTCGTTAGAATGCCCAATATCTCGAACGTATCGCAGTTTTGCAATGGATAGCATACCATCTTCTGTTTTCATGTCGTCCGTTTTAGATGTACAGATATTGTACATCTCAAACGGACAAATATTGTTATTTGTAAAAATGTACAAACATTTCACCGTTCGCTCACTCCGTTCGCTCTCTTGAAAAAGTGAATTAGAACGCCCAATAATCGATGTGGATTATTGGTATTTTCGTTATTTAAGCGTAGCAACCATTTTATGTTGTCATTTCTGTAAAATCCTTTTAACACTGCAGTCAAATTTAATTTTTAATCATAATATATAATGAAATTTTTAAAACAAAAAGAAAAGTTAAAATTGGAATGTATTTGTCCAACTTCATTGTCAGGGGCAAGTCGACATGGAAAGTTATTGCCAAATACAATCCGTTGTATTGTTTGCGGTCCATCTAATTGCGGGAAAACCAACCTAGTAATAAGTTTATTATTACATAAAGATGGTCCACGATTTCGAAACCTGTACGTGTATTCAAAATCTTTGTATCAACCTAAATACAGTTATCTCGAAAAAGTTTTAGAATTGGTTCCAGGTACATCATTTTACAAATATAATCATAATAGCGAAATATTGAGCCCTCACGAAGCGTCACCTGATTCCATTATTATTTTCGATGATGTTGCTTGTGAAAATCAAAACAACATCCGTAACTATTTTGCTATGGGGCGTCATAGGAATATTGATTGTTTTTATATCAATCAAACTTACACCAAAATACCTAAACAACTCGTAAGAGACAATTCTAACATGATTATATTATTTAAACAAGACGACGTAAATTTAAAACATGTTTATGATGAGCATGTAGGGTCTGATATGTCATGGCTTCAATTCCGTGAAATGTGTTCAACTGTTTGGAAAATACCATACAATTATATTGTCATAAATAAGGATTGTGAGCGAAATAAAGGATGCTATAGAATGACGTTTGATACATTTATAGTCGTAGATTAATAACTACATATACGGATGTTATTATATTTATAAATCATTTCCACATGAGATTCGGAGATAAAAGGAAACCCAATAAAATGGAAAAAGATCTAAAGAGACAAATCGTTAAATCAGCATCAGCTGTTAAAAGAAAGTTCGACATGATAAAGGATGCACAAACTACAAGAAATAATACTTTAGAAACAATATTTAAACCCATAGTTGACCCTCTTAATATGATAGCAAATAAAAATGATGAAAAGCAACATGACAAAGAGACTTTTTATATCCCTTTATTTAAAAAAATAGAGAATAATGAAAGCGAAGAGTCGTATTCGTCTATTGAAGAATTTAACGAACAAAGTAGCGAAGATGATGAAGAAAATCATGAAAAATTCCGAACAACCGACAAAACCCTTACTGTATCACCTACTCAAGACCATGATGTGAGTGAAGGTTCGTTCAAATCGCTACAATCATCGCCAAACGTTAAAAATCAATCTTTATCATGGTCTACTTCATCTGAAGTATTTAGTGCTATACCTTTTGGAATAAGAAATGAACAAGGAAAACTTATGCTTGGAAAAAGTCGCGTTTATGATGACGGCACCACTCTAATAATTGGAAATCATAATTTGAGAAAAACTCTCGGTTTAAAAGAACTATTGTTTAAAAAGAAACCAAATCTAGATGATATCACAGATAACGACCTTGAAAACTATAAACTACTACTTATCGATACTAATGCACACAGACGTAATTATGATCCCTCTAAACCAATAAATAGCAACAAGGGATTTAAATACATGAATATTATAAAGCCATTATTCAAAATCTCTAGAAAACCGACCACTAGTACAGAGAGTATTCCTCGAGGAAAAGGTATTGAACTCGTAAAAAGAGTAAAAAGAAATACAGATTTAGTTTACTGGGACGATCCTAACGAGTTAGTAAAACGACTGAAATTACTGTTCGCATCACGAGATGCTGGTAACACTGGGTTAGATAATGAAATTATTGCAATCATCGAGGAACTTCACGAAGCCGGTATCATAAACAAAGAATAAAAACAAATAGCATCGGGAAATTTGTGCAGTATACTTACAGTAAACAAAGCATCGGGACCGCAATGAATATAGATAAATTTGGTCATCACGTTCATAAACGTTTACAATTATCTGAACATATTGATATCTATAGCGATACGTTACAGAAGTCTGAAACGGGAGAATACGATTTAAAATCATCCAAACTAAAAGGCTTGTCGTCTCCAGACAAGGACGATGAAGCTGTAAATAAAGCATATTTGGATAAAACAGTTCAAGAGCTGAGAAACGAAATAAGCCAAGTTAATAGTCGTGTATTAATTTATTTAAAGAACTTGGAATCAGCGAGTACAGACCGTTTGTCTTCTATGTTTTACTCAAAAATAGAAATAGACCGTATGATTCAAGCCAAACAAAAATGAGTAAGAAAGAAATTGTAGACGAACTTCACAGAGCGGCGAGAAGAAATTTTCCACGTCGAAGTACAATCATAAAAGGAATAGATGATTTATGGCAAGCAGACCTTATAGACTTTCAAAAGTACTCACAGTTTAATAAAGGATATAAATATGTTTTAGTCGTAATTGATACTTTATCGAAATATGTGTGGGTTAATCCTTTGAAGTCAAAGAATAAAAGTTGTGTTACAAATGCAATGCAAAATATATTAACCACGTCATCTCGAAAGCCCAAAAATTTACAAACAGATTTAGGCAAAGAATTTTACAATAAAAATTTTAAACAATTGACGATAAAATATAACATAAATCATTACTCCACTTACTCTGTAAAAAAAGCAGCAATTGTTGAAAGAGTAATAAGAACTCTAAAAAGTCATCTTTACAAATTATTTAGCGTCTGCGGTAAATATCAATGGATACAAAAAAATTTGGAAGACGTTGTACTATGCTACAATAACACTATTCACCGTGTAACAAAACTAAGGCCTATTGATGTTAGCAAAGAAAACCAGATGATTGTTAGGTCTAACATTATTAAATCACAAATTACCAGAAAACATCAAAAATTTAAGTTCCATGTTGGTGATCAAGTCCGGATAAGTAAATACAAAGGGGATTTCTACAAAGGTTATACTCCAAACTGGTCAACAGAAATATTTTATGTTATTAAAGTCAATCATACAAATCCAGTTACTTATCACTTGGAAGACAAAAATAAACAGAGAATTTTAGGATCTTTTTACGAGCATGAATTACAGAGAACCAAATTTCCAGATATTTATCTTATTGAAAAGGTTTTGAAAAGAAAAGGAAACAAACTCTTTGTCAAATGGTTAGGTCTCAGTGACGGTGAAAACAGTTGGATTGATAAAAATTTATTGGTGCTTTAATATAAACTAAGCATTATTATTTATACGCTCACTTTATAATCATCGATGACGGAAGGAAGTGGTATTATTAACAACTTAATAAATAACATTCCGTTTGAGTTACATTTACCTGGATATCAATTTTGTGGTCCAGGCACAAAACTTAAGAAAAGATTACTCAAGGGCGAACGAGGTATAAATAAATTGGATGAAGCTTGCATGTACCACGATATCGCTTACAATAATAAAGATTGGAACGTTAGACATAACGCCGATTTAGAACTTTTAAATATGGCAAAGAAAAGATTGAAATCGAAAGATGCTGGGAAAGGAGAAAAGATTGCATCATGGATAGTAAAAAATGCAATGAAAGCAAAACTTAGAGCCGGAGCAGGAGTACGGTCATTCATGAAAGGTGTTAAAAAAATTCAAAAGCAAATGAAAAAATTAAAATGTAATGACAACCGAAAGGCTATAAAATATGCACATGCAGCTGCAAAAAAAGTGTTTTCTAATGTAAAAGGAATACGCTTCCCACGCTGCATTCCTGTTCCGAAAACTGGTGGGTTGTTACCTCTCATACCAATCTTTGCTGGTTTATCAGCTCTTGGTTCACTTGCTGGAGGTGCTGCAGGTATAACAAAGGCTGTTAACGATTACAAGGTTGCTCAAAAAAATCTTCAAGAATCTGAACGACATAACAAGATGATGGAAGCCGTTGCACTTGGGAAAGGATTGTATTTGAAGTCTCACAAAAAAGGAGCGGGCTTGTACTTACAACCTCCAAAAAACTAATTAAACGGTTACCCAAACGAGCACTCACTAATTTAGATATATTAAAGCACTCGGTTCATATTCCATATTTTCGTGGCGTTTTTATGCGAGATACGTTACCATCAAAACCAAGAAAAATTGAGTGTGCTATTCTAAATTTAGATAGTTCCAGAAATCCGGGAACTCACTGGGTAGCCTATGTCAAGCAAAATGAATACTGTGAATACTTTAACAGTTTTGGTAACTTAAAACCTCCGTTAGAATTAATAAAGTATTTGAAAAATATGCACATAAATTATAATTACAAACAGTATCAAACTTTTGGCACTACGAACTGCGGTCATCTTTGTTTATTATTTATAAGAAAGTATTGGAAAAAAATATTTATATAAAGGTTAAAATTAAAATAACTTGACAGTATAATAATGTCTTTCACTGTATCCATAACTGGGCAGGGAGCCTCCCTCGTAACAAACTACTCACCTACTTTAGAATTACGTGGAGAATACGAGTGTGGACTTCTGTACTTTTCTACATTTAATTCTATTCCTAATATAGATGAAAGAAATAATAAGTTTTATTATGGTAATAATGAGGTCATTGAAATTCCAGAAGGATCATATGAACTTCAAGATATTTGTGATTTTTTAAAAGGCAACGTCAAGAATACTGCATTAAAATTGAGTTGTAATAATAATACACTCAAAACCAAAATATTCTGTTCAGAAGATGTTCACTTTGGGAAAAGTAATTCCATCGGTAAAATTTTAGGTTTTGCTAGGGAAACAATAAAGGCTAATATAAGTTGTGAATCTCGGTATCCAGTCAGCATTTTATCTACAACCATCGTGCGCATCGAATGTGACGTAGTTGGAGGATCATTCGTGAATGGAAAAGCAAGCCATATAATTTATGAATTTGTACCTAACGTGCCACCAGGCTATCGAGTTATTGAGATACCCAAAAACTTAATATATTTTCCAGTCAACCAAAATTCAATTAGTGCGATTAATATTAGATTACTAGACGGTCATAATAAGCAAATTAATTTACGAGGTGAAGAAGTACAACTATACTTGCACTTTAGAAAAAAATGATAAATTTCAATAAAAACACTGCTACAGTTTGTACTCAAGTCAGTTATAAAAGATCATCTACTAAAAGAACACCGCTTTTACTAAAAAAGAAACTTACTAAAAATAATAAAGATTTCCTAAAGCTAGTAGGCTTGCTAAAATGAATTATTTAAATATATCTCAACCAACGTCATATGATAACAGCATTGAAAGTTTTGAATATCATTCATACAAACCGTATGTAACAAGTTTCAACAATAATGATGAAATACGAATACCCATTCATCAACAAGATTTGTATGTGTTGCCTTCACTCAGCGCTTTGTATATTGAGGGCAAAGCGGATGTGTATAACAGTACTACTAAAGAAAAAGTGTCAAGTGTGCATTTTGTTAATAATCCAGCGTTATTTCTATTTCAAGACATTCGCTATGAATTAAATGGAATCGAAATAGATAAAATTAAAAATGCAGGCATAACAACAACAATGAAATCCTATTTATCGTTAAATGAAAATGAATCCAAAAGTGCTAGAGTTTGGGGTTGGTCTACTTCAGGAACCACCAATGTTAGTGGAGGCGCATTTTCTGCTTCAATACCATTAAACAAACTATTAGGTTTTGCAGAAGATTATGAAAAAATTATTATAAACTGTAAACACGAGTTAGTACTTTTGAGAAGCAACACAAATGTCAATGCCTTGAAATTAAATAAGGAACAAGTTGTAGAAAATATAATAATAAGTAAAATTGTTTGGCGCGTTCCGCATGTTAAGGTGTCAGATCGTGAGAAAATTCATTTGTTAAAACATTTAGAAAAAGATAGAGCTATCACACTAGCATTTCGTAATTGGGACTTATATGAATACCCATTACTACCCAAAACGCGTAAACATTCTTGGTCTATTAAAACTTCATCGCAAATAGAAAAACCGAGATTCGTTGTTATAGCTTTACAAACCAACCGAAAACATAATGCGGAAATGTCTATGGCAGAGTTCGACCATTGCAATATACGTGATGTAAGAGTATTTTTGAATTCATCGTATTACCCTTATGAAGGACTAAATGTCAGTTTCTCAGATGATAAGTTTTCTTTATTATATGAGCAGTACGCCAGATTTCAGCAGTCTTATCACGGTCGCCGATCAGAACCCTTGCTGTCTTTAAAAGAATTCAAGGCTATTGCTCCTTTATTCGTAATTGACTGTTCTCGCCAACACGAATCATTAAAAGGATCGATTGATGTGAGAGTTGAAATCGAAGCAGATCAAGAGATACCTGATCAGACCGCTGCATACTGTCTCATACTGAACGATTGTATATTTGAATACAAACCTTTGAGCAATATTGTAAAGAAGATATCATGAACAGCAATACAATAATAGTGAATCTGCAAGGATTTAAGGATTCAAAAAATAATTTCATTATTAAAGAGTTAGCAATAGCAACCAAAGACCACACACAAACATTTTTAATTAAACCACCCTATACTTTTAAAACTCTATCAAATGAAGAAAAAAAGCAAGTTCGATGGTTAGAAAAAAATCGAGGGCTCACTTGGAGTGAAGGATTCATCGATTATCGTGAATTTCGAAGAGTAATTGTTCCTTATATAAATGGCAAAAAATTGTTAACCAAGGGATCGGAAAAAATAATGTGGATTCGAGAGTTATGTCAAGATTGTGAAATAATAGAATTAGAGGAAAAAGGTTGTCCCAATTTTTTAAAATTATATAATGATTACTGTGAGAAAGAAAACACAAATTTGTATTGTGTTCATCACAATAAGAATTGTGCATTAAAAAATGTACTATGTCTTAAAATGTGGTACTACGATAAATTTAAGCATGATTTCTTTTAAAAAACATGAACTTTTTATTTTCGTTTCTTTTTATTTTTGTTATTATATCTAATTATAGCAAATTATAATGTATTTAAAACATTTTTTTTAAATAAAGGTGTAATGATAATAAATGTATTTCTTTTACTTTTTGAAATAATATATGATCTTTAGTAAAGAACATTATAAAAAACTACATGTTTTTAAATCTGTTTGTCAGTGTGTTAAATTCTCTAATTAGGAAGTAATATTATTCATAGGTCATTTATATTTTCTTTGTGCATATTTTATTAAATAGAATAAAATAAAATTTTAGAAATAAAAACATTTTCTTTATCTACTTTCAACTTTAATAATAATCAGTTACATAAATACCTACTAATATTAATAAACAACAATAAACAATAATTATTTATATCACATAAAGTATATTTACAGTCTTAATCTTATCCTATAAAATTAATAACTATCACCGCACAATCTTTTCGAGATCTTTCTAACTAAGGTTTCCGTAAGGTCCATAATTTCATCCACCGGATCCTGCACCACGTACTGGGCACTGAGCACCACACTTTCATCGTCGTCGCCATCGGCTCCCTGTGCCGTCGTCCTCGCTGCCTGATCCGCTGCCAAATCCAATATTTTAATTTGTATCAGTCTTGATCCTCTTTGCTCCTTACTGATGACGAATGACTTCAACGAAACACCATTCTTTTTTGAAGGTTCTCGTTTTTGCTTGCTGTTTCTCTTGTCGATCTTTAATTTGGTGGGTTGTTTACCAAACAATTCCTCACATTGCTGAGTAAAATTTTCAAGAGGGTCTTGGGCGTACTGCGAAAATACGATTTCCGACGATTCAGTCATGATCTGTAACAGAGAGAACAAAAGTTTTTTTTTGTTTTTTTTTTTTTTTTAAAGTATTTTTTAAGTATTTACACTTACCAGAGAGTTCAAAACGTGTCTTTCTAAGCAACGGTGATATAAATATGAATTATTATATTACTAAGCGAGCGAATTACGAAATTGCATGGTTTGCACTTAGTGGGCGTTGACCTTAATGCGGGGCATGTACTTTGACCGTGAATGAAATAAATAAAACCACCGATATTAGACAACTTGATTTACTAATTATTTATTTATTTATGTATATATTAACATCGAATACGCATTAACGTAAATCTAACACAAGCTAGACTTTCTTATAACTATTACAATGTTGAAACATATTAGAAGTAGGTTTACACAACGTTTTAAAAAATTCTCTTCCAGACAACTATTTGAATAGAGAGAGCTAATAAACTGCAAAATCGGAGTTGCTAACAATTTAATATAAACTATTATTACAGGTTTATAAAATAGTTACTATAATAATATAATAAAATAACTATATAAGTTACCAAATAAATTTCAATGAAACGCCTTCAACACAAAATTGAGCAATTACCCGTTTAAAGATAACTTGATTTATTATTTATTTTTATATATTAACATCGAATACTTATAGCATTAACGTAAATCTTACACAAGCTAGACTTTTTTATAACTGTTACAATGTTGAAACTTATTAGGAGTAGGTTTACACAACGTTTTAAAAAAATCTCTTCCAGACAACTATTTGAATAGAGAGAGCTAATAAACTGCAAAATCGGAGTTGCTAACAATTTAATATAAACTATTATTACAGGTTTATAAAATAGTTACTATAATAATATAATAAAATAACTATATAAGTTACCAAATAAATTTCAATCGAACGCCTTCAACACAAAATTGAGCAATTACCCGTTTAAAGATAACTTGATTTATTATTTATTTATTTATGTATATATTTAACATCGAATACTTATACTTATAACTTTAACGTAAATCTAACACAAACTAGACTTTTTATGACAATGTTGAAGCATATTAGAAGCAGGTTTACACATCGCTTTAAAATATTCTCTTCCAGACAACCATTTAGATAGAGAGGATAAAATAGAAGTTGCAAGCTATTTAATTCGGTATTATAAACGATTATAACAGGTTTATAAAACAGTTACTATAATAATATAATAATTTTACTGTACAAGTTACCAACATAAATTTCAATAAAACACCTTCAACATAAAATTGAGCAATTACCCCAAGCAACAGTTTCAATGCTGTTTTTTGATATCAAACGCTTATCATCGTTTGAAGATAATACAACTTTATTGACACTGCGTGTAAGTATCTCGTGTTTTAGTGACTTAAACAGTAAATTCTGTTTACGTATCAGTTCACCACTGATTAAAGTTTTTTCGTAGTCAGATTTATTTATATCTCGGACAACACATTTTTTCACACCTTTGGCTTTTTTCAAAGTAACCTTCTCAGATTGAATGCAATATAACTTTGGACGTAACCCAACAAATTCATTTATTATTTTACCACCCATTTCATCTTTGAACAGACCTGGTACTTTCTTATTTAAAAGTGATAAGTTATATGGGTTACTTGGACTATAGTTGCTGGTATCAAAATAAGCTAAAAAATGCTTTTGGAGATCATAGTAAAAATCACTAGTATGTATTTTATAGATAAAACTGTCTGTATCAGTGTAGCACAGTTTAACGAGATCCCTATAATGCGGTTGGATAATGGAATAGTGAAAATCGTACATGTGTTTTTTTGATAGCTCTAAAACAGAAAAACCGATGTAAATGGGTTTATCTAAAACTATCTTTTCTGGTTTCATTTGAATAGCAACCAAATTCTCTGAGAATATAGATGCACTGTGAAAATTTGGTCTAGCTATTAAGGAATCAGCACTTAACTTTTTTTTTGTTTTATTGTCATAATCGCTCCATTGGTTCACTAACTGAACATTCACTCGGTTTTCACTATTTTCAAGGGTTTTACCGAATATACTATTGTTAAGTAGTTTAAAGAAATCCTGCTCAAATGTGGAAAGAGCCTTTTGTCTAAGCTCAGTGTTAAGGTCAATATATTTCTTTAAAAAGGCTTTTTGACGAAAAGTTATAACACGATGTATTTTTTTCAATATTAAACCATGTTTAATGCAATTTTTTAAGTGAACGTAATGTATAACGTATTTATATTTATCATATAAATTGGGAATAAGTTTCGAAGTCTTGCCTCCAGGAGGAATACATTTCTCTGGGCAAAATGGTAAATCATTATGCGTGCTGTGCAAGTGTTTAGGATAAATCAAATCTACTTCTAAAATATATCCATGATCCGCGTCATCTTTTACATCAGTTATTTGTAGGTTTTCTATCTCTTTTTGATTTAGAAACCTGAAATCAGACAAAGGCAAAGGTTGACACATAGCATATCCATATAAGTTATTGCAATCTACGTATACAATAAAAACTTCATCTTTTCGCGGGTCAAAATGTTCCATATATTTGTTATTGCTTTTAGCATAACGATGCGAGCACATACATATACCTCCTCTTATCCCATCTTGTATCATTCTTATGATTGCTAAGTCATCAATAAGCTCTAACTTTATACCAGTCTTCAAAAGCATGGCGTCAAAAGACAAACTAGGAGCAGTTACATAAAATGCAGGGTCGAGTTGATAATGTAGTTTTGACGTATTTCTAAAATTTTCGAAAATATCTGTCAGTAACAGTACATCGGTCTTAAGATAAAGATCAGTGTATTCGCCGAGGTTTTTTATCTTAAACTCTGACCACACTAATTGTGCATGCTGGTAATCAGAAGACGAAATATTCTCATTGTTTAATGAATTGTAAAAGTCATCAACGCTTGGGAGATTTTTTTCCGCATAACGCTCTATACAGTTCATATAGTCATAGGGATAGACACCTTTTCGTGTAAGTAATTTGAATTGCTTTGAACAAGGGAAAAAGTTTCTCAAATGTTCAAACTGACTCGGTGTCATATTTTTAGCCAGTTTATCTAAGCTAGTTGACAAGAACTTAAAGGAATCAACAAACCGTAGTTGTACGCATTCATTTGTTGAAACTTGTATAAACTTTGTAAACGAAACATAAGATTCTTTATTTTTAGCTATTATTTTAAGTGCACCATGAGCTTCTCCTAGTTTAGTTATAAAAATATGGCAATCGTAACCCGAAAGATTATGAAAGAAGATTGGTATAAATTTAGGAAGCTTAAACATCAGATTACAATAGTTATGTGCCGCCCCGCGATATCTACCAGTCAAATGACAATGGTCTCTAACTCTGTCGTTGAATAGTAAATTTTGACAAATATGACAACGAGTGGTCATTTTAAAATCAACTGCGTCTTCCTTATTAAATATGATCGGGACGTTATTCGATAGTTGGCTATTAATCCAATGAACGTCATGATAAATACTTTTAACAAATTTATCTACACAATCGGTTCCACGGTAAGACACAAGACGATTTCTACTGGGATCGAACGAACAAACTATGTAGTAAGCGAATGCTATAGGAACGTGCACCTGACGATCAGCGGTGCTCGCGATACCCGGGTCAGCCTCGCACCCCTGCACCGGGACCAACATGGTTTCAAAGTCGGCGTAAATTACAAAAGGCACATTCTGTTTCCGATCATAATTCTTAAACTCGATTACCGAACCCTTTCGAGGCAGTTGGGTCATTACGCCAGCACATATATGAGAATCTATATTATCGTTAGATCTGAAAAATAGGAGACATTCATCACAAAAAAATAATTTACCATGATGTTTTGTAATTTGGTTTCTGACCAAACGAGACAAATCTTTGATAAGACAATAATGTGAGCACTTATCTTTTTCTAGTAATAATAGATTAACAGTTTTTTGGTTTCGTTTGCTGTACTGTGATTTATACAACGGTCCAGTAATCTGTTTCCCGTTTTCTAATCCATAAACATTGATTCTTATATTTGCATTATTTTTTTCAAACATACTAATATCAGAAAAAGTTACAGGAAAATCCATTCCGTCAATGTTGAACAGATTACTGCAATGTGGATACGACGATACTCTCTGAACGTTCTTACTGACAGGATAAAGAGCCGCTGTGACCGACCACAAAAAACAAAACATATCTTCATTACGTATATTTACACAAGCCTTTTTAGTTTTAATGCTTTGCGGCAAATCAATGTACATAGATCCACGAAGCGGTTGGTATTTATTTATGTTAATTTCAATGTGACTATTACTGAGTAATGTCCACCCGCTATCCCGTTGTTCAAACTCACTTACCTTCTTCATTAAATTGCTAACTATATCTGAGAATAAATTTGTAAAATCATAATTGAAGCAAATCGTTATGTTTTTAGTTCCAAATGATTTTACTTCCTGAGTGCTATTTTTTATCATTAAAAATAACAAATATACTTCAAAATTAACTTTTATGCAGTTGTGGATAGCAAGAGACTGGTCTATCAAAGATTTAACTTTATCTCGAAGGTTATCAAAGAAAACAGATAAAGATAGTTGCTCACTCTCGTCTCGAGCAGTTATTCTATAGGTAGCTAAACGGTTACGAAAAGCAGAGTTCACTTTTTCTATACCCTGACCTAAACTAATTACGTTGTCAGTATGTTGCTTATGCTTTCTACTTCTTAAGTGCCCTATCCACTGCTTGCTATCCACAGTCAAACTACAAACTGAACAGAAAGGCATGATTAATTGATTAATTACTTAAAGTTATGTTAATTATTGAAGCCTGATTGAAATTTATGTTGGTGAATTATAAACGCTCGATGTACAATATGTATTTATTTTGTTTATAAAGTATACTAATTAAATTACAGACTACTAATTTAAATTATTAAATTAAATTAAATTACAGCCTACTTATTTAAATTTAATATTATTAGATTAGAACGTGGGCTCCGATTCAAATAGAGAGCTCGCTTGCCTCACAAACTTCTGCACGTGATCCCAGCTTCAACCACAGCAACGACTTCTTCCACAGGTCGTCGCCGCCAGCATCGACGTCCTCCGAGTCGAAGACTTTCAACTCGATGTAGAATGAGCCGTCGAGGTGCGCGGTACGCCGCGTCTGCCCGTTAGCAACACGATTGTATAGCACCGACGTCGCTGAGCTCTTTCGGTCGCGGTCGGTAGGCAGTTCACCTTCTTGTAGGTTGAACACGTCGAAACTAGGAGCCGGTGCTTTTTTCTTATTAGTTCTGAAAAAGTAAAAGCGTTCTGTTAAAAAAGTATACAAAATCTACTAACACCTGTGAAGAAAAACACACATAAGATTACATTTGCAGTGATAATCCACATTAGACAATGCAAGAGACAATGTAAACTACAATTATCGCTATAACAATAATTTATTATACCTCGAACGGTCGGTCGGAACGCTTCTGTTAGCCGAGGTCTTGCGCTTAACAGACTCCTTCACTTGCTTGGGCTTGGCGCGCTCGCGCTGCACCGGGCCGCTACTCTCGTACTCAGAATCACAGGCCGACGACTTGCGCTTAACGGACTCCTTCACTTGCTTGGGCTTGGCGCGCTCGCACTGCACCGGGCCGCTACTCTCGTACTCAGAATCACAGGCCGACGACTTGCGCTTAACGGACTCCTTCACTTGCTTGGGCTTGGCGCGCTCGCACTGCACCGGGCCGCTACTCTCGTACTCAGAATCAGACCTGTGAAATAATCAATCATTAGCACATGCAAACAGAAACTAGCCTTTTCCATCACTGGAGAATGTGATAGTGAAAAATATTCTAAGTGTTTTAACAAGGTTTAGGACTTAGAATATTTTTGTTAGTTACTTGAAACAACTTACATTTTAGTTGTAGTAGGTATCGGGAAACTCACTATGAACTGTAGACTGTAGAGATCGACGTGGTACAGCTTGACGAAGAACTTCTAAGACTTCTTGCAGATGTAGCGCGATGGTAATGAAGGCACAGACAGAATGAAGCACTGATCGAATAATACTCGATTTTATTGGCAAATATTGATAATTTGGCAAAATGTGTTAGGGTTGTCACAAAAAGTTTAGAATGGAAAACGGCGTCTCACGTCACGTATGTGAAAATAAATCTATATAATTTAAAATGAATATTGGTAATTTAGGTAATTTTATTTAATTAAAACATTCTAGAGTTTTGTTGTGGTTTTTAATTGTTTATTTGGTTTTTAATTGTTTATTCGTTTCTAGAATTTTGTTGTGGTTTTTAATTGTTTATTCGTTTGGTTATTTCATTGGTGTTCTTCTATATTATTATTGCATGCCACATTGGTGTACATAGTAATGAAATAGATAGGTACAAAAGGTGTCAAAATAAACAATGTAGCGCTCTGTAAGGGCATAACAATAACAATTTAATGAGTAAATGTTTTTTCTTTCTATTTTTCTTAACATAAGTTATTGTCTAATATCATGCTAATCATAATTTATAATCAATATTATACTGGATTTTCATTAGGTTTACTGACTCTTGATATTTTTGTAACAAAATACTGATTTCCATTAAACTATTAACAGAACACTATTGTGTTCAACAATTATTAAACTTTACCATAGCTTTCCGTTTTAGAAACACAATACTTACAAAATAAAAACAGAAATAATTAATACAGAAAAAAGTAAAAAGCCTTAAAATTGCTTGATATCTCCATTATAAAAATTCATCAATATGGTTTCGAATGTGAAAACGTTGCGATGAGAGCAACGTTTGCTGTAGCAATATTTTTGCCAACCCTAACGCATTGTGCATTTGTGCACAAAAGCATTTCTGCAGCAACGTGAATTTGCGTGAAGGACGGAAATAGAGTGATGAAATACGTACAACCTACATATCGTATTGGGACCAGTGTTCAACACTTTCACACCAGTGTTCAACACAGTTTTCATCACAAAAAATAACAGATTTTCATTGAAATTCTACGGGATGACAGCTAGGAGGCAGGTGTTCTGTATTCAATTGTTGCTAAATACTAAAATCAGTTTTTTATGATTAAAAGGAAAAAATATGTTGAACACTGGCGCCACTACCCTAAATGTCCGCGTTTAAAATTTTCAGTTATAAACAAGTTTATAAATAAAAAGAAAAATGTTCATATCATTTATCTTATTATGTCCCACTGCTGGGCAAAGGCCTCCATCATTGAAATCGCTATCATATTGGCTTAATACCCATCGTGGTGATTACACCACGCTTGTCAAATGCGAGTTGGTGATCATCACAAACACACTTTGCCCGACCTGGGAATTGAACCCAGGACCTTCGGTGTCGGTAAGAGCGCTTTGCCACTCGGCTACCGAACCTATCATTTATAGTAAATAAAATAAATGATTATAGGAATCTAACCCGGGACTTCTGGTCTGAGGCCTGATGTCTTAACCACTAGACCACAGAGGCGGTATTAAAGGAATACTAAAAAAAATATAACAACTTGAATATTAATTATGTTAACTATCTAGAATGCATAACTATCCAGTCATTGACAAAATTTAGGAATTGAACCCATGACCTTCTCGAGTATCGAGCCGAGCGCTTTGCCACTTGGCCACCGAAGCGATCGTTTATAGTAAATAAAATAAATTAATATAAAGGAATCAAACCCGGGACTTCTGGTCTAAGGTCTGATGTCTTAACCACTAGACCACAGAGGCGGTATTTAAGGAAAACTAAAAAAGTTTATAACAACTTGAATATTATTTATGTTAACTATTTATAATGCATAACTATCCCATCATTGACAAAATTCGTAACGAGTAAAGAATGTCACGGTAGCTCAGTGGTTAGAGCAAGGATAACGAAAAGACATTTTAGTATGGCGACATCTGTGACAGTAAATATTTTAATGTAAATTATTTTCTCTTCTTAATTTTAAAACGAATCACTAGTAATTATAAATCCCACTTTACTATACTTAGAGACTTAAATTACTAGTTGGTTAAAAACACTACACACAATCCAGATTCGTTCATAGCAGCTTACATAATATTGTTAGCGCTGGGAATCGAACTTCGGAATACTCTTAAATACGTTAATGTTTAATCACACAAAGAATACAGAATATTTATTTTTATATTTTAGAACTTAATTTATCATTGTGTAGTATAAAATTAACAAGATGCAGTTTCTTTATGATGATTTATATGTATATTGTGAAAAATTGTTACAACCTACAATATTTATTTCTTATTTTAATATATTAAACATCTATGTCGAAATAAGAAAATCGGTTTTCGTCATATTGAATCAATCAGGAATCAAATTTAGAAATCGTAATTTGACGAAAATAAAATGCTCTCTGTTTTGTTTACTAAACATCTTATCATCCCATATGAATTTTACTTAGTTTTGATAAACGAATACAAACGTCGGACCACATTCAAATAATATTTTGTTTCATTCATCGATTATAGTAAATAATCAGGAACGGGTGCATTTAGGTAGTGATTTAGGTATGAGTATTGGTAATGCGTCATATCGCTACATCCGGCATCCGCATGGCGCAACGAAGCCGCGCGCAGCGGGAGGCGGGCAACTAAATGCTGATGATGCGTTTTAAAGTAATTACGAAACTGGTGTTTAAATAATTGTATTATGAACCAATTAATTGACAACATCGGCTATTTACATTTATTTTGTTTTTAACGTTCTTAATATAATTGCATACTTTTCGTGCCGATACTCATTCTAAAATATTGTACATCTCAAACGGACGACATGAAAACAGAAGATGGTATGCTATCCATTGCAAAACTGCGATACGTTCGAGATATTGGGCATTCTAACGAACAAGCGAGGTCGCATCTGCGACCGAACGAAAGTGAGTTAGAATGCCCAATATCTCACTACTTATTTTGATACTTCATTAATAATTGATGCAACATACTTTTTTGTTTAAACTAACGATTATAAATGATCGAATCATGCAAAAAGGGACAATAATAGTTGATACAACATAAATGCTTCTTAGAATTAATAAAGACGCCTACATGATTAGTTCAATCACAGTTTAACTTATAAATACAACTAATCAGCTTTGATTGAGTTACATATTATCATTATGGTTTTATTCAACTTATAGTCAACTAAGAGAAAATTGCTCTTAGTTGGCCTTCATTTTTTAGAGTGTGGGCTCACCACCTGTAGGCACAAATAGGCCATAAAAACCAGTCCATCGATAGTTGATATCATATCATACATACATAGATACATAAATAGTTGTTTGTTAAGCAAGGCCAAAGAAAATATACACTTGGCAAGACTGCAAAGTTGGTTTTTGGTGCGAGTACTTGTATTGATACCTGAACAAGCGAAGGATACTAGGGTTGAACCACGAGCGAAGCGAGTGGTTAAGAGGCTTATTACATCTCGACTGTATTCTTTGCGTGAAATGGCCAATTTTGGCGTTCTCGATCTCAGAAACAAAAATACATTAACATTTTTGACTCATTGAATAGTGTAGAATAGCTATTGGAATAGTTCGTAGCGGCTTTGCTTTTTGTAAATTTTGCTTAACTTTTTAATTAAACCTTTAATAAACATAATGCGTTTGTTATTTACCGCCAGATATGTCTGTAGCAGAACTAGAAAAATTTTATATTAACTGCCAAAAAAATATTTTGAACAGTAAAGATAAAAATGAATTTATACTGATAGGTGATTTTAATACTCCGCACATGTCATGGTCAGCTGTTCATGGTTCAAACATGCTTGCCCCCAGCGATTTGTCTGATCGGAAGGCATCTCTCTTGCAAGAAACTATGTCGATGTGTTATTTAAGCCAATATAATAATATACTTAATAGTAACAATCGTTTATTAGACTTAGTACTTTCTACTGTTGATAGCGTATCTGTCATATTAACCGAT
This sequence comes from Scoparia ambigualis, assembly GCA_963921215.1. Taxonomy (NCBI): domain Eukaryota; kingdom Metazoa; phylum Arthropoda; class Insecta; order Lepidoptera; family Crambidae; genus Scoparia; species Scoparia ambigualis. Next base: position 23,612,953 of record OY992512.1, on the reverse strand, counting down.
CCATTAAGCAAAACAGACAAACATCATCCACCTCTTACAATTGATGTTACTTTTTTACAGCAACAAAACCATTAAAACCGTCAGGTGAAACACGATTAAATTTTTTAAAATGCAAGTACGAAAGCGTAAAGAAATCTCTAAACTTATGTAACTGGGAGCAATTACTTCCTCTAACGATGTCAATATTTGTCTAGATATTTTTTATCAAACCGTTAATAATATTATCGAGCAGAATACACCGACATTAGTTTTCCGTCATGGTACAGTCATTCATTAATTAACTGTATAAAAGAGAAAAACAAATATCATAAATTATTTAAAAAATTGGAAATTCGCGTGACTACGACGTCTTTAGTATGCTACGCCGACGATGCAAAATATTAATAAACGAATGTTACAACAACTTTGTTTCGAGCGTCGAAGAAAATATTGATAAAAATACCAAATTGTTTTACCGATTTATTAATTCTAAAAAAGGAAGTTGCACTATTCCTCAGACAATGAAATACGGAAACGAAACTAGTTCGGACAGCGTGCAAATTTGTGAACCTTTTGCAAAATATTTTGGATCGGTTTACGAAAACTACCCTATTATCTCGGGCCACACATGCAATGTTTCTACAAACAACTCTGATGTAATTTCCAATTTAACCATAACGGAGGAAGAAGTACTTAATAAGTTAAAAAAATTAAACAGCTATAAGGGCGCGGGACCCAATAACATACCTTCAGCTTTTATAAAAGCATGCTCCAAATAATTATGTCTCCCATTAACAATAATGTTTAATAAATCTCTTCATTCGGGTGTATTCCCTGCATTATGGAAGGTTGCCCATGTCGACCCTATTTATAAAAATGGGTGTAGATCTGACTGTGAGAATTATCGACCCATTAGTATTTTATCCTGCCTCGCCAAAGTATTTGAGTCGGTTATATACGGTTATATTTATAATCATTTGAAGCAACCAATTTCAGAAAAACAGCATGGCTTTGTTAAGGGTCGCTCCACTAGTACTAATCTCCTAGAATATATAAGAACTATTTATGTAACGTTTTTGCAGCTGGTGGCCAAGTGGTCTCTATATACACCGATTTTTCCAAGGCATTTGATAAGGTTCTAAGGATAAATTCAATTTTATCTTACAAATTATACAAATAGGGTATTCAGGGTAATCTTTATAGACGGTTTTGCTCCTATCTTGCACATAGAAGTCAATTAGTAGCTCTTAGGGGATATAAGTCTGCTGCCATCGACGTGACCTCATGTGTTTCTCAAGTTTCCCATTTTTCCCCTTTGCTATTTGCAATTTTTATTAACGATCTAATTGACCGACTAAACTGTGAGGTCATCTGCATAAAGTAGGCACTTTATGCAGATGACCTCAAAATATTTACTAATATTAAAAACATCGATGACTGCTGCACTCTTCAAAAAGACATTGACATAGTTAAAGATTGGAGTGTCATCAATAATATGTACCTAAATAATAATAAATGTTTTGTCATATCTTTTACAAGAAAACGAATACCACAAAGTTGTAACTACAAATTGAACAATTGCGCTTTGTCTCGATGCACTACTGCAAAGGACCTTGGCATTATTTTTGATGATAAGCTTTCATTCCGTCAACATTATGAATATGTGTTAAAAAGATGTAATGGTCTTTTAGGTTTTATATTTAGATCCACAAAAGGTTTTAAGAAACCAAAAAGTATATTATGTCTTTATTACAGCATAATACGTAGTATTTTAGAATATGGTTGTACAATTTGGAGCCCATTCTATAAAATACACATAGAAAGTATCGAAGGCATTCAGAAAAAGTGCTTAAGATATCTATCTTATCGCTTTCATTTAGGCAGGTCTCTTCATTCTTACGAACTTCGAATGATTAAGTTCGGTGTGGTTTCGCTTGCGGTCCGTCGAGAACAGTGTGATTTAATTTACTTGTTTAAAATATTGCACTCAATAATCGATTCCCCTGAATTGCTTTCTTTAATTCAAATAAATACTTTGTATCGAACCCGGGCGCCAAAGACTTTTGTACTAAATGTCTATAAAAATAATACATCATATTACAATCCCATTGTTCGAATGTGCCGTTTATACAATGAACTGGTTGCGCTTTATAACGACATCGACATATTTTCCATGAAAATACATGAATTTTAAAAAAAAATCCGGGAATTTCTCGGCTCGGCATCTCCCACTTATTAAGAAAGCTTCTTATAGTTGTCAAAATTCATCTGGAATCCGTTTTCGATTTGTTTGATTTTTATTATTCTACATTCTATGTATATAATTAGTTTTTTTTATTGAATGTTAGTTTTAGATTAGATAAACTTTAATATGGACGCTTATTATTAATCGTGCTGTGTACACATGTTTTAGATATGAATTCAGCTCTTATACAATTTGTGATGCTTTTTTGTTATTTTTTAATTTCTATCTGTTTTGTGTACCTAATAAATAAATAAATAAATACACAAATTCTGTATGCACATTTAGACTTCTAGTTATATTTTTACTAGTTCATCAGATGAGCTGATGAAGGTAGGACTTAACCCTCAAGAGTCAGGAGTTATGGGATAATTCTTTAATTATCATAATATAGACCGTGGCGATTCTCCCTCCAGGACAACGAGGTAGGTAAAAAAGGCACTTCCTATACGAAACGAAATTTGGATAAGCACGTAAATGGTGTCTTAATTGATAACCGCCCACAGCCTTAATTGACTTTAATTTGGACTGGCCAGGTTACGTAACTTCAACTTTTCCATTAAAGCCTTCTCATCATGTGGTCTATTCAACAATTTGTTAGCATCTAGGTTTGATAAAATAATACCTTCTAATGATTTTACACGACTTAAGGCCACATAAGTTTGTCCTTTCGCGAAAATTTTTTCCCCTAGAGTGTGGTGCCCTGCAGTTTGTGTACTGTAACGGCCCAACTTAAAATTATGGGTAGCATTATTCGTTCGACGTCTCCATAACCTTTCTAAGTTTGAAAAGTTGTACATACAGCAATCAGAATATATGAAAAAACATAATAACGAAAATATGTGGAAAAGCCCACCAACAATATTATAAATTATCTACCAAAATCTACAAAACTAAACAAACAAATGAAGAAATATGCAGCAAATTTAATTATTGTAACTAAAAACTCAAAAATAATATTAATTTTTTACAAAAAAATAAAACCGCCTTCAAAAACCCTAACCCAAAGAAAACACACAATCAGCATATTTTCAAAACCTAATTAAAAATACAACAAAAAAAACAATACAGTACTCTGACACTAAAAAGTTATAAATAATGTTTTTACAACTCAGAGTTAAATCACATATCAGTTTAGGACCTACCCAAATCTAAAACTATAAACAATACCTTATACATCGATTACTGTTGATAAACAAAATTTAACCCAAAATTATTTATTACAATATTTACAATAATCATAAACAATTAGGTACCGACAAAATGTAACACTAAAATTATTTGAATATTTACTACAGTTAATCAGTTACCTTTGGAGTCGGAGCCAGCCTGCATGATACCGGGTTGCACGATGCACAGCACAGCCTGTAATGACTAATGATGGAGCAAAGGATGGGCTGGCGATTGGCGATGGCTAGTGGAGTCGACGAGGGGCGCGCGGGTGGCACCCCGTTGAGTGTTTGACCCGAACGCGGGCAGACACGTGAGGGCAGACGTCGTTGATGGTTGTTTCAATTTATATAATTTTTTGGTGCGCTCCATTGACTTATAATTTATCTCAATGGTGCGCTCGCGCCTATTTGCATTTTTTCCTACTTTAGCGGAGTCGACGCGGGGTGCACGCGATTGAGTGTTTGACCAGCCGGCCTAGCATGCGCAACACGAGAACTCTTCTCAACCCGTTTTCTCGTGTTTTATTCATTTATCTCTAATGTCTATCGACACTAAAGACACATGGATGCGCTTAGAACTCTACATAATATGTCAAAAATAGACTTAATAGTAGTTTTTGCATAAACTGTGGTATTTTCGTCTACAAACCGTAACATGACAACTTAAAATGATTTGTCGTCTCTCGTCCGCGACATATCTCGTGTCGCGCATCCTAGGCCTACAGAACGCGGGCACTGCAGGCATACGCGTAAGGCAGACGTCGTTGATGGTCGTTTCCAAATTACAGATATTTTTCTGCGCTTGTTAACTTTTTTCGTACAGATTTTAATGGTTCGCGGATTAAATTTTTTTTATAGTTAATATTTAATTAGTAAGGTGATTAATCATTTTATTTTATTTTTTGTTTGGCTGGCACCGACTCCAAAAATAACTGATTATCTATAGTAAATATTCAAATAATTTTAGTGTTACATTTTGTCGGTACCTAATTGTTTATGATTATTGTAAATATTGTAATAAATAATTTTGGGTTAAGTTTTGTTTGTCAACAGTAATCGATGTATAAGGTATTGTTTATAGTTTTAGATTTGGGTAGGTCCTAAACTGATATGTGATTTAACTCTGAGTTGTAAAAACATTATTTATAACTTTTTAGTGTCAGAGTACTGTATTGTTTTTTTTGTTGTATTTTTAATTTGGTTTTGAAAATTTGCTGATTGTGTGTTTTCTTTGGGTTAGGTTTTTTGAAGGCGGTTTTATTTTTTGTTCCAGATGTGGAAGGTGTCGGGGAATAGTTTTTATTTAGATATGACTCCATTGTGGTTTTATTCTTCTTAGAAATGTTAGGGACGGTTCTACGATATATGTCGAATACATTATATATCATACATTATTAATATATAAAAAAATAGAATGTTATCTCCTAAATAGTCGTACAGTGCGTAGCGGCCTCGGAATTTTTAGAGGGTTGTTGTACATTCGCCACAAAGTTGATTTGCCACGTTTTTGTAACTCCATACATTGAAAGTTAATTCGCCACAGTCAGGTAGGTAATCGTTATTGTACATTCGCCACAAGTCTTCCTAGTACATCATTTTTGCATAAAGTACCGGTAGCAAGGAAAGTTCGTTTTGAGCGCTCGAAATGAAAGGTAGTTATTTTATTCTAAAATTATTGATGTAATCAATCAATCAAGATATCTTTATTCAGTAAGCCTAAAATAAGCATTTTGAATCGTCTAAATTTTTTTTATGGATGGATGGATAGGCGCAGGAAGTATATAAACCTACGAAAAATAATTAGAACTAAGTAACCATAAACTAACAGAAAATATCAATAACGAATAACGTACGTTTATTTTTAGAGTATCTACCTCTTTTCATTTATGTCACCCTGGTACTTTTAGCACAGAATAAGTAATAGTACTACCGTACTTTTAGTTCAAAGTAACTGTCATGATTCAATTTACTATTGACATAGTCAGTTGGAGCACCTAGTCCTACTCGTTTATTTCTTTTTTCCTGAAAGTTAAAGGTAAGTAAGATCGCTAAGGCGCCTATCTACCTCTTTTCATTTATGTCTCCGTGGTACTTTTAGATCAGCATGACTGCCATGATTCAATTTATTATTGACGTAGTAAGTTGCATAAGCACCTAGTCCTAGTTTCTATCGACATCAATATTACGAATCTTTTAAGGTCCTCTCTATTTTTTACGGTAGGTGCGCTTCGAGGAATAAAAATATAATATTTTAATTACCTATTCTGAAGCGCAGCCAACGGGTGCGCTTGGAGGAATAGTTTAGGTGCGCTTGGTCTGGTGCGCTTCAAAATGGGTGCGCTTCAAGGAATACCCCAAGCTCTGGTGAGCATGGTGTAAGTATTTTTTATAATTACTTACTATTATTTTGTTATCTAACTATCTAAAAAATAATAAATAACGTTTTTACTTCACTTATTGTTTGATTTTTCTGCTGTCTGTGACGAAAATAAAAGTGTGGCGAATCAACTTTACAAAAATAGAACTGTGGCGAATGTACACATACTTTTTTCTGTGGCAAATCAACTTTGTGGCGAATGTACAACAACCCTTTTTAGATATCACTGATTATAGATAGAAAAAAAATAATATTCTAAAACAAAAAACTTTGGAAGTCGCTTTAGGTTAACTGTGAATTTCTCCAATCTACGATAATATTATTGAACAAAAATTTATACCAGAATAATTGTTACTTCATAAGGAAAAAGATTTTATTTTGAATTTTTTATCCTGTTTCGATAAAAACGATAATTACAACTGCAAAATTACTACAAAATGAAAAAAGACGACTCCCTCAGGCTAACATAGGGAAAATATTTGTAAAAATATTTCTTTCGGATCTCAGAGGTGAAAACTTCTAAGATTTGATGAAGCAATGTTGACTAAAAAACATAAGCACCAAGCACTGACAAATTTCGACGGGTGAAAACCAGACCTCGGTAGCCAAGTGGTTAAGACAGCCGCCCGGAATGCGGCAGGTGCGTGATTCGATTCCCGAACAGCTTAGTTATTAAAATTAGTGTTTATTCATTTTAAAACTTAAAATTTATATGATTTATATGCAATTGGTAATAATGATAATTAATTTTTTTCTAAACTGTTATGCTTGTGTTGGTCACTTGTTTAAGTAGGTAACTATTACTAGATATTTTTTTTGGCAAATTTGCAGAACATTGCTCAATTTCATTGCAGCTGGTTTCAGATGCTGTTTGAAGTACTGGTTAAGCGCTTATATAGCTATTTTAAGTGCGAAAGAGGACCAAAGTAATCAGCTTTATTTCTTCGAAAGGTTGGTTAATCTCATTACAAGAGCTGATTAATAGGTGAACTGAGGCTGGTTAATGGTTTATTACTATTCTTTAGCCATATAACATCTTTAATGCAGGTTTTAGTATAATAATTATCTTATATTAGTTATTTGAACGAAGAATGGATTATTAAAGTTTTAAAATAAGCAATGTGTTCGCAGATAAAATGTCTGAAAAAAACTTGTGATTCAGTGAAATTGTAATAATATTGCTGAGTGTTTGTTTGTTTTTATACATAATAATCGTAAGATGGAAGAGGGATGAGTACACTATTAAAGTCTAAATATATTTTAGTAAGAAAATTTAAGCACTCGTAAAAAAAGAACAATTGGGGAAATATCTGGAGTGGTGGATAATATGGAGTGGATTAAGTAATTGTAGGTTACATGATGTTTGCGATTATTTACCCAATGTTTGGGTTTCTAATTGGTATCAGTTACTTAAAATAACTAGTAGAATAGTATTTAGTAGATTTTAGAGCAAATCAGGAACCCAATTTATGTAAAAGTGGGATTTCGTAAGCCATCAGTACTTAATTAATGGCGTCAAATTATCCTAACTTAACTCAACAGATTTGTAATATTTGATTATTTGCGTTAAATAACGCTCAAATAAACTCAAAGAAGAACGATAAGAGATAGGATTCGATTCCCCGCCTGAGATAGACATTTTTTTCAACATTTCGTTATCTTTAACTCAACAGTCTTAAACCTTAAAAACATTTGTTTTAAAGCTACAAGCTGTGTAAAGGCTAAATAAATTCTTATATTAGGGTTATGTTTTGTGTGTGGTTGGAAGAGAGATATCAGTAAGGCTAAGTTGGCTGTATAAAAGTCTTCCAGAAATATATTTTAAGCTTAATATTCCAGCGTTAAGGGTACAATATTTAAAATATGAAGACGGTAGGTAAGTCTAAGTACACAACAGGTAGGTTTTTATTATGTTTATTGCCTAGTTACCTACTTGGAAATAATATTTACGAAATTAAACATGTAATACATTATCTGCCAGATACTTACATTAACTATTACGTTGTAAAACAGCCGAAACGCGAGTTGTGAATTTATTTGTAATGCATTACCCGTTTGGTCATGCTAATATAATACCCTAAAATCCTATGAATTATGGCGATGAGCGGCTGTGCCGCGCCGGCTCGCCGAGGCGTTCGGTACCTCCCCGCCCTTACCCCGCAATACAATTATTATCTAGTATTATTTCTAAATGATGTAAAATACTATTATGCCAATATTCACCTTGCTCAAAGAATTTTAAATTTATTTGTCGAGGTGTACGCAAAATTCTTCTAGGATCATAGGACAAAATATCTGGAAATCGTTTTTTAAATTTAAAACCCTCGACATTTGACGCCAATGCTAATGTTTCGAAATCTGTAAGCGTTTTCTGTTTATGGATTTACAATTCGCCGTATTTACAGCTAAGGGATTTCTAATGCTCTTCGTGGTCTTACTTAAGAAGGAAAAAGCTGGTTTAAAGTTTTGGTCTAGGGTCTTATAAAACTGGATTTATTAGGGTTTTGAATTATTCCAGAAAACAGCTATAATTCTTTAAGAATCTATTATCAAGCTTAGAGTTATAAAACGTATTCTATAGATTCTCTTTTACATCTTAAGCCTTTTTATAATATAGTATAGAACTATAAGCCTAGAGAAATGGTAGGAGCTTGTAACTTCTCGCCCTAACCTAAGTCTCTACCTTATTCTAGCTTATAATACATACACACATCATCGCCGCTTTTACCTTAACTTAACTTATTATCTAATTCTTAAAACTATTTAACCTAATTTATCTACAATCTAATGGTTGTGTTTGGAGTTTTTGTGGAGTGCGTAGTGTTTGTATGATGATGAAACCTTAGCATAGCTTAATTCTATTTGCAGTGAATTTCAGTCAAGCAATGTAATATTATAATAAATACTATTTTGGCCAGATCGTCTAGTGAACCCTCCGTTGTTAACCGCATTTAAGTAACTCAAGTTCTTTCGTGAAAGTTTAGTAATTGGCTTATCCCTGTGTTAAATTATTTTCTCCTGACCTAATTTCCTACCCGGCTATAAATCATATCATAGATATGTGTAGCCTAGCAATGACTCCGTCTGAACTGTGACCTAAATCCTTCACTGCAGCTGCGGGGAAGATTTGTAACCACTCAAAGATAATCAGATGATAGCTTAGCTTGCAGGTATTATTATTTATTAACAATAGCATGATACATAAGAAGTCTTGTGCAATTTACAGGCCCCAACCGCCGCCCTATAGCGTGCCTTACATCTCATTCTTTAATTATGGCTCCGTCACGTGGACTTTAATTTATAGAGAGTCAACACAACTTTTGACTTAATTTCATCTTATATTATGAAATATGTGTTAGCATTTTAATTATTATTATTCCTCATAAATCAATAGAGTTTACCTCAAGGCTGGCTATCATCCAAATATCCAGTGGATAATTTATACAAACCCCACTTCAGGCGGTGGCTAAAATAGAATGCTATTATACAGGTAAAATTACTTTTATTTACTCTTAGTATTTATTATACAGGTCTTATAAAGTTCCAATATAACTACATTGGAATGGCTGCATTGGCAGATTATCACATCTTAAGTTTATTAAAGGATGTTTGATTTATTCTATATCCTACTCATTTAGGAAGTGAACTTAAATAGAGTACTATCATTTGAAGTAAAATTACTTTGGGTTACTCTTAGTGTTTATTATACAGTACTTACCAATATAACTACATTGGCAGATTATCACATCTTAAATTTATTAAAGATGTTTGATTTATTCAATATCCTTAACCTTTAGGAAGTGAACTTCAGTTAATTATTTTCCCATTAACTTCCACCCCCTGTCTCTCAGACTGAGGGGTTAATTTGATAGCCTACTAAATCATAGTTAGTATATTTTTAGTAGGTAGTAAATCAGGTAGTTAATTATCCCTGTTAATCAATGAATCAATTATATTTAGAAGCTATCTCTTACTCACTTTAATAGGTATAAAGCAGACTGTACTAGATATTAGTCTGATTGATTTAGATTGTTCCCATCATCAAATATTTCAATGTTTCATATTATTAGAAGTAAGTACTTACTTAACTTAAGAGGTCTTTGACCATTAAGGTGAATTCAAATGGTATTAGTAGACTATTATCAGGCTAATTAGTAGGTTGTTATCAATCAATTATTTCTATGTTTCATATTATTAGAAGTAAGTACATGACTTATAAGGGCTTTAGACCATTAAGGCGAACTCAAATGGTATAAGTAGACTGTATTATCAGGCTAATTAGTAGGTTGTTATCAATCAACTATTTCTATGTTTCATAATAGTAGGAGCTCATAGCTTTTAAAGTCTTAAGGTGGATTCGCAGCTTCAACGACCCAACCAAGTTCTAAACTGGTTTTAGTTGTTTAGTAAGTAAGTAGTGTAATATTGGGCATTCTAGATCACTTTTCACTCCATTGATCTCACTGACGTTCGATCAATGTCGTTAAAAGTGATCTAGAATGTCCCAATATTACTTTTGAAAATCACTGCCACTCGCTCAGTCAACGTCAAAAAGTGATTTAGAATGTCCAATCGACTTCATCGATTCACTCCATTGATCTCACTGACGTTCGATCAATGTCGTTAAAAGTGATCTAGAATGTCCCAATATTACTTTTGAAAATCACTGCCATTCGCTCGTATATATGTTTAAGCGCTATGCTTCAAAGTCATTTTATTGAAACTCCCGAAACACTGTGGTCAATAAGAAAACAGCTGCTATGAGATTTGTTAAACAAAAACAGTCATTAAAAATAAAATGCATTTGCCCACCATCATCAAATGAGTTAAAACGTCATGGCAACTTATTGCCGAACAGTATCCGTTGTATTGTTTGCGGCCCTTCGAATTGTGGAAAGACAAACTTAGTAATTAGTTTATTACTACATACAGATGGTCCACGGTTCCGCAACCTTTATGTTTATTCAAAATCTTTGTATCAACCTAAATACATATTTTTAGAAAAAGTATTAAATATGGTTGCAGGTACATCGTATCATAAATATAATGACAACACCGAAGTTTTGAGTCCACATGATGCTTTGTCTGACTCGATTATTATATTTGATGATGTTGCTTGTGAAAACCAAAACCACATCCGAGATTATTTTGCTATGGGACGTCATAAAAATATCGATTGTTTTTATATTAATCAAACTTATACAAAAGTACCAAAACAACTTATTAGGGACAATTCTAACCTAATTATATTATTTAAGCAGGACGATGTAAATTTGAAACACGTATATGATGAACACGTAGGGTCGGACATGACTTGGTCACAATTTCGAGAAATGTGCTCAACTGTTTGGAAGAAACCATTCAATTATCTTGTAATAAATAAGGATTGTGAACGAAACAAAGGATGTTATAGGAAGACATTTGATACGTTTATAGAATTAGATTAATGTACAAAAGCAGTTGTAATTATGCCATAAAATCACTTTCATTTGTGACTTAAAGCTGAAAGGAAACCTATTTATTGAAATGGAAAGAGATTTAAAAGAACAAATTGTAAAATCAGCATCAGCTGTTAAAAGGAAGGTAGACTTAATAAAGGATGCTAAAAATTCTAACAATGTTACCCTGGAAACAATATTTAAACCTATTGTTGACCCTCTTAACATTTTAGCGAATAGAAATGATGAAAAGAACTTACAGGAAGTAAAGCTTTATGATCCCATATCAAAAAAAAACAGGAAAAATGAAAGCGAGAAGTCGTATTCTTCTTGTGAAGAATATATTGATTCTAATAGTGTAGATGAAGAGGAATATCAAGACACACCACAAAAATCAGACAAAATCCTAACTACGTCACCTTTTAAGAACCATGATGTAAGTAAAGGTTCTTTTAAGTCCCTCCAATCATCACCAAACATTATAAATCAAGATGAGTCTTCCTCATGGTCTACGTCATCTGAAGTATTTAATGCCATACCTTTTGGAATTAGAAATGAGCGAGGGAAACTTGAGCTTGGAAACACTCGCGTTCATGATGACGGTAGAATTCTTAAAGTTGGAAACATTACTTTTGAAAAGACTCTTGGCTTAAAAGAACTATTATATAAAAAGGTACCAAATCTAGATGTTATTACAGATGACGACCTTGAAAACTACAAGCTACTACTTATCAATACTAATGCACACAGACGTAACTTTGATCCTGCCAAACCAATAAACAGCAATAAAGGGTTTAAATACATGAGTATTATAAAACCATTATTTAAATTCTCTAAACAACCTACTAGTACTGAGAGTCCTCCACAGGGAAAAGGTATCAATCTTTTAAAAAAAGTTAAAACAAATACAGATTTAGTTTATTGGGATGATCCAAATGAATTAATAGAACGATTGAAATTACTGCTTGCGTCAAAAGCTGCTGGTAACACGGGTTTGGATAATGAAATCGTTGCAATAATTGAAGAACTGCGCGAAGCGGGCATCATAAATATGGAATATAAACAAATAGCACGGGGAAAATTAAGCAGTATACTCGCAGTAAGCAAAGCTTCGAGATTATAATGAATATAGATAAATTCGGTCATCACATTCATAAACGTTTGAGGTTATCTGAATACATCGATACCATAAACGATACGTTAAAAAAGTGCGAAACGGGCGAATACGACTTAAAATCATCAAAACTTAAAGGTTTATCATCTCCAGACAAGGACGATGAAGCTGTAAATAAGGCATATTTGGATAAAACTGTACAAGATCTAAGGAATGAAATAAATAAAGTTAATAGTCGTGTAAAAATTTACATCCAGAACTTAGAATCAGCTACTTCCAATCGCTTGTCTACTATGTTTTACTCAAAAACAGAAATAGACCGTATGATTCAAGCAAAGTCAAACAAAAATGAGTAAAAGAGATATAGTAGAAGAAATTCACAGAGCGGCGAGAAGAAATTTTCCTCGCCGATGTACAATTATAAAAGGAGTAGATGATTCATGGCAAGCTGACCTTATGGATTTTCAAAAGTATTCACAATTTAATAAAGGATATAAATATGTTTTAGTAGTTATTGACACTTTATCGAAATACGTTTGGACAAATCCTTTGAAGAGTAAAGATAAAATTAATGTCACCAACGCAATGGAAAATATATTATTGAATTCGTCTCGGAAACCAAAAAATTTGCAAACAGATTTAGGTAAAGAGTTTTATAATGAAAACTTTAAAGAGTTGATGAAAAAATATGACATTAACCATTATTCCACTTATTCTGTGAAAAAAGCAGCAATTGTTGAAAGAGTAATTAGAACGCTAAAAGGTCACCTTTATAAGCTATTTAGCTTATGCGGTCAATACCAGTGGATAAATAAAAATTTGAAAAACGTGGTACAAAGCTATAATAATACTGTTCATCGTATAACAAAATTTAAACCTATTGATGTTGACAAAAGAAATCAGACAACTGTAAAGTACAACATCATCAAATCACAAAATAATAACATAACGAAAAAAAATAAGTACCGTGTTGGTGATCATGTTCGGATTAGTAAATACAAAGGTGAATTCTACAAAGGTTATACTCCCAACTGGTCAACAGAAATCTTCAACGTTGTGAAAGTTAACCATACAAATCCTGTCACATACCACTTAGAAGACAAACATAAGCAAAGCATTTTAGGATCTTTTTACGGATACGAACTGCAAAGAACCCAATTTCCCGATATATATCTTATTGAAAAAGTTTTAAAGAAAAAAGGAAACAAACTCTTTGTCAAATGGTTGGGTCTCAGTGATGGTGAAAACAGTTGGGTTGACAGAAAATTATTAATGACTTAATATAAATATCGCCTGATTATGTTGTACAGTCACTTTACGAACATCAATGAAGGAAGGAAGCGGCATTGTCAACAATTTAATAGATAACATTCCGTTCGAGTTACACTTACCTGGATATCAGTTTTGTGGTCCAGGAACAAAACTTAAAAAACGCTTACTAAGAGGTGAACGAGGAATAAATAAATTGGATGAAGCTTGCTTGTATCACGATATTGCTTACAATAATAAAGATTGGAACGTTAGACAAAACGCCGATTTAGAACTTTTAAATATGGCAAAGAAAAGATTGAAATCGAAAGATGCTGGGAAAGGAGAAAAGATTGCATCATGGATAGTAAAAAATGCAATGAAAGCAAAACTTAAAGCCGGAGCAGGAGTGCGGTCATTCATGAAAGGTGTTAAAAAAATTCAAAAGCAAATGAAAAAAATAAAATGTAATGATAACCGCACGGCTATAAAATATGCGCATGCAGCTGCAAAAAAAGTGTTTTCTAATATAAAAGGAATACGCTTCCCACGCTGCATTCCTGTTCCGAAAACTGGTGGGTTGTTACCCCTCATACCAATCTTTGCTGGTTTATCAGCTCTTGGTTCACTCGCTGGGGGTGCTGCAGGTATAACAAAGGCTGTTAACGATTACAAGGTCGCTCAAAAAAATCTTCAAGAATCAGAACGACATAACAAGATGATGGAAGCTGTTGCACTTGGAAAAGGGTTGTATTTGAAGTCTCACAAAAAAGGAGCGGGCTTGTACTTGCAACCTCCAAAAAACTAATTAAACGGTTACCCAAACGAGCACTTACTAATTTAGATATATTAAAGCACTCAGTTGATATTCCATATTTTCGTGGCGTTTTTATGAGAGATACGTTACCCTCAAAACCAAGAAAAATTGAGTGTGCTATTCTTAATTTAGATAGTTCTTCAAATCCTGGAACTCATTGGGTAGCCTATGTAAAAGAAAATAATTACTGTGAATATTTTAACAGTTTTGGTAACTTAAAACCTCCATTAGAATTAATAAAATATTTGAAAGATAGGCACATAAATTATAATTACAAACAGTATCAATCTTTCGGTACTGTAAACTGTGGTCATCTTTGTTTATTATTTTTAAGAAAGTATTGGAAAAATCATTTATATAGGTTACAATTAAAATAACTTGACAGTATAAAAATGTCTTTCACTGTATCCATAACTGGGCAAGGAGCCTCATTAATAACTAACTATTCACCAACTTTAGAATTACGTGGGCAATATGAGTGCGGACTTATATACTTTTCTACTTTTAATTCTATTCCTAATATAGACGAAAGGAACAATAAGTTTTATTACGGTATCAATGAGTTCATCGAAATTCCTGAAGGATCATATGAACTTCAAGATATTTGCGAATTTTTAAAAAGCAACATTAAGAACACTGCATTAAAATTGACTTGTAATAATAATACTCTCAAAACCAAAATATTTTGTTCAGAAGATGTTCATTTCGAGAAAAATAATTCCATTGGTAGAATTTTAGGTTTTGCTAACGACACAATTAAGGCAAATATAAGTTGTGAGTCTCAGTACCCAGTCAGTATTTTAGCAACAACCATCGTACGCATCGAATGTGACGTAGTTAGCGGATCATTCGTGAATGGGAAAGCAAGCCATATTATTTATGAGTTTGTGCCTAATGTACCACCCGGTTATAGAATTATTGAAATTCCTAAAAACTTAATCTATTTTCCAGTCAATCAAAGTTCAATTAGTGCAATTAATATTAGGTTGTTAGACGCTGATAATAGACAGATTAATTTACGTGGAGAAGACGTACAACTTTATTTACATTTTAGAAAAAAATGATTAATTTTAATAAAAACCCTACCTCATCAGGTGTTCAAGTCAGTTCCAAAAGAGCAATAAGTAAAAGAACACCGTTTGACTTAAAAAAGAAGGTTACTAAAAATAATAAAGAATTTCTAAAGCTAGTAGGCTTGTTAAAATGAACATATTAAATATATCTCAGCCAACGTCATACGATAACAGTATCGAGAGTTTTGAATATCATTCGTATAAGCCGTATGTAACAAGTTTCAACAATAATGATGAAATAAGAATACCAATCAATCAGCAAGATTTGTATGTGTTGCCGTCACGCAGCACTTTGTATATTGAAGGTAAAGCTGATGTATATAACAGTACCACTAAAGAAAAGGTAACAAGTGTGCATTTTGTAAACAATCCTGCGTTATTTCTATTCCAAGATATTCGATATGAGTTAAATGGAATAGAAATAGATAAAATAAAAAATGCAGGTATCACAACGACAATGAAGTCTTATTTGTCTTTGAATGAAAATGAATCCAAAAGTGCAAAAGTTTGGGGTTGGTCTCCTGCAGGAATAACCAATGTTACAAACGGAGTTTTCTCTGTCTCCATACCATTAAATAAAATATTAGGATTTGCAGAAGATTATGAAAAAGTTTTAATTAACTGTAAACATGAGTTAGTACTGTTGAGGAGCAACACAAATGTCAATGCAATAAAATTGAGTAAAGAGCAAATAGTGGAAAATATAACAATAAATAAAATCGTTTGGCGTGTTCCACATATTAAAGTGTCAGATCGAGAGAGAATTAATTTATTAAAGCATTTAGAAAAAGATCGAGCCATTACACTAGCGTTTCGTAACTGGGACTTGTATGAATATCCGTTACTACCCAAGACACGTAAGCATACTTGGGCTATTAAAACTTCATCGCAAACAGAGAAACCTCGATTTGTTATTATTGCCTTACAAACAAACCGAAAACATAATGCTCAAATGTCAATGGCTGAGTTCGACCATTGCAATGTTCGTGACGTAAGAGTGTTTTTAAATTCATCATATTACCCCTACGAAGGACTTAACATAAATTTCTCTGACAACAAGTTTTTATTAATATACGAACAGTATGCAAGGTTTCAGCAGTATTATCACGGACGTCGATCAGAACCGTTGTCGAGTTTAAAAGAGTTTAAAGATATTGCTCCTTTATTCGTTGTTGACTGTTCTCGCCAACAAGAAATGCTGAAGGGATCAATCGACGTAAGAGTAGAAATCGAAACAGATCAAGAGATACCTGATCAGACCGCTGCATACTGCCTTATACTGAACGATTGCATATTTGAATATAAACCACTGAGTAACATTGTGAAAAAGCTATCATGAATAACGATACTATTATAGTGGATGTGCAAGGATTTAAGGATTTGAAAAATAATTTTATTGTAAAAGAGTTATCAATAGCAACTAAAAACCATACGCAGACGTTCTTAATTAAGCCACCATATGCTTTTAAAAACCTAACAGATGAAGAAAAGAAGCAAATCCGGTGGTTAGAAAGGAATCGCGGGCTCAAATGGAGTCAGGGATTCATTGATTACCGTGAATTTAGACGAATAATAGTTCCGTATTTAAGCAGTAAGAAGGTATTAGTAAAGGGATTGGAAAAAGGAATATGGGTTCGCGAGCTATGTCAAGATTGTGAAATAATGGAGTTGGAAGAAATAGGTTGTCCTAACTTTTTAAAATTATATAGTGATTACCATGTAGATGTAAATAAATTTAATTGTGAGTACCATAAAAAAATGTGTGCTTTAAAAAATGTTCTGTGTCTAAAAAAGTGGTACACTTTAAATGTTAATTGAGTTATTAATGTAATAAAGTATTTTCCTCAATAAATCAAATGTGTATAAATATCTTTTTGTTTAATTACTAAAAGTAAAAAGGGTGAATGAAACGATCTTAGTATTCAATTCAATAATATTTATTTTAGAATTTCTTAAAAACTATAACTATATCCACAAACTTTTTTTGATATATTGCTAATGATAGCCTCTGTTTGATCCATTATGGGGTCAATATGCTCTGTTACCACATACTGCGCAGATAATAATGGATCAGTATGATTTGTTTCGAAGTCCACCACTTCAATCTTAATTAATCGACGACCTTGAATCGGCGTACTTTTCATCACGTAAGAATGAGAATGCTTCAGATAACTTCTTCTTTTTCGAAGTCTCTTCTTGGTGATATTATTCACCACCTTGTTATACAGCTGGGAATCGCCTCGCCGTTCATCTGCTCTCCAATTCGGATACTCCTCTGTAAATCCCTCGAGCATATCTTGAGCGTTCTGTTCAAAAGTGGGAGATGACGGTTGTACGAACTCCTTGTTGATGCTGAGCGACACCAGGTTCTCTTGAGTATTCTAAAACATAAAATAAAATAGTTTATTACATACATAAAACCACGACTATTATCCCCGAAGGGTTAGTCAGCGACTACGCAAGGAGGACAGCAAAAGCAGTCCTTTACCATAGCCCACTTTTCACCAAATAACGACACAATTACAACACAAATAAAATTAATTTATAATCATACAAAATTATTTAAACTTACCATGTTGATATTATCTAGCTGGACTACTGACGCCTTCACTTTAATAATTGAAATTGAAACTAATTTGAAACCCATTTATATTAATGTACATGATGACACAGCAAGACAATATAGGTAGTAAAACATGTAATTAATGGACATTTCAGCAAAATAAAAAGAAAGAATTGATATTATTAAAGAATGATTAACTTGCCAATAACGTGACCTGATTTGTATTAATTAGGTTTCATATTACCTTATAATCAGAAGAGTACAACCTACTCTGAATTTGACTTGTTCAAACTTGTTTGCGTTAGAATTTTCTTACTTATTTACCGTCAATGTTTTATTATACAAAGATATATAATAAATTAAATAAAAATGCAAGTTAGTCGGTTACTTTTATATTTTATTAGGTATATTAATACAGCTGGGTAGAGTAAATTTTACATTACATTTCATAATCTAAGTTAGATTTCCTATTCAAACAATAAATGAATCTGAGCAAAAGCAACAACTTACATATTTTTTAACAATTTTTATAAATCAAAATATTCATTATATGTACCTACTTAAGTATATTGAAAAACTGGTTACAATAGTTTATAAAAAGTTAATATTATTTTAAATTCAACCAATGAATCTTAGTAATGGTAATAAATAATAATACATTTTTTTATTTCTCAAGCCTTAAGTATAATATAACTCTAATATAATATATCTAAATCATAGTCATATATCTAAATAATAGAATTTAAAAACACAGTGAAAAAAATAATTGCTAAAATATATAATCCCAGTGGCCCCAAGACATAGTAGATATTTTATTTTTTAATATTACGCGTTTGTCATCATTACCTGACAAAGCTATCTTGTTCTGTTCTTGGGTAAATATTTCATGCTTTAAGGATTTAAAAATTATGTTTTTCTTTCTTAAAAAAGTATTTTTGTTTAATACGTTATTGTAATCTTCGAAATGTACGTTTTTCAAAACCTGTTTCTGTATACCTTTAGCCCTTTTTAACTCCTCTTGTACTGTTTTTATACAGTATAATTTTGATCGTAAACCAACAAATTCAGAAATTAAATTTCCACCTAGTTCATCTTTGAAAAGACCTGGTACTTTTTTGTTAAGACCAGGTATACCGTAACAGTTATTTAATGGATAATTACTAGTATCAAAATATCTAAGGAAATTCAACTTTAAATCTGTATAAAAATCTTTGCTTTCTATTGAATAAAGAAAACTGTCAGTATCCGTATAACAAAGCTTTAATTTTTCCCGATAAAAAGGTTTCATAATAGAGTAATGAAAATCAAACATATGACTTTTGGATATTTCTAATACAGAAAAGCCAATATATATGGGTTTGTCTAAAGTAATTGTCTCGGGTTTCATTTGAACAGCTATAAAATTTTCTGTAAAAATAGTAGCACTATGGAAATTTGGTCGAGCTATTAGTTGCTCAGCACCGAAACTTTTCTTTGTTATATTCTTTTCATCATTCCACTTATTAACCAACTTCACGCTGACCCTTTTCTCGGTGTCTTCTAGTGTTTTACCAAATATACTATTATTTAAAAGTTTGAAGAAATCTTGTTCAAATATAGATTTGGCCTTTTTTCGTAACTCAGTGTTCATATCAATGTACTGTTTTAAGTATGGACTCTGATTGAATTGAATTACTCTATGTATTTTTTTTAGCAATAAACCATGTTTTAGACATGTTTTCAGATGGGAAAAATGAATGACATAAAAAAACTTATCGTATAAGTTTGGTATCAATTTCGAAGTTTTAGATCCTGGAGGAGCAAATTTTTGAGCACAGAATGGAAAATCGTTATGATAATTATGCAAATGGAAAGGGTATTCTAAGTCTACTTCGAGTATATAGCCAATGTCCCCGTCAATGGGTATATTATGAAAATCAATTTTTGAAATTTCTAGTTCACTTAATAACTTAAAATTTGAATGAGGTAAATAAGCGCACATAGCATAACCATAAAGATTATTACAATCAATATAAACAAGGAAGTTATCACTTTTTGCGGGGTCATAAGTTTGTAAGTACTTGTTATTGGCTTTCGAATATCTTGTAGAACATAAACATATACCACCGCGTATGCCTTTTTGTATCATTCTTATTATTTCCAAATCATTTATTAATTCTAATTTAACATCTGTTTTTAATAGCATAGCGTCAAAACTTAGGCTAGGTGCTGTTAAGTAAAAAGAAGGATCCAGTTTATAATTCGTCTTACACGTTTTTCGAAAACTTTCGAAGACGTCCGCTAGTAAGAGTACATCTGACTTAAGATATAAATCAGTGTATTCTCCAAGGCTCCGTAATTCAAAGGTTTGCCATACTCTTTTTGCGTGTTCATAATCTACTATTGATACGTTGCAATTGTGCAATTTACTAAAAAAGCATTTATAAGGAGGTATTTCTTCTTCATCATAAGAACTCCAAGTAGTGACGTATTCGTAAGGATAAACCCCTTTACGTCTAAGTAAATTAAAATGTTCCTGAGAAGGAAAAAAAAAAGATAGATGTTTAAAATCAATTGTATTTAAATTTGCAACTAGCTTCTCTAGGCTTGTGCCTAAAAATTTAAAAGAATCGACAAAACGAACAGGTATGATAGCTTCGTTACTAATTTGAAAAAATTTGGTAAACGATATGTAATTTTCTTTATTTTTTGCAATCACTTGTATCCTACCTGATAATTCTCCTAACTGTCGTATGAAAAGATGACTGTCGTAACCAGCTAAATTATGAAAAAATATGGGAACGAACTTAGGCAAACAATATTTTATATTACAATAAGAATGAGCTGCACCACGATATCGTCCAGTAAGATGACAGTGATCTTTTACTTTGTCGTCAAATAATATTTTGTTACAAAGATAACAGTTTTTAGCTTGAGCAAAATTGGTTCTATCTTTATCTGTTAAGAACATAGGGACCGATGAATGCAAAATATTATAAATTACAGTTATATCAGATAGAAGGTTATCAAAAAATTTATTCACACAGTCAGGTCCTCGATAAGACACATATTTATTAAGGGAGCTGTCGTAGGAGCATACAACGTAGTAAGCAAATGCAGCTGGTACATGCTTTTGCGTAATCGTTGTGCAACTTGTTTCAGAATTTGGTTCAACTGGCTCTAACAAAGATTCAAAGTCTGCGTATAAAACGAAAGGCATGTCTTGCATGCGTTCATAATGTTCAAATTGTATTCGAGTTCCTTGATTAGGTAAAATTGTTGCTACACCACTGCAAACGTGGGCTTCGAGTTTAAGATTGTTATCAAAAAATATCATACAATCCTCACATAAAAATATTTTGGAATGATGTTTAGTTAACTGCTTGCGAAGTAATTTAGCTAAATCTTTAATTAGACAGTAATGCGTACGTTTTCCATTTTCGAGAAAAAGCATGTTGACGTGATGTCTTTTACGTAATTCGCATTTGTACAGAGGTCCAACAACCTTACTGCTATTTTTAAGGCCATAAACATTAATACTTATGTTGGGATTATTCTTTTCAAAAATTCTTATATCTGTGAACCCTACTGGAAATGTCATATTTTTAACTTTAAGTACACTTTCAAAATGCGGATATGCGGTGGTTCGATTTGCGTTATTTTTTGCAGGAAAAAGTGATGCCATGACACACCATAAAAAGCAGTAATCATCCGAATTTTTAATGTTGATACATGCACGTTTGTTTTTTATAGCGTTAGGTAAATCTAAGTAACCTGAGGCTCTCAACGGGTTATATTTGTTTATATTTACTTCTAGATACAAGCTTCGTAAGTAAGCCCAACCACTATCTCTTTCCTCAAATTCTTCAACTTTTTTACAAATTTTATGGCTAATGTTTGTATACATAGCATCAAAATTATAACTTTTATGTAAGATAATGTTTTCAGTAGCAAAAGATTTCGTTGAAATCGAGTCATCCTTATGCAGAAAAAATTCAGAAAACAATTCGAAATTTACTTTAAGGTTTGTATAAGCCTCAATTCGGGTTGAGAGTAAAAGTTTCACGCGGAGGCGCAATTGCGATAAAAAATCTGCAGGAGCAAACACATGCATACGTTCTTCAACGTCCTCGCATTGAACACGGTACGACGCTATGCGACCGCGAAGAGCGCTATGCACTTGTTCGATACCCTCGCTCTCAATTACAGAACTATTATTTTTGTGTAAAATACTTTTTAAATGAGCAGAGAAAGCATTATTTTTAACGGATAAGTTGCAAGTTGAACAGAATATAGTCTTAACCATTATGATTTTGTTTTCACTGTGTTAAAAAATTACAAGAGGTAAAAGTAGTTTTTAAGTAAAATGTATAAAACCTAACACACATATAATATATAAGTAAAACTAGTTAAGTCAAAATTTACCGAAGAGAGTGTAACTAGTTAATATGTAGTACCTAGCTGACTGTGACTATTTTTTCTTTTTATCACTAAAGAATACCCCCTCTTCAGTAAATTTTGATTTGGCTAATTTTATGAATTTTTTTATAGTCAACAATTCAGGAGACTCAGCTTCGCCTTGTAGTCGAACCCAAATTATTGCCTTTTCACACCTTTCAAGACCGGTGAGGCTACGCACCTCCTCAGCGTCGTAGAGACGCAGCTCCGCCACCAGTTCACCGTCGAGCTTCGCAGTCCGACGCGTTACCCCGCCTGGTACTCGTCGCGTTAGTACACTGTCGAAGGTCTGGTCTGTCTTGCGTGGAGGCGGCGAAACTTCGTTATCTGACTCTGAATCATTTAACCAGTCTAAAGCGGAGCTAGACCCTTCTTGTTTTTTCACAATCGTTGTTGAAGTCTTAGGCACCGACGACGAGTACAGGCATTTCTTCTTAGAGCTAGAAAGATAAGAAATGTAATTAAAAACTAATTATTAATATTGACGATATACGAAATAACATAAAATATATTAACAGGTTTTAAAAGTAATCAACGCAAATTACCTTATGCTTTCGTTGTCCGAGTCAAATGAATTGGCTAACACACAGCTTTTCTTGGCAGAGCGTTTAACTTGCTTGCTTTCAGACCTAAAATAACAATAAATATTAGTGACATTAACATTTAACATATGACAGTAAATACTAGTACGATTAAATAATAACATTTGCTGGTCTAGGTCACTGCTCCTCTACAGACCTTCTTTAATAACTTCTTTACACATAGAGAGAGATCCGTGCTTCGGAAGGCATGTTAAGCCGTTGGTCCCGGATGTTGTCGTAAGATGACAGTCGTTAAAACCCACCGACCCGCATTGGACCAGCGTGGTGGGTTATGGCTTAATATCCCCGTGCTATTATTCACGTGGGAGGTCTCTGCCCAGCAGTGGGACGTTTATAGGCTGATGATGATGATGATGATGACATAGAGAGAACGGACCATAGCCCACCACGCACACCCACAGCGGTTTGGCGGTGCTAACGGTTGCAGATGCAGAAGGGATCAACCGTTGACATACCTTACAAAACATATACGAAGTCGAGCAAACACAACATTGCTAATAGAAAAATAAAAATATTTAAAACTTACGAACATTGTTTCGGTGTATATCTTCTGGATGATTCTCGTAGCGATGTCAGAGTACCGAAGCACTAAATATTAATAACTTAGGCGTAGCTTAGGCGTACTAGTGGTCGATCTGACTTAGGAAGCACTGATACGACAACTACCATTTTTCGGGTATTTATTGGAGAAAAGTGTTTAACAGCAATTTTACTAAGCAGGAGTGATCAACTTTTTTTTTTTTTTGCTTGTATACAATTAAACTATTAGTGCTAGTTTTTACTTTCAAGAATAACACCGTATGTAAAAACTGTTAATTCCAAATTTTTTTTTTTTATTATTATTGCTTTTATTACAAACCAAATAGGTACATATTGGGCTTATTATAAACACATACATTATCTAAGTAAAGCAAGCTTAATCGGTAGCGTAACCTTCTGTACTACAAACCGTTACCTATACGATGTACACATAAATGCTTGCATTCATCAAACCATTAGCCTGAGCCTTTTTCGCGTTATAGTCAAGTACCTACCTAACCACTACATTAGCTGTTATATTTTAACGAGTGTACGTTTAAGCAAAAGTAATTAAATAAGTATTACAATGTTATAAATAAATATGTGTTATTAGTAGCAAGAAAGGAAGTAATTACAAAATTGAAGCAATGTTTGTAACCTCTGTTTTTTTAAATTTTAAGCAAAATATTTAGTTTATCGATTAGTGCGAAAACTTGCAGCGAAAGTATTTTACATTTCCTGTGTAATTGCTAACCTTTCGATAAAGCGCTGACGACGATTGTCCGGATGTGCAACATTAGGACTGTTTTCACTAAGCATGAAATTTACTATTACATTTCATCTCATGATCGTCTTAACGAGAGTTTCATAACCACCACAATCACAGATCGAGTTCACCACTAGGTACCTCATCGAGTTCCTCACACTCTAACCCTGTCATTAATAAACGTTGATTAAAGTTACACTTAGGATTAAATTGACGCTGTCTCTATCTGTCTTCTTTAACAAAAACGAGACAGCGTCACTTTAAACCGAGGTGTAACATTTGGCCATTTTTATTAATGAGACGGTAAAAGTTAAACATTTTGATGTACGTACTAAATTAAACAAATGTCTCGGTATGTTACAAGTTAGCCGCTCGGATATCGAGAGACGCGGGTTCGATTACCGTGAGGCAGTCTATTTTTATAACTTCGGTGTTTATGTACTCATATTATTCCCACAATAATTAAATCTAACCATATTTAGTGGGTACGTATTCAAATCGACATTTGCTTTATAAGTTAAACCATAATTTGAAAGGTACTGTTATGAAAATCCTATCTGATCACTTGTTGCTAAACGTGACTTCAGCATGACGTAATTAATTGTTACTTGTTGCTCTGTCTATCCCACTTGTGGGAATACGCCGTGATGTTTGTGTTTGTATGTATTATGAAAATGTATGTTTAATGCGTTTGTCAATTAAAACAGTATAGACTTAGCTTTATCTTTCTAATTGTGTTTATGTTAAAGGTTATTCCCATTCTCCCACAACAAAATGGCCCAAAGTCCTCCCCAGAAAAAATACAAATATATTAATTTTCATGCTCCTCCGTGATAAAAAATGGTCATCATCATCATCATCATCCAAAAGACGTTCACTGCTGGACAAAGACCTCCCCCAAGGATCCCCACCACGTCCGGTCCTGCGCCGCACGCATCCAGCTGCTACCTGCAATCTTCACCAGATCGTCGGACCACCTTGTTGGAGGCCTGCCCACACTGCGTCTTCCGGTGCGCGGTTGCCACTCCGATCTGCCCCAACGGCCGTCGGTTCTTCGAGCGATATGCCCTGCCCACTGCCACTTATGTTTAGCAATTCTTCGGGCTATATCGGCTGCCTTAGTTCGTCTACGGATCTCCTCATTTCTGATTCGATAATATCTTTTATAATATTTGGTCTTTGGAGGAGTATAGGAATTGATGTATGGATTTCTTATATTTTCCAAACAAATTTTTGATGGCGCTTGGGAATAACCCGTATTAAAATTGTTTTCGTTAGCATTGAAACGGGAAGTTTCAAAGTCGAACTCGTAGTTAATGTATGTGTGTGTGTGTTTGTGTGTGTGTGTAGTGATTGCATACGTTGTTGTTTGCGGGATTGATATAAATAAGGTAACTAACAATTCCCTGCACAGTTGTCTGCATTGACTTAGATCAAAAAATACAAGTGTTTTTTTTATGAGAACCTTGAAAATGTGTTGAGTAGATCAGAGTCGACAATGACAATTGGCAACTGATTCTAATCAAAATACACAAGTGTTTTCCTTGGATCGAGGTTGAGGTGTTTCGGCATAAAACCTTTTCTTCCAATTGTTGAAAACCTTGAAAATGTGTAGAGTAGATCGGAGTCACCGTATACTGAAATGAAGTTTGGTTTAAAAACACAAGTGTTTTCCTATGGGTCGAGGTTCAACTTTAGCAAATGTTATTCATAGTTCAACTTATTCGGGGATCCAGTCCTGGGAGACCAGGAAGCCCCATCCAGCTTAAGTTGTGCTGTAATTCCATATTGTTAAAAACCTTCGCATTCATTAGACGAAATCCTTGAAAATGTGTTAAGTAGATCGAAGTCGTTGTATACAGAAATTAAACTATTACATACTGGATTCTGATCAAAATACACAAGTGTTTTCGTATGGGTCGAGGTACTACTTTGATAAATGTTATTCATAGCACTAACTTATTCGGGGATCCAGTCCTGGGAGACCAGGAAGCCCCATCCAGTTTAAGTTGTGCTGTTATTCCATATTGTCAAAAACCTTCGCATTCAGTAGACGAAATCCTTGAAAATGTGTTTAGTAGATCGAAGTCGTTGTATACAGAAATTGAAATATGAATTCGATTAAAATACACAAGTGTTTTCTTATGGGTCAGGAATAAAATTTGACAAATGCAACTATATGATACACCTTGGAGCGTGGTGGCAAATAAAAACCGTATATGACGGATACTTAAGTTTAATAATGTGATCTCAATGATGAATCGAAACTATATTACAAAATGGCATTATAAACAATATAGAATAAATTGACCAAGCGCCTTCGGAAAGACTGAGGAGCGTAGCTGTTAATGGTATATTGCTATTTTAATCGTGTAGGCGCTTACGTCTAAACAACACTTATTCCGTACTGAGAGTTCACTAAGTCACATTCATTTATAGTTGTGCTGTAATTCCATATTGTCAAAAGCTCCTGCATCCTATGAACGAAAGACCTTGAAAATGTGTAAAGTAGATCGCAGTCGTTGTATGGGATTCTAGATCACGAGAAGTCGATTAGACATTCTAAAACACGAGAAGTCGATTGGACATTCTAGATAACTTTTTGACGTTGACTGAGCGAGTGGCAGTGATTTTCAAAAGTAATATTAGTCTAGATCACGAGAAGTCGATTAGACATTCTAAAACACGAGAAGTCGATTGGACATTCTAAATCACTTTTTGACGTTGACTGAGCGAGTGGCAGTGATTTTCAAAAGTAATATTGGGACATTCTAGATCACTTTTAACGACATTGATCGAACGTCAGTGAGATCAATGGAGTGAATCGATGAAGTCGATTGGACATTCTAAATCACTTTTTGACGTTGACTGAGCGAGTGGCAGTGATTTTCAAAAGTAATATTGGGACATTCTAGATCACTTTTAACGACATTGATCGAACGTCAGTGAGATCAATGGAGTGAAAAGTGATCTAGAATGCCCAATATTACACTACTTAAGTATCAGCTTATATTTTACTAATAGGTATCGGATGTATATTTTTTAATACTTTGAAGAGTGTAGCAATATAAGGCCGCATTGTACCCCAGGGAAAGCTAAAAATGCCTGTTTGGTCATTTCAGTATTAGAAATCAAACATCACAGTACAGCTATGCTTATTTGCTATAACTTTTAGTATTTTTCTTGTAATAGGAACCCAGTCTAGACCTTTTAGGTATTCCAAAGTAATGATGGTACGATATTATCATACTTCTGTTAATTATTTAAAATGAATAATTAATTGGTAACAACTTTAGGGAAACAATTAAAATTTTATCGGCCTACGGTAACAGATTACATGCCTAGATAGGACCCACATCACTTCATCGTAAATTTTATTTAGCACCGTAACTTAATTATCCCTACCTTATTAGTCTGAATTAATCTAGCCTGGCCCCGCGGCCCACGTACCTAGTTTATGTACGCACAGCGTGCTCACACCGTACTGTCCTCCCTTAACTAACAATATATGAGACATCTACCTATAGATTCCTACATCTTTCCTCACTTGAAACACCTATGTTTTGTCGAACTAACAGTCCCTACTTGTGTACCTTGCAATCTAGGCCCAAGCCACATTTAACTTAATTTCGTGGTGAGTTGTGTAAGCCGAGTCGCCCCTGCAAGCAACAGACTTCTAAATGGACTATCAATCGAGCCAGTATACTCAGAATGTAAAACCTAACACTACACTGTATGTAAGGAGGCGGGACGGTTTTGGACGGGGTTGTACGTGCCCACCTCCAGCTAATTGGTGTCTGACCTATCTTCAATTTTTACTAGGGAGACAACTGTCTCTCCCCCGTTATTCTCTCGAAGATAGTGTATTATTTAGCGTTTTATCAGATAACGCCGGCATTATTGAATACAGTCAAATGCCTCCAGACCGAAGTCTGTTGAAACCACATTAGTTTTTGTTGGCACCGTTACTCGTGTCCACTAATGTGATCCAGAATACTTCATTCTGTTATAGTTATTCGAGTCGCGATAGCAAGAATTTTACTTTAATATTCACTTCTATTTCACAACCAATGTTAGTTAAAATCGCAACTCGAATATCACTTAGCGCACTAAAAAGGCTCGGACGCTCGTTTTCCCGTATGAGTTTTTACCGCACTCTTAAATCGGACCGCGCCTCCGACGTCTAATAATTGAATGCCCGCTAATTTTCCTCCCTTTTCCCAAGCATCTTAACTTTCGCGCCACGCGCGCCTAACATCCCTCCCCAACATTCCGCTTTTCTTCCCTTCAACCAATCGCTAGCTGTTTCCCGATGCGCCTCGCCTTCGCATCGCTTATTATTTGTTATACGCGAACTTCGCGTTGCGCCACGTGGAGATAACATCCTACCTCTCTTTCTATCTTTTTCCCAACCTCTCGCTCGCTCATTGCCGCCGTTCGCCGCGCAATTCTAAAGTTTTTCCATAATCCACCCAAATCTCGTCAGATAGCCAATATTACATGTTTGAATATCTAAATGTAGCCTTCTATTAACAATTCCCTCTCAATAATCATCCACTTAAGCCAATAATCCTGTATTTTGTGAAATTATAAAAAGTTCCGTATTCCGACCATAGGTGGCGCCCGCCCGTATGTGCACCGGCTTGCCAACCTCGCAAGGCCACACGGAGCAGTCCCCGCGAAATTCAAACTAAAGATAAAGCCCTAGACCATAGTCAAACTAGCAACCTTACGCGAAGCTCAAGTAAATAACTCACGCTAGACGGCGCCTATGTCGCAAGGGGCACGCAGAGCAGTCCCCGCGAAATTCAAAATAATGATAAAGCCCTAGTCCACTGACCATTATTCTGAACTAGTTTATTATTCCCTTTTCATGCTTATAATATTAATGGTGCTACGCATTAATATTTATTTTAGTGCTACTCCCATACATTCCTTACTAACGGACGGTTACCATTCATTCTGTACCGTTACAGCCGCCCCCCATAGAATTTAAGCAGATAAATTACCACTCTTTTCTGCGGCGAATTACATCTTAACCCTGTACTTAATTAAGTACAAAATAGCACGTCCTTCCTTGACAACCTCATTGTCATCCTAGCCCTCTTCCTCAAAGATATTCCTACTATTTATAGTTCCTTCGTAATCCCTAAGGACTCCTTCCTCAATAAGCATTCCCATTGCAAAATAGCCCACACCCCTCATTCTATTCAACTGATACAAAATCATAATTGCATACCCAGTTCTCGTGTTCGAAACGAAATCCCAGTAAACTTAGTTTTGGCAAATATTTCCCAATAACTTAGACATCTACCATTTCTTTAATCATTCACAACCTCCGAATAATGATTTGCCTTTTGTTTACCATCATAACAACATATCATAATATAATTTAAATCAATATAACAGTCTCTTGCGCTGTCTACTAACGCCCCCTAGCGAAAAACTCTTCAACTCTATGACGATTCCGACTTAAAGTTTATAACATCTTCCGAACCATTCAATTATTCTATTCTTTAAATTATTTTCCTAGAATAATTTCAAGTACATCTGTCATCATGGCCTTCTTTTAACTTACGTCTTTTCTTACAACTTGTTTCGCATCTAAATGTTGCAACCTAGGGATCGAACCTGGGATCTTCCGTGGGTGAAGCATCAACCACTTCGCCGTCACGGTCTTTAGTTCCAACTAGGTTAATGAATAATATTTAATATTTTGAATTAAAACTTTCCTTCATACTTCAACGCTACCAATCTTATCTTAACTTATATAATTACCTAAGATAACGAAACGTCGGAACAATTGTCTACCTCAGGCAGGGATCGAACCCGCGTCCTCCACAATCCCTAATTAGCTACTTCCTTCAACCGAAACCTATTTTCTTCTCCGCGGATAAGAAATCTTAACCAAACCCCCATAACAAACAAAACCAGTAGGCATACCATCATCGACCCAGAGTTATAACTTTATTTTAGATGAGATACATCTAATGTCTAATCCTGCAAATAACCGAGATAGAATACTAGACTCGCTTCCGTCCGGTACGCAGTGACACCGTGCATACAAATAAAGGTCTTAACGCCTTACAATAAGGTAGTCGATCGTAAATACTTATGAATAAACTCATTCACTCTAAGGGGGTACGCATCTCGAAACACGTCCTTGAGTTTTGAACTAGATACCCCGTAGTTTAGAACAATTAGAAGTTTGTGCGCTATTAATCTCTGTCTAACTGTCAATATATACGTCATCGATAAGTACTTGTAAATACCCCGGTACGCGCTGGACATTGTATACCAATTGACAAGTACTGAGCTTATGCGTATAAGCAAATACTTATCCCAAAACCTATCTAATAACTATGTCTCATCCCTAGTTATTACTATGTATGAAAGACAACATTTAGTCTCATTTGCTAAAATATAATACGTCAATATCCCCTTACTTTCCTATACCTTTGAAAAATATCATTTTCTTATTAAATTAAACATACCGGTAACTATCTTATCCGCCCCCACAACTCTACTTAACTTCCTACCTTTTATATTACTAATAACGGTCAAATCGGTAAATAATAAGTCATTAAAGGTGACACTTCGTCTTAGTATTCATGGTAATTAATATCGTGAGTTCCTTCTCGTATTTACTGAATTCCAAACTGCGTGATTTTAAGTGCTAGTTTCCCCCTCTTTTTTTTCATTAGATGATTTTAATTTTACACTCGCACAAGACACATTATTAAGATGGTAATCTCCCGAATGTTTGTAACTCTAATTGGTTACTCCTTAATTACTCTACTCTACTTTCAGCCTTCCGTCCAGATTGTAAAATTCCCCAGTAGCGCGAGTTCCACTGATAACGCTAAAATGAAATGCTATCAATAACCTCATTTCCGCAGCTAACGGTAATACCTCTCTGTTGGTCAGTCAAGCATATTTACCCTGGTCCACACTCCATAAGGCATCCTCGAATGGAATTACCCTACAGCGGAATTCTCACAACTTTTAGAAAGGCTAGTTTCGGCGGTGAAGCTTAAGTGGGGACTACTTAATTTTATTGTGTGCTGAGTAACTCCCAATTCTACAGCACACTTCTGAAACTTCGATTCAATTAGTTCACCAGGTAAATCAAAATAAACCCTACACGCTTAACTAAGTTCTATTTGTGTCCAGTGCGGCTAAACAATGATCGGACACCCTAACAAGCTACTTTCACTAATTTAACAGTGCCAATTAAGAATGTTCCCTTGTGTCTTCTATAAATTTTATTGTGTGCATAGACGACCAAAGACCTCGCTTTCAGCATTACATTCTTCGTTGGACCCGCTTGGTTAAATACACTATTCAAAATTCTAAAATTACAATTGAAATTGTCAAAAGTACGAACATTATGCTATAGAGAATTTCTCTAATATCGTTATCCAACCTTTTCGCACTATTTAATCAGGCATATTTCAATTCAAGTATTTATTTTAATTTATAATGACCAATCTTCTCCACCCCTGTTCACATATTTTTAGCCATTTCTATCCACAACTGCGGTGAGGATAATCGGTTAATGAACAAAACATCCTATAAACATTCTATGTTACTACCACAATCACAAGAAATATTCACTAGGAGGATTATCTATCATACAGCTGACTATAACAAAATGAGTCCCCCTTATCCTTCTCCGTTCCTTTTCTAACGTAGAAGACAGCAACAGACAATTAATATTTAATTACCTATAATTTAGAACAACCCTAGGTAAAATGCTACCACAAAACTAGAATAGAACAGAATAGAACTAACCGAACTATACAAAACTAGAATAGAACAAAATAGAACTAACAGAACTAGACTTTTGTATTCACACTTGCAAATAAAATATCTTTATCTTTCCGTGATGAATGATTTTGATAACACTATTTCATCAACTCAATGTCCCGGCCTACATACCTATGTGAAAACTGCCAATTAATTAGTTTGTTTATAACAATCTAGATGCAACATGTAGTTTACATTAAAACTAACAATTTTAAGGTTGTGTCATAACTTCGACAATAACCTACCTTAGCACTAATTTTAATCATCTACAATTACATCACGTACATATTAGATGCCAATAATCTAGATTATTTAAGAATTCTAGCAATTCATATTATAAATAACCAAACAAGATAATCCCGCCGTGACAGTCTGCGCTCACCTTGCCACAAGTCAAACGCGTTTCGTTCGTCCTATCATTTCTAAACCTGTAGACATTTACTTTGTACTAAAACAAATCATTGAGTTAATAATTATTTGTCAATTGTTAAGCAAACCTATTTAATTTCATAATAACAATTTTAATATAGTAGTATTAGAATAATATTCTAAGGTTTCAGGTCTCACCTCGGGAAAATAAATTAACTATTGACTCTAAAATCTACTACTCATAAATTTATTATTTTCTTCTGACATATAAAGATAGGCTATGACTCTAGGTCGGGTTTAGTAAACTTTGAACTATGCCTACCTCCACGATAACCTCGGTTAAATATATATATCCGCAAAACGAAATATGTCCAATACAGCCGATTTTACTAAATTTAAATTATGCTACTAAACAGTACGTGTCCTAAGAACGTCACACATCCGAAACCCATTTCATTACTAATGTAGTTACCCATCTAAATTAAAATTGGTACCTGTCGACGCGAGACAACATCTAAATAATTACTTTGTATGATTCGAATTGTGATAGTTGATTTTGTATTGTAATCTTGATAACGCAATATCAGGGATTTACTTGTTAATAACTTTTACACTAAGAGATTTATTCTCAGCTCGCAATATCAGTCGCTTTATTTCCGGCTTGAATGTTTCTGCGGATTATGAGTTTAAAATTATCGTACAACTTAAAATTGTGGTATATAAAATCGATCACTGTTTTATAAGTAGCTTGTGTTAACTTTTAAAATAATAAAACGATTTAACTAATGATTATGACGTGACATCCGCCCGCAACTCGCCTTTATAATTGATGTGATAACATACGCTATTGTTATCCCTATAGCATAACAGTGCTATAACTCGTTAATTTTGCAGTTAAATCTCGACTTCAAGCCAGTCAACTATTTTTTTTTCTACCACTATTATTATATTTTTCTTTCGATCCCTATTTTGCTCCCAAGCTCAATTAATATCCACCTTCCACAATTATCCATCATCCGTCAATCTTAGGTATCCTCGAGAAGTATTTTTTTTTCTTCTCTACTAATTTGCCTATCGTATTCCTACTAACATCTCTTTAGCATGTATAATTCCTACCGTTCCTCAATTAAATATAATTAAATGCCAGCTCTAAGATATTTATAAATATAATATTTTAGTGTTGTGTGTGTATAGAATCAAACTTCGACTAGTCAATGATCCCTAGTAAGTCGGCATGGTTGCCCTAGAAGAACCACCAACTAATCAAAGCTAGCGTTTGGGATACACGTCAGAATATTCTCCTTCGGCACTACCCGTTTCAGTCAATACCAGCCTCTTGTACAAGTGCCTCTTACGAGTTAACCACAAGCAAAGCTACTAGCTTATGTAGACGCGGTCAAGCATCCGATTCAATGTTTTTGTCTGTAAAATGGGTGATTATGTTTTGCTTTGAGTACTGTAACTGAGTATTGTAACAAGTACTGATTGGATATGATTTATAAAATATTCTTACAAGATTCCCCCATTATGCAGCCAACGACAAGTGAAGGGGATGACTTAGCGGGAGGCGTATAGCACGACAACGAACGCTCGCCACTTTGCTTCAGGCGCTCGGATGGAACAGACGTGCTCTTGCTCATTTAATTCTATTAGATTTTTGTTATTATCTATTTCGTTATTTGTCTTTATTTAAAATTAAATCATTCGGATAGGGTATTTGTGTTTTCTTTTTTTAAATTAATAACTTTCGTGGTATTTAAGATCAGAAGTGGGATAGGACTCTCGTGTTTTATGCCATTTTAAGCTTTGTTTCCTGGCACTAGTAAATTCAGTTCGTAATTTTTCTCAAAAAGTCAAATCATACGCTTACGTTTATGATTATTTTTGTTTTTTGAATTTCCTGGATGGTTGAATAGGTAATCAGTGTGGAATTACTGTAAGTACGTACGTTTTAAGATAAGTGTTAGAGATAATCTGGTGAGTTTTTGATCTAACTACCCTCATTTGATATTTTTTTTCTTGTCTTTTGCAATAAGGAAATTCTTTGTGTTTTAATACGTGTTGGAACGTGTTTTATTTTTTAGCTTTCTAGATATTATTTATTTTAAGCTTGATAGCTACTCATTACTTAATGCTTAAGCAGATAACTACCAAATGAAAGTCAAGTTGATTACGAGGTGTGCTTGCTGTTATTTTTACGTAAGTGCTGAATTTTACCATCTTTTTTTCGCTTTACGTTATTAATTATGCCAAGTCATAATCGCCGAAGTAGAAGTCTGTCAAGAAACAGAGATTCTAGGTCATGTTCTAGGCATATTCGCAGACCAGCGCAGGCCGCTTTCCCCCCGGCCGAGCCTTTCGATTGTTAGCGAGTTGTCTTTCCCGAGCACCCGAGGTATCGAGTGGTTGGTGAAGATTCAGCTGGAGAGCAGTGTCGAGCATCGGTGGGCCAGTCGTCACCGAGACCTCATTCCGCGTGCACCGTGGCGTGCGCTGCTGCGTGCGCTGGCGTGCACCGTGGTATGCACTGCTATGTGCGCTGCGTGCACTATGGCGTGTACTGCTGCGTGCACTGCTGCGTACGCTGGCGTGCACCATGGTATACACTGCTATGTGCGCTGGCGTGCACTATGGCGTGCACTGCTGCGTGCACTGGCGTGTACAGTGGCGTTCGCTGCTGCGTGCACTGGTGTGCACCGTGACGTGCGCTGGCGTGTACCGTGGCGTTCGCTGCTGCTTGCACTAACATGCACCATGGCGTGCACTGCTATGTGTGCTGATGTGCGCTGGCGTGCAATACGGCGTGCACTGCTGCGCACCGTGGCGTGAGCTGATGCGTGTGGTGGCTTGCACAGCTGGATGAGTGCATTGGCGTGCACCATGGCGTGCTCTGCTATGTGCGCTGGCGTGCACTATGGTGTGCACTGTATCATGCACTGGCGCGCACTGCTGCGTGGACTAGCGTACACTGTTCCGTGCACTATCGTGCACTGTTGCGTGCACTGGCGTGCACCGTTGCGTGCACTAGCGTGCACCATGGCGTGCACTGTTGCGTGCACTGCCGTGTAATATCGCATGCACTGCTACGTGCGTCGCTGAAGGCACTGAACAAACCGAGGGTGTAACACAGCGGAGCATCATCTGCACTTCGCTTACTGTAACCTGGTGAGATCTAACCAATATTTAATCTGTCATAGATTTGGATCAAAGGAACTGATAGTAATTAGAATACCCCTGTTACCAAAGCCATCAAAGAACTCTTGTTAGACGTGATTGACAAGTTCTAGTTAATTAGTAATGAAATGAGTTCAAGATACCGAAACTTAAAGCTATCTGAGTTACAAATAAGAACTACTTACATACAGTATTTTATATTAATATTTGAAGTTGTCAGTAACGTTAATTCTGTAACAAGTCTAGTACTACTTTTATATACAAGACCTTTTGTACATTTAATTGACAATAAAACCTTTGACTTTAGTAGTTGAAGTTATGGTTGTGGTCAGGTACAGCCGAGCGTATAAAAGACAGTCGCTGTATGCGCTGATGTCCTATGCCCCGACATTGTGGCAGTTCCCTATGCCCCGACATTGTGGCAATCCGTTATGCCCCGACATTGTGGCAATCCCCATGCCCCGACATTGTGGCAACACACTAAGCCCCGACATTGTGGCAACATCATCGTCGATGATGGAGGTCAGAAACTCCTTCATGGATGGCGGTTTCGACTTGGATGTTTTTAAATTGCTATGGCTTCTTGCTCTAGCTTGACCGCTTGAGTGCACGCTTGTGTTCTCGTTATGGTGGGAAGCCAAAGCTAGCAAAATAAATCATATTCGATACTTCTCTAGCATGGTTGTATGTTTTAGATAAGGAACCAGATAACGAGGACCAAGTACAACGAAATGACGAAGGTCAAGCTGACGAGGACGTTCAGCTGTCAGGAACGGCCGTCTTACAAGATTCCCCCATTATGCAGCCAACGACAAGTGAAGGGGATGACTTAGCGGGAGGCGTATAGCACGACAACGAACGCTCGCCACTTTGCTTCAGGCGCTCGGATGGAACAGACGTGCTCTTGCTCATTTAATTCTATTAGATTTTTGTTATTATCTATTTCGTTATTTGTCTTTATTTAAAATTAAATCATTCGGATAGGGTATTTGTGTTTTCTTTTTTTAAATTAATAACTTTCGTGCTATTTAAGAATATATATAATATTTTGTCGTTGAAATCCATTCACTGCACCCTATTCTGTGCAATGCTACCACTAGTATACTTCCTACACTTTCTACCCTATACTTCACTAGTAATATCATTTTTTTTCAACATCTTAATCGTTCAACGGAGATAGACAATTGTGCAAGGTACCCTTCTTAATCGGCTAATCCAACCCAGTGAATTAAATGATTTATCTATCTCTACCTATCCTAACTAATTAGTCACGTAGTAAGGTCTTTTCTTTTCACCGCTCTCCCGACTTAGATATCTCTAGGTAACTCACAACCGATAATATTAGGTAAGTAGGTATAGTAAGCTGTGCCCAGCGAGCTTTACCTCTGTGTACGTTAACCTCATCTTAAGCTAATAATAATCCTTTGTAAATCTTCATAATTAACTATTTATCACGATTTCAACTATACGGTAAGAAGCGACGATTACCGGTAACGACTACTTACAACGCTGCAAGAGTATTACAATTATACATATTATTATTAGACAGCACCCTTTTACCATCATCCAAAATAAAACTTTTATTGGTAACCGCCATCTAGCCTCGCTAATAGGTAACCTCCTCACAATAGAGTAGACATTAGATAGTTGTTTCCGGACGGTAACGACTTTTATCGCCTACTAGACGTATTTATCCGTTCACATTATGCATCCCAAACTACGTTGCTTTTAAACCTAAATTCCTACTGGCAATGAATAGTCACATGATTCTATCCCCTACATGACATCCCTGCTACTTGTTATTCCCTATAATCGCGATTTCTCATCAACGCGTGTATTTTGAACCGAAATATTATTTTATGTTACTCTTCCTAGGATTTTATCGACCTAACAAAATGAAGCGGCATTTCCCTTGTGCAGAGCAATTGTCCCCGTCTACATGTCACATAATAATAATTCTACCACAATGTCATTGCATTCTAATCTACTACGTGATAAGTATTAGGGAAATCTCTTTCAATGTAAAAATCGCAGGTATTAAAAATAACAGGTATGGAAAATAACAGGTGATTCCGCTTGCTATAACAAAATCATATGATTACGCGATAAGAAAGTTTCCTCTCCGATTGGTTTTATAACTTCATGTTTTATAATCATTCCTAATTCTAGATTGTTTATGGTCTCGCTAAATCATATGTCTATGGTCCAACCATAGACAAAGAACGTAATAGTCCTTGACTAGCCTAAAACTACCCTATGGATTCCAGATGTGAGACTTAAGGCCAATAATATTCAGTTCGTTATTATATTTTTTCCTAACATAACCAACAAAATAAATTATAATACGTGGAATAGCACATCAACTAAGAACCGCAATCGCTCAGCGATTATTAGTCAAAATATAATAATTATTAGTTTTATATTATACTGTTAGCGTCATAACTTTATAATATTGTACAGCATATCGCCGTCCTATAATATAAATTGAATCCAGCAATAATTAAGTTGGTTAATTCTGTCCAATCTCGCCCCCTTGCCTTCTCATCCGACAGAAATAATAATTAAAAAGCCCCCTTATTCTACAAATCTTTCTAAATCAATAAATGTTTAACTACGTCACCCTATCGCCAACATTGACTTTTTACGATCCTAAAAATAACTCAACACAAGGCTGTATGAACCAGTTGCCTATGCCTACATGAAATCTATCACCAGGAATAAAACAAACCTAATATTACACTATCGTCAACAATTATCTCCATTTAACTCATAGCGTCACGTCAAAATCAAATACTACTCGTAGTAATTTAATCCTCTTTGTAGGCCCCACTATTCACAGACAACTCAACAGTTTTAAAAATTAATACTCCAGATTTTTGGTTATTAACTATATCTATGTACTTTGTACATTTATGATACTTTGGGAAAACAACAACGCCTTAGCCGCACGGTACTTGATGCTGGCGAAATCCGCCATTAAATAAAGAAGATAAAGATAATAACTGAAAGGTATTGTATTTCAAATAATACTCATTAGGTACGTTATTCTTTTGTAGTTTTATCTCTATTTGACCTTTAACCTAACCTGAGAATCTATTTGTTACAGATTTCGTACAACAAGATTTAACCTACAGCTTTCAGCAAGCATTACAAGGATTAATCTTCACCTACTATCAAGAGCCCGTAATACAAAGTGTATGAATCAACTTTAGAAGATCTAACAAAGTTTAATGTGAAAGGTCTCAAATTATAATTCTTCAATATCTTTGAATTAATTAATCTTCATTGAATTATTCCCTACTAAGCCAATTCTAAACTCACGCATCTCTACACGACAACAATTTGTGGAAAAAATCCCACATCTAAATTAAAGTATTACCGCTTGACTGAAATCCAATACAACTATATTAATGATAAAATATAACCTAACTTTCTGATCCTGGTAACGGCTTACCAAATTGTAACTTCTCCACCTCAGCTAAGTCTCTACCTTATTCTACCTTATAATACATACACACATCATCGCCGCTTTTACCTTAACTTAACTTATTATCTAATTCTTAAAACTATTTAACCTAATTTATCTACAATCTAATGGTTGTGTTTGGAGTTTTTGTGGAGTGCGTAGTGTTTGTATGATGATGAAACCTTAGCATAGCTTAATTCTATTTGCAGTGAATTTCAGTCAAGCAATGTAATATTATAATAAATACTATTTTGGCCAGATCGTCTAGTGAACCCTCCGTTGTTAACCGCATTTAAGTAACTCAAGTTCTTTCGTGAAAGTTTAGTAATTGGCTTATCCCTGTGTTAAATTATTTTCTCCTGACCTAATTACCTACCCGTCTATAAATCATATCATAGATATGTGTAGCCTAGCAATGACTCCGTCTGAACTGTGACCTAAATCCTTCACTGCAGCTGCGGGGAAGATTTGTAACCACTCAAAGATAATCAGATGATAGCTTAGCTTGCAGGTATTATTATTTATTAACAATAGCATGATACATAAAAAGTCTAGTGCAATTTACGGGCTCCAACCGCCGCCCTATAGCGTGCCTTACATCTCATTCTTTAATTATGGCTCCGTCACGTGGACTTTAATTTATAGAGAGTCAACACAACTTTTGACTTAATTTCATCTTATATTATGAAATATGTGTTAGCATTTTAATTATTATTATTCCTCATAAATCAATAGAGTTTACCTCAAGGCTGGCTATCATCCAAATATCCTTTTCACATTAAGAACTTAATTATTCAATGCAATAACTTATGTCTTATTATATCACTTATTGAACAGAGGTGGGATGCCAGCATTCAACCGGACACACTTATTTCTCTGATTATTGTGTCTATTATAAAGAGATCACAATGTAACAATATTAACTGACTGTCCTTTTGTCTTATTAGAAAATTAATATTCAGTTCTATAAAGGGTGGATAATTTATACAAACCCCACTTCAGGCGGTGGCTAAAATAGAATGCTATTATACAGGTAAAATTACTTTTATTTACTCTTAGTATTTATTATACAGGTCTTATAAAGTTCCAATATAACTACATTGGAATGGCTGCATTGGCAGATTATAACATCTTAAGTTTATTAAAGGATGTTTGATTTATTCTATATCCTACTCATTTAGGAAGTGAACTTAAATAGAGTACTATCATTTGAAGTAAAATTACTTTGGGTTACTCTTAGTGTTTATTATACAGTACTTACCAATATAACTACATTGGCAGATTATCACATCTTAAATTTATTAAAGATGTTTGATTTATTCAATATCCTTAACCTTTAGGAAGTGAACTTCAGTTAATTATTTTCCCATTAACTTCCACCCCCTGTCTCTCAGACTGAGGGGTTAATTTGATAGCCTACTAAATCATAGTTAGTATATTTTTAGTAGGTAGTAAATCAGGTAGTTAATTATCCCTGTTAATCAATGAATCAATTATATTTAGAAGCTATCTCTTACTCACTTTAATAGGTATAAAGCAGACTGTACTAGATATTAGTCTGATTGATTTAGATTGTTCCCATCAAATATTTCAATGTTTCATATTATTAGAAGTAAGTACTTACTTAACTTAAGAGGTCTTTGACCATTAAGGTGAATTCAAATGGTATTAGTAGACTATTATCAGGCTAATTAGTAGGTTGTTATCAATCAATTATTTCTATGTTTCATATTATTAGAAGTAAGTACATGACTTATAAGGGCTTTAGACCATTAAGGCGAACTCAAATGGTATAAGTAGACTGTATTATCAGGCTAATTAGTAGGTTGTTATCAATCAACTATTTCTATGTTTCATAATAGTAGGAGCTCATAGCTTTTAAAGTCTTAAGGTGGATTCGCAGCTTCAACGACCCAACCAAGTTCTAAACTGGTTTTAGTTGTTTAGTAAGTATCAGCTTATATTTTACTAATAGGTATCGGATGTATATTTTTTAATACTTTGAAGAGTGTAGCAATATAAGGCCGCATTGTACCCCAGGGAAAGCTAAAAATGCCTGTTTGGTCATTTCAGTATTAGAAATCAAACATCACAGTACAGCTATGCTTATTTGCTATAACTTTTAGTATTTTTCTTGTAATAGGAACCCAGTCTAGACCTTTTAGGTATTCCAAAGTAATGATGGTACGATATTATCATACTTCTGTTAATTATTTAAAATGAATAATTAATTGGTAACAACTTTAGGGAAACAATTAGAATTTTATCGGCCTACGGTAACAGATTACATGCCTAGATAGGACCCACATCACTTCGTCGTAAATTTTATTTAGCACCGTAACTTAATTATCCCTACCTTATTAGTCTGAATTAATCTAGCCTGGCCCCGCGGCCCACGTACCTAGTTTATGTACGCACAGCGTGCTCACACCGTACTGTCCTCCCTTAACTAACAATATATGAGACATCTACCTATAGATTCCTACATCTTTCCTCACTTGAAACACCTATGTTTTGTCGAACTAACAGTCCCTACTTGTGTACCTTGCAATCTAGGCCCAAGCCACATTTAACTTAATTTCGTGGTGAGTTGTGTAAGCCGAGTCGCCCCTGCAAGCAACAGACTTCTAAATGGACTATCAATCGAGCCAGTATACTCAGAATGTAAAACCTAACACTACACTGTATGTAAGGAGGCGGGACGGTTTTGGACGGGGTTGTACGTGCCCACCTCCAGCTAATTGGTGTCTGACCTATCTTCAATTTTTACTAGGGAGACAACTGTCTCTCCCCCGTTATTCTCTCGAAGATAGTGTATTATTTAGCGTTTTATCAGATAACGCCGGCATTATTGAATACAGTCAAATGCCTCCAGACCGAAGTCTGTTGAAACCACATTAGTTTTTGTTGGCACCGTTACTCGTGTCCACTAATGTGATCCAAAATACTTCATTCTGTTATAGTTATTCGAGTCGCGATAGCAAGAATTTTACTTTAATATTCACTTCTATTTCACAACCAATGTTAGTTAAAATCGCAACTCGAATATCACTTAGCGCGCTAAAAAGGCTCGGACGCTCGTTTTCCCGTATGAGTTTTTACCGCACTCTTAAATCGGACCGCGCCTCCGACGTCTAATAATTTAATGCCTGCTAATTTTCCTCCCTTTTCCCAAGCATCTTAACTTTCGCGCCACGCGCGCCTAACATCCCTCCCCAACATTCCGCTTTTCTTCCCTTCAACCAATCGCTAGCTGTTTCCCGATGCGCCTCGCCTTCGCATCGCTTATTATTTGTTATACGCGAACTTCGCGTTGCGCCACGTGGAGATAACATCCTACCTCTCTTTCTATCTTTTTCCCAACCTCTCGCTCGCTCATTGCCGCCGTTCGCCGCGCAATTCTAAAGTTTTTCCATAATCCACCCAAATCTCGTCAGATAGCCAATATTACATGTTTGAATATCTCAAGATTTGTAACCATTTGAATTCGTTCTTTGCTAATATAGGCGCTACTCTAGCACACCAAATACCTTCAACATATCACAATACTAATAATTATTTACAACCACACAATCAATGCTCTAAGGAATTATCAGAACTAGCCCCAACTACAACAGACGAAGTAAGCAGAATAATAGATAAACTGAACCCTAACACTAGCACTGGTCTAGATGGTATTAGCTGTAAAGTCATTAAATGCGTAAAGAACATTATCTTGGAAGAATTGACGGGTTGCATAAATCAATGTTTGAGAAAGGGTCACTTTCCCGAGTCTCTTAAGTTGGCCAAAGTTAGCCCCATATATAAATCTGGCAATAAAGCGGACGCTGGAAACTACCGTCCGATATCAGTGCTTCCGACAGTCTCTAAAATAATTGAAAGAATAATCTACAACCGTTTGGAAGAACATCTTAAATCCATCAACTTCCTCTTTGATAAACAATACGGCTTCCGCCCCAAATCTAATAGCCTTTCCGCTTGCATCGACCTCATAACGGACTTGAAAACAAAGATTGACCAGAAACAAATAGCTTTAGGTATCTTTATTGACCTCAAGAAAGCATTTGACACCATAAGCCACGAACTGCTTCTAAAAAAATTGGCTATTGCTGGAATTAACGGTACTGCGCATAAGATAATTCGGTCTTACCTCAGTAATAGATACCAAGTGGTCAAAATCGGTGAACATCTAAGTACCTCTGAAATTGTTACGTATGGTGTTCCGCAGGGGTCTATTCTTGGACCCCTGCTGTTCCTCATCTACATAAACGACGTAAAAGACATAGGATTACGAGGGGATATCTCGTTATACGCCGACGACACATGCCTATTTTACTGTAATAGAGACATAAACACTATAATGCGAAATGCACAGGATGATTTAAACTCTCTCTCTCTCTTTGGTTTCAAAGTAACCTTTTGACCATAAACGTCTCTAAAACGAACTTCATGATTTTCTGTGCTAAAAATAAAAAAATACCAGACTTTCAACCTTTACTTGTGAACAACGAGCGGCTTAATAGGGTATACACTGAAAAGTATCTTGGTCTCATTTTGGATAGCCAATTGACGTGGAAACCGCATATCAAAAAAATCTGTTTAAAACTATCATCTTTAATGGGTTCGCTTCGTGGATCAGTTCGTTGTTTTCCCAGATCTGTTAGTTACCTAATATACAATTCACTTGTAAAATCGCAATTGGACTACTTAATCGAGGTATGGGGCAGTGCTGCTAAGACTCATATAAAAAAACTACAGACAGCACAAAATAAAATAATAAAACTACTTTTTCACTACCACTATTTAACTTCAACGTCGACGTTATTTATGCACACTCGACTTATGACTGTTTCTCAAATCTATAGACATAATACGTGCTTCCTCATACGCAAAATTATAGATAACGTAATACACACAAAAATTCGTTTCCTAAAAAAATCGAACACTCAAACTCGTTCATCAAGGCGCCCCTATGATATCCATCTCGAAATAGCACGAACAAATTATGGAAAAAAAACCTAATGTTCGAAGGAGCTCTGTATAATAAGCTGCCAAATCATATTAAAGGAATTAAATCACTGTCACTATTTAAGACAAAACTGAAGCGCCACATTTTAAGTGATATCTCAGATTGTTGATTACACGTGGATATTGTTATGTCCATCAAATTGCCATCTGATAGGAATTGCAGTGCAATACGTATCAGAAGCCTACCAGGCGTTTCGTCAAACGGAACAACGCAGTACATATTTTTTATTCTCTTACCCACTTTTAGTTAAAATTGTATTAAGTACGCATTACGCCGAAAGTTTGTTTAAAATAATGTACATAAAGTAATATTATGCTATAGGTATATCGTGTGGTGAATCAGTGTTCTTA
Source organism: Scoparia ambigualis (assembly GCA_963921215.1). NCBI lineage: Eukaryota > Metazoa > Arthropoda > Insecta > Lepidoptera > Crambidae > Scoparia > Scoparia ambigualis. Next base: position 23,568,409 of record OY992512.1, on the reverse strand, counting down.
TATTAGTAAGTTTTCTTATACTATTTGTTCCGTTCGTCTGAATTCTATTTTCCAGTTCGTCTGGAACTGGAATTCAGTGCTAAGGTAAAATTGTATTTCTTTGGGTAAGTGAATTATGTATTCTTTCTAAAGAAATAAATTTCTTAAACCATAAATGTAGCCTTCTATTAACAATTCCCTCTCAATAATCATCCACTTAAGCCAATAATCCTGTATTTTGTGAAATTATAAAAAGTTCCGTATTCCGACCATAGGTGGCGCCCGCCCGTATGTGCACCGGCTTGCCAACCTCGCAAGGCCACACGGAGCAGTCCCCGCGAAATTCAAACTAAAGATAAAGCCCTAGACCATAGTCAAACTAGCATCCTTACGCGAACCTCAAGTAAATAACTCACGCTAGACGGCGCCTATGTCGCAAGGGGCACGCAGAGCAGTCCCCGCGAAATTCAAAATAATGATAAAGCCCTAGTCCACTGACCATTATTCTGAACTAGTTTATTATTCCCTTTTCATGCTTATAATATTAATGGTGCTACGCATTAATATTTATTTTAGTGCTACTCCCATACATTCCTTACTAACGGACGGATACCATTCATTCTGTACCGTTACAAGCTGTAACCAGTACAGATTTCATATATACAATTGATTTATATAAAACTATTATAGCGTTGATAGTTTGATAAAATGTATGTAAATACTTTATTACAGCTCAAAGGCTTTAATAAAGTTAATAAATTCTATAGCTAGAACATGTTGCGAAAGCCATTATATAACCCTAATTAAACTGTAAGTCGACTAATATCATTCCTTTAAACTGCTAATGTGTTGGTTCGGAGGTGATTCAAAACGATTGTTTATCGTTTCTTTAGAAGTTAATAGACGATTCCAAAGATCTGGGCAAGACTGTTTTAAAGTTATGCCTTCAACGATGCCCTTGTATATTTTAGACTTATTTTCTATACAGTCCTCTACGTATCCTTCTGCCACGGTACTGGACTTTCAGCCGCCGTGACGCTTAAGCGTGGTCAGATCAGCGTCTGAGTCAGCCAAAAGTGTGGCCGATGTCCTCCTAAAACAATGCCCGGTATATTGCTCTGGTTCCGGTAGCCCGGAAAAGTGGCAATATCTCGTGGCAAACCACCAATTTTAGTACTTCCCATAGGCTGTTACACATTTTCTTTTGCAAAGCAAAAATAACGATCGATTGGTGTATTAGCAAGGCGCAAGGCTTGATATTTATCTACAATTTTTACATATTCGTCACGAATCACGAAGTTTCTATCAATATTGGTCTTCGTGTAATTAATAAGTTAACCAACCGCAAGTTTTCGCAATGCTTCTCAATGTTTTTCGTTGTAAGATACGTATGAGTTCATTTGTCCGGCACGCCCCATTAATGCCAATAATAAGGACAACCTGTAACGCAAAAGAAAGAAATAGTTATACAGCAGGTACTAAGACAGTAAGTACATACCTATTTTCACGCATAAAATACAATAGTACTTACATACTTTATACATAGTACCTACTTTAAACAAAGATATTAGATTATTAAAAAAGCAAAATACTTAGACGTACCTACTTTTGTAGCAAGAAATTCGGAGCCAGGCGCTTCGTTGAGAAACTTCTCAATGTTAGTAGCGGTAAAAATTTTTGTTGTTTTTGGTTTGTGGCCGCTTGACTTTTTCTTCAAAAACGCCAATAGTTTGGAATATTTTTCTATGTGTTTATGTATCATTTTTTGTTTTGATCGTGGCTTTCAGCATTGAGTAAATGCTACAAAGCGTGCTTGATTTTCTTGTTTCAGATAGTTTATTGAAGTATGATAGCATTCTGATAGCATTATAGTCTCCAAAAACGTTTTCGCGCCTTTAGCATGTCTCCATGCATTGAACAAATTGAACGCTTTTAGGTACTTTTCACGCGATTTTTCCGGTAAAAAACTCAATTCGGCTTTATATACCGCTTGCACTAACTCTGCAGGTGTTAATATAATATCTTCGTCGCTGCGCTCATTTTAATAAAATTGCGAGTTTCGAAACAAATTATGGAAGGTGAATTGATTAAAAAGAAGAACATTTGTTTTTTATTTTTTTTTCATTCTGTCCAGTGCTGCCACCTGTGGGTGGCCAGTGCGATTCACAGAAATGAGGTTGGCGCACTGACAAGTGGACTTGCGGTATTTCTTTAAGAATGAAAAGAATGGAATAGAAAGGTTCGAATTTTAAAAACTCTTTCCACGCTAGCTTTGTATTGTTGGTCAAGACGCTAGCAGACAAAATGCACTTTTGCACTCAGATTTCTAATGACAAACAGAAACTTTCCGAGGCCGTAAGGTAAAAAAAATTGTTTACGCTTACACCAATTATCTAGGCCAAGATGAGTATTCTTTTGATAAACATACATAAACAAAGAAAAAACACCCAGACCCGAGATCAATTTAGAAAAACAGTTTTTCTCCAAATTGACCCGACCGGAAATTGAACCCGGGACCTCAGAGATGGCGCGGCGCTAGACCCGGCGTGCTAACCACTCGACCACGGAGGTCGTCAAACTCACGTCTGTTTCCCATAGGAGTACGCAGAGGCTATGGATCGCCATCTGCTGTACTATTGTTTATTCTGTGCTGCTACGGCCCTTGCACACTTCTTTAGCTTCATAGTCGATATACTTACTTAGCTAATATTCAGAATGTTCGGCGTTTATACCATGGCGAGTGCTCTGAAGAACTCTTTGACCTCATCCCTCTTCTCCCTTCCTCCATAGGAGTACGCGTTCTGCTCTCCGGAGTCACCAATTTACAGTCTCTAATATTCCATCACGCACAAAGAAATTTGGTGACTCGTTTCTTTGCCGCACTTCCAAAAGATGGAATAGTCTACCAGCACACGTATTCCCTCCTACCTATGACATAGGGTCCTTCAAACGAAGCGTGAAGAAGCACTTTGTGGGCCGGCAGAGTGAGGGTGACTGATGCTACGTCTCTTACGCTGCACCAGTTGTCCTCGCGCCTGGACTTCATTTCCACTAAACATCAGGTGGAGTGGGGTCATTTGCCGGGCTTCGTATAAAAATAAAAAAAATAGTTTTCACCGATAACGCGAAAGTGCAAAAATAAATTATATGTATGAAAACAACTCTGAAATTGCGAAAAAGTTTCACCTGTTAGCAGTTCTATGGATCAGCTGATTACTTTTCGTAATTTCAGAGTTGTTCCTATTTGATATATCAAAACATACATACATACAACTCATCCCTTTTTCCTATGTCCAAACATAAAAAGCCTTTTATAAATCGCAATTTAAGTAATGGATAAGTAATGGCATCTCCATGTCGCTCACTGCCGCATTAATTAGCTTGCAAAGGCAATTAATCATCTGCGTTATTGAGGCTCCCAAATATTCAGCCGTTGTCAAGTGGCTGATATGAGACTACCGAGAAACGCTAATAAACCGTAAACAGCGTAATCCTTCCTGCAATAATGTCTGCCTACTAGAAGGAATAAACTCAATTCTTCATAACATCCTATTATTTTAATTAGAATCCAATATTTTACAACGACTAGGTAAGTATATCACAAGCGCGGTAACTCAATTGTCAACACTCCGGCAACTATAGCGCGACAAGTTCGTGCGCGACCTTTACGCGGATCAATTTCTTCGTGATTTCTTCGTCGTCGCGCTATAGTGCTGGGCTAAGGAATATGGTGACTTTAGGGATGTGCTCATCGATTGATTCCAATTTTCGTCTAATTCTAATACTAATTAGCTAGAGTACTAAGGTTCGGTTCCGGTATAAAAGAATGTTTGATGAACACGTCGCTAAGCAGCTGTGCCTGTCATGTGCTGCCTTTTTCCGGTTTTGAAAGCATTGAGATCGAATAAAATTAAGGGTATAACCACACCTCGGTCACTCGCGACAAAATGTATGAAACGGGTCCATATTGGCTCACATAAAACTATTATTCCTATTTTTTGTTTTGCTTACGATTTGTGTTCATAATAATCACTCTTCCTAATTTTTATACTCATACTTTGTTTGTTCATAATTTTTTATTACTACTATCGGAACTCATGAGACAGTTGAGGAGCGTCTGTTCAAAAGGAGATAATTCCACCATAAAGGAATTTTCAGAAAACACGAAAAACTAATATCATGCTGAGTTTAGCTTATAGTTTTTTCTTTTTAAGGTGATAGGTAGGTATTACCACAATAGTTAAGATGAAAGTCAAAAAATATTTTTTTATTGATCATGGTATTTAAAAAAAAATTGAAGTTTGGAAATATCTTCTTTTGATCAGAATTTTAGATTATAACTCTTTTTGTTCAGGACGCTTTGTAAATATCTCCTTTTGAACCAGATTAATCTCTTTTTCCTCTTTTAAAAGTGATGTCTTTGACAGATTAAAGAAAATAGGAAACAACGTTTCTTTATGGTTCTTTAAAAATAAGGGTTTTCAGTAGATTTGATGTGATCCGGTAAATGATTAAGATATATATCACCATAATCACAGTACTTTTGATTTGCCATACATATTTACCATAATGTTAAATGATACACACATCATAAGCATATTGGGAGCGTATATTTTTTTTGGATTGATTTTTAGGACAAAAATGATTTCTATTTTTCCTTACGAATACAGAAATTTATAGTATATAAATACACATTAGAGTTAGATATTTAAAACCTTTTAAAATATTACTTAATGATCCACAATTATTAATAGTTCTGAGGCATTTTTTTGTATTATAAAGGTGGATTGACTATTTACTGAGTTACCACAGAATATTTTGCCTTGTTTGACATCACAAATGTATTAAAAAGATAATAATTGAAACAGAAATAAAATATCTCCTTTTACAGATTACAGATCATTTTGGCCGGTGGTCATTTTGTATGAAATATAACTCCATTTGTTCAAAACATTTTATTGTGTTATTTTTCTGTTAATATTCTTTATAAATGTCTCTCTTTGATTGAAACTGTGAGTTTGAACGTCATATTTCTATTGGAAATAACGCCTTTTGAAGCCAATTTTAAGCACTAAGTTGTGTAGGTATTCGAATTTAGAGAGCAATAATACCAAAAAAAATGGAAAGTGGATTTATCTCCTTTTGAACAGACGCTCCTCAGTTATCATATATTTTTTATGAATACTGTCATTACTAAGAACAAGATTAAACTCATAGATGAATGATTGGTCTCGCTGCGCTCGTCTAGATACCGCTCTACCTATAAACCACAGCTCCGTAAATGCGGCAACTCATTATTGTAGTGTGTTTATGACACTATGCAAGGATGCTAGTGTGCGTGAAAAAATTGTTGCCAGCTGCTCAACTGTTACCAGAGTTAATGGGAAAAATATTTTTGCTGTGATTTATTAGTTAATTTGCTGGTTATAAATGTAGCTCAGAAAATATTTAAAAATTAACAATTAAAAGCGAATATGTATTAATATAATTGTATATATTATTATGTAGGTTAGACGTAGGTTTCTTCTGTAGAAAAATGGTAGGTATGTATAGCAATGATTAGACCTCATTTTTTTAGTAGTTTTTTTTATTACTACCAACCTTTTCTTCTCTTGGGTATCGTAAAAGGCGACTAACGGACTAAAGACTGCACATACATCCAACCGCATAGAGCGGCGATGGGCTCATTAAAATAATACTACCAACCCTTCTCTTCCCTTCGGTGTCGAAAGAGGCGACTAACAAACTAAAGACTGCACATGCATCCAACAGCATAGATCAACTATGGGCTCATCAAAATAATACTAGCAACCCCTCACTTTTCTTCGATGTCGTAAAAGGGGACTAACGGACTAAAGACTGCACATACATCCAACAGCATAGAGCGACGATGGGCTCATTAAAATAATTCTAATAACCCCTCTCTTCTCTTCAGTGTCGTAAAAGGCGACTAATGGACTAAAGACTGCACATACATCCAACAGCATAGAGCGGCGATGGGCTCATCAAAATAATACTACCAACCCCTCCTTTCCATTGGGTCTCGTAAAAGGCGACTAATGGACTAAAGACTGCACATACATACAACAGAATAGAGCGGCGATGGGCTCATCAAAATTATACTACCAACCCCTTTCTTCTAAGAAAGGGGTTGGTAGGTAGGTAGGTACGGTTTAGCCCGTTAGTCGCTTTTACGACTAAAAGCGACTAACGGGCTAAAGGCTCACCACCTAAGCACATGTGCAGACTGTGCAGTTATTTCTTGCTGAAGCATGGACTGTGTGGGCGTGGTCTGTGTTGTCCATAGATTCAAATGATTACTAATTTTACCATAAATATTAATAAAAACTATCTCAAAAAAGTTGTTGATCTAAGAAAGCAGTAACAAATCGAGTCTTTATTCATGATTATTCTACATATGACTGAATACTTTTTCGTTTTTGTAGGCTCATTGTCATGTAACAGACAAAAATTAAAAAAAAAATACTTTTTCCTCTAGGGCAAGAAAAGCTATTTTAGCCTCGCTTGACAACGCTACAATGACGGTCTTTTTAAGCAAGAGGAGTGAAAATATTATTTCAAACATTGTCTATGAATTTTTTCAAAACGAATACGTCCGTGATTTGCCGGTGGCGGCACTGACACTGAGAGCATTATCACTGACAAGTGGGGATGCGTTCATAGAGAATGTATGAAAAACACTCTGCCGGTACTGTGTCGGAACTGTGGCTTCACTGATATGTGTGAAGCAACCTTTAACCTATAATATTACCCGAATCATAAGCTATACACCTGTTCTCAGTTTCATAAAAATCCGTCCAGCGGTTATTGTGTGATGCGCGTCAAACAAACAGACAGACAAAAATTCCAAAAATGATTCATCCCCTAGATTATGTTTTTCGCAAATATTTTCAATGTAAGTACAGACACGAAAAGTTTACATTTCAGGAACATAGGTCAAAATAAAAAAAAAGCTTTTCCATACTTGAGTCAATCAGCTGATTGCGCATTTTGTATGGGGAAAAATAATAAATTTTCAAACCAAGTTCCTTATGGAAAGTTGTTCAGTTTCATCGGTAGAATCCCCTTGATATAGTGTCAGCTAACATTTTTACACCTTATTATAGATCACAAATATAAATAAACATGAAATAACATAGAACTAGGTTAAGTATAGTAACTTTGTAAGACAAATGAAATACCTTTAAAATAAAAGACAATAACAATAAATTCACGTAATAAAAATAATTCTAATAACCCCTCTCTTCTCTTCAGTGTCGTAAAAGGCGACTAATGGACTAAAGACTGCACATACATCCAACAGCATAGAGCGGCGATGGGCTCATCAAAATAATACTACCAACCCCTCCTTTCCATTGGGTCTCGTAAAAGGCGACTAATGGACTAAAGACTGCACATACATACAACAGAATAGAGCGGCGATGGGCTCATCAAAATTATACTACCAACCCCTTTCTTCCAAGAAAGGGGTTGGTAGGTAGGTAGGTACGGTTTAGCCCGTTAGTCGCTTTTACGACTAAAAGCGACTAACGGGCTAAAGGCTCACCACCTAAGCACATGTGCAGACTGTGCAGTTATTTCTTGCTGAAGCATGGACTGTGTGGGCGTGGTCTGTGTTGTCCATAGATTCAAATGATTACTAATTTTACCATAAATATTAATAAAAACTATCTCAAAAAAGTTGTTGATCTAAGAAAGCAGTAACAAATCGAGTCTTTATTCATGATTATTCTACATATGACTGAATACTTTTTCGTTTTTGTAGGCTCATTGTCATGTAACAGACAAAAATTAAAAAAAAAATACTTTTTCCTCTAGGGCAAGAAAAGCTATTTTAGCCTCGCTTGACAACGCTACAATGACGGTCTTTTTAAGCAAGAGGAGTGAAAATATTATTTCAAACATTGTCTATGAATTTTTTCAAAACGAATACGTCCGTGATTTGCCGGTGGCGGCACTGACACTGAGAGCATTATCACTGACAAGTGGGGATGCGTTCATAGAGAATGTATGAAAAACACTCTGCCGGTACTGTGTCGGAACTGTGGCTTCACTGATATGTGTGAAGCAACCTTTAACCTATAATATTACCCGAATCATAAGCTATACACCTGTTCTCAGTTTCATAAAAATCCGTCCAGCGGTTATTGTGTGATGCGCGTCAAACAAACAGACAGACAAAAATTCCAAAAATGATTCATCCCCTAGATTATGTTTTTCGCAAATATTTTCAATGTAAGTACAGACACGAAAAGTTTACATTTCAGGAACATAGGTCAAAATAAAAAAAAAGCTTTTCCATACTTGAGTCAATCAGCTGATTGCGCATTTTGTATGGGGAAAAATAATAAATTTTCAAACCAAGTTCCTTATGGAAAGTTGTTCAGTTTCATCGGTAGAATCCCCTTGATATAGTGTCAGCTAACATTTTTACACCTTATTATAGATCACAAATATAAATAAACATGAAATAACATAGAACTAGGTTAAGTATAGTAACTTTGTAAGACAAATGAAATACCTTTAAAATAAAAGACAATAACAATAAATTCACGTAATAAAAATCTCAACCATGGGGACTTAATTCTTGTATAAGCGGTAACACTGAATGGCGTTTATTGTTCATATTATTTTATGATGAAATTTCAAAATTATACGATACTTACTGATGGTATGTGATCCCAGTGTCCTTCTTATTTTTAGAAGTATTATTTTTACACAGTTTTACTACGCAAACTGGCATTTTAGTTTGAATTATGCCCAAAATTGAATAAAACATTCGGGACGTACACGTCACCCACAGCTGTCAGTGTGACTGGCTCGGGTACGCCGATTTCGGCTTAGTATTTGTTGCCGCATTTGACAAGTACGACGGAGGTATCTAGTCGAGCGCAGCGAGACCAATCATTAATATAAGCTTAAACTCATATTTTTTTTCATAATTGTTTCCTTTATGACAGTCAATTATCATAATTTTCTTTATAATAATGTCATTACTAGGAAAATATTTAAGCTCATAATATTGTTTTTAATACATACACTTATGATTAAGAAATAGGGGGGGTCGGGGGGCCTGCAGCCCCTCTCCTTTATTTGTCAAAAGTCTAACCTAACCTAATCGACAGACCTATAGTTTTGCATACCTATTTTTTTCTTTATAGCGGAGGGCCTCAGGCCCCCCGACCCCCCCGAGCAGGGGGCTAGCCCCCCTGCACCCCCCGGCATGCAAGCAAACATGGAACTTGTAGCATGCAAGCAAACATGCAGTATGCAATGATGCATGTTGGTTGGTGGTAGGGCTGTTAAGTCCGCCTGGCTAGCTACCACCATCTTATCTAAGTCTGTCGCCATAACAACGATGTTTATAGCATAGTTGTGTTCCGACAGTTAGAGATAAGATAGCCAGTTCCTCAGTGGTTGAGGATTCCGGGTGAAGCGCGCTTCCACCTTCGGCCTTATCGACACTTACCATCAGGTGAGATGAAGCACAAGCGCTTACCCGTTAACCGTATAAAAACAAATGCAAGCAAGCATGCAGCGTGCAAACAAGCATGCAGCATGCAAGCAAACATGCAGCATTCATCCAGGCATGCATACAAGCATGTAGTATTCCAAAAAACATGCAACATGCATTCAATATGAAAGCACACAGTATTTATTCAAAATACAAAGTTATTTGTCACAAGTCAAACCTAACCTAACCAACGGAACTATAGTTTTGCATACTTACTTAACTTTGTCTTTATAGCGGGTGGCTCATAAAAAAATTTATGATCAAGAAATATATGAAAACAAATATTAGTATGAAACCAATTTATGAATATTGGCGTTTTGTATTAGAAAGATTAGGAGTTTCGATCGTTAGTATAAGAAAATATATGAAAAAAATATTAGTAAAAACAAGGTGTATGATTAAAGATATTATGAATTCTGATGATTATGGATTTCGATCGTCAGTATTAAATATTTTTATGAAGAGTGATCAAATATAGTGATAAAATGGTAAGAGAAATGTTTTCGGACTTCCGATATTAGAACTTAAAAAGTTATGTGAAAAAATGCGCACCCGTATGAAACAAACGCGTTCTAATAACCAGTCATAACCGTGTGCAGGTGAACGAGTACCATGCTTGTGTGAGTGAGATAAGACATGCTTTTTCATTCACTCGGTAACTGTGAGGTAACTGATCGAGGGTGGGGGCGCATTCAGCGGGAGGCAGGGAGGGCCATACATGGCCATACTGTACGTAGTGCTCATTATTGTACCTACTGTGGTATCCCAGGTACCCAACCGCTCGCGTTGGGCCCGCGTGGTGGATTACGGTTCATTCTCCCCTTGTGCTGTTTGTCTTGCTGTGTGTCCGTCCATGTGAGAAGGTAATGCCCAGCAGTGGGACGTTTATAGGTTGGATGATGAGCGGCATAGTAATTCAGTCCTAGGTCCTAGTCCTTTAACTCAAGATCTTTGGTTTGTTCACGTGTGACTTTTAAACTATCCGTGAGACCGCGAGCAAAAGATTTTATTAGACGTATTAACGTATAAGAATGTCTAAATACTAAAAGGGCACATGTCACTTTTTCTGCTCATGTATACAGCACGGACAAGTGTCGTATTTGCATAAAATGGTGGAAATAGGTGTTGCCAAGCAATTTAGACAAAAAAGTATTTCGGGTAAAAAAGTGACATACCTATGCCCTTTTAGTATTTAGACATATTAAGTATTAACGATGAAAAACTAAAATAATAAATAAGTACACAACAGCAACAACTTTACTGTCAACAATATTTACTGAATGTTGTGTCATCACTCGTGCCTGCCATGATAAGTTGAATAAGTCAGCTTCTCCGTCGCGTCCATATTAAATAACTTGTCACGCTCTTGAGGGGTAATTTATTATAACTTGCGTTTCGTGATTGGGGTGCTGCGGCATGAAAATTTCATTGGACATGGAGCTGTCAAGAAATGTGTCACTATCACTTTGAAGGTTGGAGACGAAGTCGTTGGAACGTCGGAAACATTAAAGACAGCATTGTTAATCAGAATAGAACACTGCAATTAGATTTTAGCGGCGTGATGGACCCATCACTTCCACCTGGGTGTCGTAAAAGGCGACTAACGGACTAAAGATTGCACATACATCTAACAGCGAAGGGCGGCAATGGGCACACCACTTGTCACGCTGAGGACATGGCGTAGTTGTTATTTTGGTGAAAAATGGATTACCTACTTATGCGACGGAGTCACTCCGTAAATCACTTGATTTACGGAGGCGGTCCTCATTATCGTTGGATTGTGTTTTTGGCAATCACTGTGATGCAATCTCTCACGGAATTGCGCCATAGTAATTGTTCCTAAAAGTTACATGATTATTATTACACAACCCGAGAATAAGTAAAATTGTTACTAAAAAAAACTTAAATCAAAAAACTTTTTAGATGTAATGAAATAAAGAATAATAATATTAATCAATAATAGTTCCTTTTTACATTGCCATAATTATAAAAATTGATAGATATGCATACCTACTTATATTGTAAATCATGAATTTATTGAATTGAATTGTTAATAATGAATTAAATTTTGTTTTTTATTTTTGAATTATATTATCATACTTACTAACTTCCTAACATAATTTCTAAGTGCATACTGTTACTAACCATATGGATCTATGTTATCTGAATGAATGAATTTTAATTGAATTGAATTGAATTACCTAGTCTCTGTCTTACACTTAGGAGGTAACAGTTGTGAGTGTATCAAAGTTTTGATTGATTTATTCAATACTAGCGGCCGCTCGCGGTTTCACCCGCGTGGTTCCCGTTCTCGTGGGAATATCGAGATAAAAAGTATCCTATGTGTTAATCCAGGTTATAAACTATCTGTATGCCGAATGTCATCCAAATCCATTAAGTAGTTTTTACGTGAAAGAGTAACAAACATCCATCCATACGTTCCCGTCGGAAAATATCGGGATAAAAAGTATCCTATGTGTTATTCCAGGTTATAAACTATCTGTATGCCGAATTTCATCCAAATCCATTCAGTAGTTTGTACGTGAAAGAGTAACAAATATCCATACATACTTACAAACTTTCGCGTTTATAATATTAGTAGGATAAACCTTTACTGGCACTTATTGTCGAATAAAAAACAGTTACAGCCGTGCACTGCCACTCCATGCACGTCAAATAACAACTGCACATGTGCTCAGCGTGATGGGTGCTAAGCCCATCGCCGCTTTATGCAGTTGGATGTGTGCAGTTGTCCATTAGGTCGTCTTTTACGGCGCCCAAGAGAAGACATATGTTAGATATTAATTAAGCCGCCACCACACAGCTCAATCTTCTGTTTTGTGATAATTATGTACTCGTCAATCATGTGCCAGTGTGCCTGCTTATTACCATACGCACGTCTCTTATGTCTAACTAATGATTTGAAATGTAAGGAAAAGGAACAAAGTGCCATACAGCCATACAGCTTAGTTATTTTTGCAAATTGATTTTTTTGTATAAAAATGTTTTTTGTAGTTGATTCCTTAATCGACGATGATGTTGTAGATTATGATGATTCTTTGAATCTCAGTTTTGCATCCTCTTTCCCACCACCAGAGTATCAGACTCAGTAGGGATTTTATACATCGTCGTTGATGTCATAGGAATCTTCGGTATTTGCGTTAAACAATCAGAACCATCGGCTAACGTGCCTATTGAAGCTGTGAGGAGCCCAAGATATTTACATGCTTGTCTGATGTGGTTGGAACTAGGTATCAAAAATATCTGACCAGTGAGGAAATAGTATAATATAGTTATTACCCAAGTATTACATATAAAAATAAGCTTTTATACTATATCGTAAGTAGAATAATTATAATTTCATGAACATTAAGGGTGTCTGGCAAGGGGTTACCACGATGATATAGTGTCTGGTAATGAATGATGTGACTTTTAATAATATTCTGAAGGTTATACCAAAAAATCACACTTTATTATTTGATAAATTTAGATCGGTATTTTACACACCTTTAGTACTGTCTACCTGCCAAAGTCACGGTAACCCAAACTTCGTAATGGTCCATCGTTCTTACCTGTGTTGGGAGCATGCGCTGACAAACTTTCAGCTTTTATATAATAACGAAGGTCTGGGGTTCACGAGCTCTTGCTCTATTAGCTATTATTCTGAGATTAAAATGAATGCGCGTAAAATAACGTAAGTATCAGAAGGTGACCACTGAATCACTTGGATTTGTATCAGTGATAGGATAAGTGTGTAAGCATTATCCGAATTCGGTCCGAGTTTTCGAGACCCGTATTTTCTCGGGTTCGGATTGGATTCGGATCGGACGTAGTGCGAAACCGCTCTAGAGAATCGACATTCTGGGACAGGCAGTTAAGCATACACTTTAGCTGTGGCTAACACGTACTTGTTGCAGTAGTGCTAACGTAGTAAGTACTAACAATGCAAACACGTGCACACATATTATAATAATTCTAAGCCACCAAGTTAAACCTTTATCACTTATATAAATGTGGCAACAAAGTACCACGGTAATAATTTAAAGAGTGGACTGTATACTTAGGTGTTAGAATCTACTACTAATAAATCACACAATGCTTTCGGTATTGTAATATGTAGAATCCCTGATACTCGGTCACTAGAAGGAAGCTCAATGAAACCGTTTATCAGCGAAATACCTTGTTAAAACAGTAATTTGTAGGCGCTAAAAAGCTTTTGGGATCTGCGCGGGCTGGCCGTCCCAGAATATAAACGATGCGCTGGCCAATTTCACTGAGCATCGCGCATTTTATAGGAGCGTTACATTGGAGTTATAAAACGAGATATTAAAAGATACTAATAAAAATTCTATCTTTTCTCGATAATCGTCGCCGTCGGCGTTGGTCGGTTAAAAATAAATCTTTATTTCGCTTTGCTAAGCTCAGGATAATGATTAGCTAGGTACTTACAAATATTTGAAATGTTTGGAATTTGTTGTTATGGATACACTGTTGATACAGTGTATCCCAGTAGTCCCCTCTAGCCTTTCCCCCTTGGGGGACAATTGGGATTTTTTTATAAAAACGTCCCAGTTGTCCCCTCTACCAACGAGACGGGTGACAACTGGGACTTTCATTTGTTGTTATGCTGTAAGCGGTAAGTTTATGTCTATGTCAGTACGGATAACATAGCTAATTTTAAAGTGAGAGATAACGTTAATAAAGATTCTATATTCTGAATATACTAGTAGAATATTCTTTTTTATCGTTTAATAATTGTAACGCTTTGGTGGCCTAAACGTCTCGATGGCGAGTGGCTCAGCGGTCGGCCCGCTAACCGGAAGTACAGGGTTCAATTTCCAGGTCGGGCAAAGTGTGTTTCAGATGCCGCTGGGTCTCTGAAACAAAAATTCCCTACAATAGCCAATTGTATAAGGATGGTGGTGAAAATCACCAATGAGTTACTTTACGAAACACAGTATTGCTCAAACCATTGTCAGGATTTCTGATGATAAGGTGTCCAAGAAAACTAACTTATTATCCGCCTCCAGTTCCATTGTAAACTGTACCCAGAAACTATCTTACTAACTTTATCAGTTGGTAAGATAGTGAAGTTGTCATCTTCGGTACCACTTGTAGAACCTTAGGGTTACGGGTGCTATGTGCGGTTCGAAACGTCAGGTAGGACTAAAATAAAACTCTAATAAATTATGTGAGTAGTTAATAAACCCGAGCTCATCCTTAAAAGTGTTTTATTTAGTAAACCTTCGAAAACAATACGTATTATGACACATCATAACTGCGTTGGATTGAATCTTTGTCTTGGCACAAAGCCAGCCGACTATCGCCTCACGTCAGCCCTCTCATAAACGCCACAAGTATAAACGTAAGCCGCTATTGTTGACTTTAGTTTTAACGACCAATTTTTAGCATGAATTTTTTATCTGTCTGTAATATTTTGGTAGATCGAAATTTCGAACTGGCATAGGGCTTGACTCTATCGAGTCAAGGTCAGAATAAATCGGTTGGATTGGCGTTTCTAATGATCAACTATGATTTATAGAAACAAAATATCTAAAATATTCATTATAAAAAATTGGGATATTTAATATTTTTAAAGAAAAATTGGCAATAATACGCATTCAGTCATACGTCATTAAACGGAAATCAAAAGCCATGACGTCACGCCGTGTCAAATGTCATTTTATTGTGACATTTCTATAGAACAAGCCTCGAACGAAACGGATGTTTAGCACGGCGTGACGTCATTTACTCAACATGGCGGTAAATTTAAATCGGAATATAAAAACGCAAAATAAATATTGTAAATGATTGATTTTTTGAAAAATAATGTACTTTTAGGATAAAATAGATAAACAGGTATCGTTTTAATACGATTTTGAAATTTAGTCAACTAGCCTATTCCTGAGTTCAATTCCCAGATTGGGCATAGTTTTACGGATTTTTGCATGTAATAAATAAATCAAAACCTATTATTTATAACGATGACTTGATTTTAATGTTGTAGTCGTTTGCCAAGCAGTGGGACTATGTTATGGTATACACAAGCCCACCGCCTCTCCGGTTATTCAGTAAAGGTCATCACTGGCATTAAAAAAAAAACTGTTAAAAATACATATAAGCACCTGACATTTATTATATATTATTCAAAACGAGTACCCACCGCTACCTATAACAATAAATAAATCATAAAAAAACTCAGTTTCAAAGTTAAAATTACTTTATTAAGTTTACAGTTTCTATGTTTAGGTATTTATCTATATTTATAACGTAGGTTGGAACATAAACATTTAACTTTTTATGTTACGCCCCGTAGCGCTTAAGAGGCCTAGCTATTACATTTTGAATGTGATTTTTGCGTAAAATGCCCATTTTCGCACTTTGTAGTAATTTTCCAGTTGTATTTATCGTTTTTATCGATATAGGATAATAAATTTGTGCATAATATTACAAATCTCCATTCTGTGAGCATAAGTTGAATTCGGACGGCCGGCGCATCGCATTTTGTAGTAATTTTGCAGTTGTATTTATCGTTTTTATCGAAATAGGATAATAAATTCATTATAAAATCTTTATTCCTCATGAAGTAACAATTACTCTGGTATAAATTTTGCTCAATAATATTATCGTAGATAGGAGATATTCACAGTTAACTTATAGCAATTTTCGAAGTTTTTTGGTTTAGAATAAGATTTTTTTTCTATATAAAATTGATAATATCTAAAAATTCCGAGGCCGCTACGCACTATTCGACTATATAAGAGACAACATTATAATTATTTTATTTCACTTGTTCAGAACAGTAGTTCAATCGATGAGCTCCTTCGCGCACTTTATGAAAATCTTTATCTGCAATTTTGGGTTTAACTAAAAAGTTAAGCAAAATTTACAAAAAGCAAGGCCGCTACGCACTATTCTAATAGCTATTCTACACTATTCAATAAGTCTTATTTGTTAATGTATTTTTGTTTCTGAGATCCATAACGCCAAAGTTGACCAATTTACGCAAAAATCACAATCGAGATGTCTCTTAACACTCCCTATTAGGACTGGTTCCTTCTGATAAGGTGTTAGGGATTAGGCATAACTTTTGTCTAACGTAGGAGAAAGGACACATTCCTTAAGTTTTATCTTTTGTGAGAGTTCCAAAATTTTGTTCAATACATACTTAATTATCTCAGGTGGTGTAAATTGTCATGACCATTATAGTGTTATTACCGTGTCGCGTTAGCGGTGAAAGAAAACTACCACCAGGGGGGAAGAGAGGGTGTCGTAAAAGGTGACTAACGGACTAAAACTGCACATAAGTACACAACAACAGCATAGAGCGGCGATGGGCATATCAGAACTGTTCCGTATGTTTTGTTTTTTAGTATTGTTTGATATGTATTAGGTATGTGGCTGTACTTTTTATCAATAAATAAAAAAATGGGCTCACCACCTGTCACGCTAAGCACATGTGCAGTCGCTATTTGGTGAAAAGTGGACTATGGTAAAGAACTACTTTTGCTGTTCTTCTAGTCAGAGACTAACCCCGAGTAGTCTATGACTAACCCTTCGGGGATAATAGTCGTAATTATATGTATGTATGTACTTATGTATGTTAATTTCAAAGGTTCAACTATTATGCCAACGTATGTCTATTTCATAATAAACTTTAAAAATTATCTAATTTAAAAAAGAAACGGATAACTGAAGCGAAATTAATAAATGTTTCTGTCCAAATAGAGTCTCAAAGTCTACAAAACATTTTATATTCACTTTACGGGTACGGACGAAGATTCTGTTGCAAATATTACTAAAATATTTACATGACAACGGCAGTGATGTGTTATGCCAACCCGAAACTAACTCCATGAAAAATCATATGAACCGCCCAACCTTCATCAAATGTAATTTATGAGTTCTCGGGATTCTACTTCGCCGAAAAGTACAATATGGTTGACATTTTTCATGTTATGCCAATTGCAAATTAAGCTAGCAATCTTGTTCGTCCCTTTCGTTTTGCACATAATAATTCATACACTGTTTTCGTTGGAAATGGTTTGAAACTGACAGACCGGACCAAATGATTAATCAGGATTGTGGTTTTGTTTATTTTTCTTATTATCTACATTTTTGTTTATGTTTTTTGATGTTAATATAAGCATGTGATCTGTGGTTACATGTCCTAGGACATTATGTAGTTTTTCTGTGTAAGTAATAGGTTCTTAACTATTTTTTTGGTTCAATGTAAGTTATGTTATTTTCTCCTGTATTTGTTCTATCCCCTGATGTTATTGTTAATTCGGCGCGGTCATGGAGAGGAGAGTACTGGTGTACAGGTCCCCACCCGTTTCAGGCACCAGTCTCTCACAATCTTCGACTAACTTTTCTGTACCTCACTAAAATGTTTTCAAAGTTGTGGACAAATACAAATGTTTATTATTATTATTATTATCTTTACTTAACATAGTAATAAAGTAACATTTATTACAATATTTTTATATAAAAGAAAAACATATTTATAATATAAAATATTATAAAAAACTTAACCTAGGTTGCCACCTACCTGACCCAAGCTATCAGTGGTTAGGGCTGCAGAGTGATAAACCTCCTGACAATACGTGCCGTGTCAAGAAGTAGTGCCTTCTGTATCTGACCCTTGACCCAACCTTTCAGCGAGAGACTATCTAGGTATTGATCGAGGATCTTAGCTATAAGGCCGTGTGCCGAAACGACTATCGGTACAATAATGGTTGAATCCACATCCCACATGGCGGCAACCTCGAGAGCCAAGTCAAGGTACTTACTGAGTGTCCTTCTCGGCTTTCCCGAGGTTCTCGTCATAAGGTCCATACCTTCCCATCACCATTGATATCAACCAATATTGCTCGGCGCTAAGATCGGTCGATCACCATGATATTATTCTTATTAATTATCATCATCAGCCTATAAACCATGGTGGGCACAGGCCATCCCACATGGGCAACAGCACAAGGGGAGATGACCATAGACCACCACGCTCTGGACCAATGTGGATTGGTGGGTTTTAACAAGTGCCTTCTTACGAAAACAACCGGGACCAAGGGATTTACATGCATTCAGAAGCATGGAGAAGTTCGAGATGTTTTCAATTCGGTAACTCATCCAGGGCCCTGACATAGCGGGAGTTACTTAACTGGCAAGATTATATTATTGAGCTTCTCTTAAACAGTAAATAAATACGTTCATGGATTCTCTGATACTTTTGATATACTTGAGGCCATCAGTCGGTGACAATGTCAACGTGAGCGTTTAAAAAAATATATTTTATTTATCTACTACGGGTAAACATTTGGTCTTCATCTTCATCTTCACCTAATGGTAAATGACGATAAAGCCGAAGCTTCACCTGGCATCCTCAACCACCGATAAAATGGCTGTCAAAACTCCAAACTGTCTGAACACAACAACGCTACATAAACATTGTTGTTAAGGCGACTTTAGATATGATGGTGGTAGCTAGCTAAGCTGATACACCCTTCCCCCCCCCCCCCCCCCCTCCGCTGGCAATCGAAGCTGTCACCTCTGGGTCTAAGACTGGTGGGTTAGCCACTGGGCCAATCACTTCATTATCACTTCATCATCGTTTAGCGACCAATCTGCAACTTCGTTCGAAGACCCGTAAGTATCCATAGAAACCTTTGCGAGCAATCGCACATCAACTCACCAAACTATCTAGCCAGTAATACATAAAACATGGGATCAAAAAGGTGAAACTCGTTAGATGCAATCTCATTGCATGTAAGTCATCACCACCTTCACAAATGGGGTCTAAGGTAGTCACTAAATTGCGACTGCGGAGCACCTGACCAAACTCTTTCCCACGTTGTAAAAGAATGCACACTTCGCTGTTTTCCCGGAGGCATCGCCGAGCTGCACAACTTTACCGCTGACGCAGAAAGCTAGCTGAAAAATCTGGCTATATCCAGATTTTTCAGCTAGCTTTCTGCGTTTACAGTTGATCCAAGCAGTGATTGCCTTCCGCTATGATGAT
This sequence comes from Scoparia ambigualis, assembly GCA_963921215.1. Classification (NCBI taxonomy): domain Eukaryota; kingdom Metazoa; phylum Arthropoda; class Insecta; order Lepidoptera; family Crambidae; genus Scoparia; species Scoparia ambigualis. Next base: position 23,548,877 of record OY992512.1, on the reverse strand, counting down.
GATGGTTGTATGTAAGTGATATCCTTAGTGTTTTCGCGTCGCTTGTATAAATATGGTGAAACGAAATTCCGAAGAAACGAGAATCTGAAGAGTGGCGAATCTGTTGAAATGCGAAACCAAAGATATGCAAAATGTAGTTAATAAACGTGAGTTCGTTTGTAAGAAATGTTTCATTACTTAAATTATAATAATTTACAAATAGTTGTTATGCAAACACTACACATTGTATGTAACTATGTAATAAATAATAATACACTTAAAATAATCTGCTTTTCTGTATACTTAATATATATTTTTCAATGATCGGAGTAGGTAATGCATTTTCCCGGGCTCTCACGACGTTCACAGATATGGTTATATGTCATTCTGGGAAGGAGAAAGGGGGAGGGAATGATTGATAGCGATATTAAGGATCGATTTAGTATTCATGTTTTTTATTTTAATTGATCGTTATTGGAAATATACATTTTTACTACTCAAAATATTAAGTATCTATTAGAATTTAATTATTAGAGTCTAAAATATTATGTAGTCATAACATTCAAAGTAAGATAATAAACAGGTAAATATTTTGCGTGTAGTAAGACGTATTAATTGTTAAAATCATACGTGTATTATGTTATACGAGAAGTGAGCGTTGGTCTAAATATCTATATTTAAAGTAACTAACATGCAATAAGCAACGTTAACCCTTAATTTTGTCTGTATTGTCAAAGGACGGCACTCTCAAACAAGTTTTTGGCTGGCAGATATTATTAATACAAAAAGAGCATTGTGAGACTGTCAATTCAAGCCCCCCTTGCTAATGCGATAGTCTACTTCGTGATTCAGTTAACGACTCGGATCAAAATAGAATAGTAATTTAATTTACCTTACAGACAAAAATGGGGTTTGGACAATTTTGAATAATAGACGCTAGCATAATCCACCCACCCACCGCCATTTTAATCACGACGCTGTGAATATGACTTTTTTGTATTTTAGTATTTTTCACATCATTTATTCTTTTGTTACGAGGTAGATGTAGTACGCACGTATATTTGTAATAAATTGTATGAAAATGATAAATCAGTAGGTGATTGCCCAACTCGCGTGTTCTAGTCGGCGGGTACGGGTCGAATTTATCATTTTGGTAAATATAGTAAAGTAAACACGTCGTGCTGAGGCCTCCGGTGACAAGAAGGCGGCAGTATTAGCCTGTCAATTCAAAGAGGTAATGTTGCCAGCATTCTTGGGACCATACCTGCGTACTCGCAGTTGGAGGACATTTTTTATTTATAGTTTTTAGTTTTAAATTAGACATTTTTTATTTATAGTTTTAAGTTAATTTTTTTTAAGCCCAAGCTGTGTTGTTTTTATTTTCTTTCTGTTTTTGCATTTTTAATTATCAGTTGTCCTTCAATAATTGCTTAGTAAAGTAAAAAGTAAAATACTTATAGCCTACATACTGTCCCTATTTACTGTACTGGCAAAGTCATCCATAATTTAAATCATGATTGTATTCGCTACAAATTGATAGGAATTGGCAAAACCACCAAGCTTGCCAAACGCGGGTTGGTGGTCACTGATCAGTACGATCACAATCTCGAACTATGCATCAAAAAATCCAAAACACACTTTGTCCGACCTGGGAATGGAATCCTAGACTTCCGTGACACTGCCACCGTGGTGTACTTATTCGGTTTAGTTTCGTTTCGGCACCTCCCCATTTAGGCACCCTTGGGATAGCGCTTCTTAAGTACAATCCCGTTCGGTTCCCACTGGCAATCATTTTTTAATATTTAGCATTTTTATTTAAAATATGTATACAAACAGCACTCGTTATTTTTTGTCGGTGACTGTATCTCCTTAATTGAAAATCGAGTTCATAAATTCATGGGTGCCGAAGTATAAAGGTGCCGAAACGAAACTAAACCACTAATTCATATTGTAGGTATCTGTGGGTAAACATAATGTAAACAATATTAAAATCTGTTCTTTTGTTGTATTTAGATTCTTTTACAACTTACAGGTAGGAACATGCACTGGATTTTACAAAACATTTACTTACACTAACGGCCTTATTGTTATAAACAAAGTTATTTATTATTATACTATATTTTATACTTATTGACATTTATTATTTTATTTGTAAATTTTTTTATTTTAATAATTTATTTTACAAATGCATAATTGAACACAGGTTTTGTGTTAGCCCTCAAATAATTGTTAAATAATGTAGAAAATATATAAAAATTAATGAAAACTTATTTTTCTAAGTCGGCTAAAAGACACAATGCGTATCCGACACTTAGTATCACCATAACATAACACCCACAGTTTTCACGGTCAGTCCCGAAACAAAATCTTTCACAGTTTCACATACACTCCTTAACTGTATTTAGTGTTTTTCCAATATAGTCCAAAATCAGAGACACTATCTCAGAGTCTCTTTTCTACAAATTTCTCTTCGAAAATTTCTCCAGCTCTCTAGGCTGTCGCACATTGGTCCTTATTCCGGAGGTGGTTTCGAAATTTCTGGACATTGACATGTAGACCATGAAGTTGAGTGTAAAGAGGTTAAGTCATAATCTCAAAGAGCCAGAATCTTATCCTTCTTTTGATATCAAAACAAATTAAGCAATATCATAGTTTTATTTTAAATTTATGTCGTGGAAACGCTTGGCCTTTGATCCTAGCTTGGCCTTCATCTTACCTGATGGTAAATAAAGAAACACTGGGACTACCTAACTGTAGACTCCGAATAATGAGCTGGCTGGCTATCTTCTTCTACCAATCTTCATCACATTACCACACAATCAAACATAAGTCGTTTGCAATTCTGTATGCGAGCTGGCTCTCTGGGCCGTCACACATTTGTTCCTGATCATCATTCCGAAGGTAGTTCGGAACTGCCTAGACATGGAGCAATAGAGCACAAAGTTGATGGCCCCGTTGAGAAGGGCCAAGACATCCATCAGCTCGCCGAACAGGTCATAGCAGCGTTTGAAGAAACAGCGCCCCAGAATGCCGCTGAGAAGACCTGTAAGCATTTCCATTTTAATACTAACTGCGACAGCGCATTTTGGTAGCTTTTTCTAAGACATAAGTAAAGTACATTGCTTCGTTAATAATATAAATTAAGGATTGTCAGGTTTTAAATCCAGTTTCAATTTCAGTTCCAGTATCACATGAACAAAGGAACAGAAGACAGACAAGGTGCAGTGCCATCATTATCGTGTTCACGTCCTAATGCTGGGCACAGACTTTCCCATAAAGGTAATTAGCCCTCGCGGAAAGAACCGTCGTAAAGAACCAAACCAAATAACTATTTTAACTGTCATCCTCAGACTAATAACTATAACTAATACTGAGCTGTTATCTTACGAAAACAGTAATGGCCAACCGCTTAACGTCAATACCTTCCAAAGTAAGAAGGAACTCCGTAGTGCACAAAGACTCACTCAGATGAAAAAGCGACCCACAGCTGACTGAAGAGTAAACGCCAAAGGATCTTACAATGAAAAGGTTTGCCTACCTAAAATTCCTTGTGGGAACTCCGTCATTAGAAACAAAAGCAGCACAGCGACCAACATCTTAGTCGTCCTGTCGGTCCGCCTCTCCGCCTTCGACCTCTTAGTCGACTTCCTGGTGAAGACATTCCCCCTGCCATTCACTATAGCCGTGGTCTGGCAAGCGTTGTACCCTTTCAGAGATTTCTTCCTGCTGTTCGCTCGATAAAGAGCTCTAATAAGCCACGCGCTGATCAGTGTCAGTATAACGCAAGGCAGAAGCTTAATCAGAACAGCGTGCACCCAGAAGTTGATCTGGTAGAGGGCGCCGTCTTGGTCGGAGTCTACGTAGTAGACCTTCACAGGTGTACTGCCATCCTTGTCGACGGTGAACACCTTGTGAATTGTGAACACCTGTGAAAAGAGACAAACGATAATGGCCATTCTAAAAATATTGATTTCGAATGCACTTATGTCGTAACGTCGTAAGGTGGCACCCATTGAAACCACTGACCCGCATAGAGTCAGTGAAACCCGACCGTAAGAAATGTTGTCAACAGACTAAGCTCCACACTTCATTATGAAGATGACACCCATGATAAAAAAATTAAAGGTCAATTCACACATATCAGTGAAGTCACAGTTCCGACACAGTATTGGCACAGTGCGAAATATTCTTTCATGCATTCTCTATGGACGCATCCCCACTTGTCAGTGTCAGTGACGCCACAGTGCTCTCAGTATTGCTGCTGCTCTTCTTCTTCGTCTAAAGCAATAGCTATCATTGCTAGCTCCGTAGTATTTAACAGAGCCATAGCTACAATCACGATACTTGACGACGGACATGTTTTCACTGAAGCTCCGTGAACTGGGTTACTGTACTGACATGTGTGAATTAAATTACTTACACTGTAGCACTGATACTGAACTGAGCGGACACGTTCAAGGAACTGTGACTTCACTGATATGTGGGAATCAACCTTAAGTCTGCACTGAGTCAGCTTGTATACCCACTGCTGGGCAAAGGCCTCCATTATTGAAATCAAGTCATCCCTACAATTTATGGGTATATATTAGCTTATGAGGAAACACTACGTCGAAGTGGCATGAAAAAGTCTCATACAAAACACAGAAAAACGACGTTTCGTAGTCTCCTGTTTCCTCCTTCAGAACTAGGCCAAGTTTTATTACTTTTTCAGCATCGGTTAAAGATAGATATATTTTATGTCTGTATGTTTGATTTTTTTTAAACCAGCCACTTAATGTTTCTGAAGACGCCTTAAAACGGAGTGATTTTGCTAAATTTTGAAGGCTCCTGGTTATTATATATATAATGCATAAAATCAAACATACTGACATAGAAAATCTCTTTCTTTAACTGATGCTGAAAAAGTAATAAAAATTTATCCAGTTCTGAAGGAGGAAACAGGGGACTACGAAACGTCGTATTTCTGTGTTTTGTATGAGAATTTTGCATGCCACGTCGACGTAGTATTTCCTCTTAATGACCACGCTTGCCTAATGCGGGTGATCACATACCCGGGCTATGCAACGAAAAATGCGAAAACACACTTTGCCCGACCTGGGAATTTAAGATATTGAGCCTAGCGCTGAACCACTGAGCCCACCGAGGCATTGATGATAAAAAAGAAATAAGTTAATGAAAGATTAATTAGGATATTGAAAGCAACAACAAGTAATATTATGACATACTAGCGGCCGCTCGCGGTTTCACCCGCGTGGTTCCCGTTCCCCTAGGAATATCGGGATAAAAAGTATCCTAAGTGTTAATTCAGGTTATAAACTATCTGTATTCCGAATTTCATCCAAATCCATTCAGTAGTTTTTACGTGAAACAGTAACAGACATCCATCCATACTTACAAACTTTCGCGTTATAATAATAAAAAATCTGTCATTTTGGGAAAAGCTTTCTTTGAGATTAGTACATTTCACATTTAGAATTAACCAGCCGTAAGGGTATTAATTCCCAATCATTGAAAGTAAAATTAGGCATCACAAAAAGTTGTTTTTCAAAAAGTTATTAATTTTTATTATGTAATTGCTATTTATCTATGAAAGATATTCGTTTTAACGGGTGCTAAACCTACTACCTACTCTATTGACTAACCAGCTAAAACGATATCAATAACTTCCTCTATTTCGTAAGGCTGGTGAGAATAGCATCGTGTCTCACCAATCGATTAATCTAAGGTGCGACCGAGAGCTCCGAATTCCATTATTGCATTAATTCACGACGACCTTTATCAATCTTACGGCCGACAAATAACTCAACACCATTGAAATATTTCGCTAGACCACGGTTGTTTACATACCGGAAGCCGGAAATCATTAGTTTCCATTGCGTTTGATTCGAAGTACGAAAGCTCTCATAAATTCTACTGAGGGTGTTTTATTTTTCAAATAACTGGCTTCGTGCGGTTTGCACATTTAGCCAGTTTCAACGTGTCAAGTAAAAGAGATAATTAAATTATTAAAATTATAAAATTAAATTTGTTTACGCTCACACCAAATTACCTAGACTAAGATGAGTATTCTTCAGAAACTCGTTAATATGGTAAGATGACGGATAAGTATACATAACCATAGAAAAGACACCGAGACCCAAAATCAATTTAGAAAAACAGTTTTTCTCTAAATTGACCCGACCGGGTATTAAACCCGGGACCTCTAGAGATGGCACGACGCCAGACCCGGCGTGCTAACCACTCGACTACGAAGGTCGTTAAAATAATAATAATAAATAATCATAATAAATATTTTTCTTAGCACCCCTTGTCTGTCAGAAATAAATACTCCAGAGGTTACTAGCAATTTAATTTCTGATAATATTACCTAATGGTAAATGACGACCTCTGTGGTTGAGTGTCACGCCATATCTGAGGAGCCGGGTTAAATTCTCGATCGAGTCAGTTTAGATAAAACTGTTTTTCTAAATTGATTTCGGGCCTTATCGTCACTAGGAAATCGCAACTGGTTTTCCCTGTTCTAAAAGAACTGGAAATTTTGGGTTCTGAACCATCAGAACCCCAAATTGGAACCGGTTCTCTTTACTACCAAGTAAAGAGAACCGGTTCTATTATAACCAGAAAGCGGGTATGATGTTCGTATTTATGTAGGATGTAAGTATTTTTTATGTAAGGGACTGTTAGAGCCAACATAATATGTTAAATTGTTTATTAACTATATTATTTACATGAAGAGCTTTATTACATTTATTTGTTAAGAATAATGGCGAAATCATTGCTGAATGAAATCTTTAGCGTCTATAAATTTTACTATTACAACTACGGATGAAACAAATTTGTAAGATTTTTGAAACCATAGGAAAAACTTGTATAGGTCTCGAAATGAAAACAAGCTTAAAATACCATTACACGTAAATTACTAGTTAGTGCTGTTCTGTTTACGGCAATGTCGACGTTTTTATTTCTTTTTCTCTTATATAATGGCTTCGTGCGGTCAGCACACTTAGCCATTATATTAAATTGAATATTTAAGTCTCAATAAAGTAGATGATAATGAGTGATAATTAACGTTTAATGGTAAATGATAATCCCCAAACCTCTTGAGACTCAATAAAGCTGTGGGACCTTATTAAGATCTCACACGGACTCCTTGAGAGAATTTGAAAAGTGACGTTGCGCTGTTTTGTTTTATTTGCCAAAACTCATGCACGTTTACGAAAACTTAACATTAATAATCCACCATTATTTCACATTAATATTCGACAAAACACAAATTATTGAAAATAAAACTAAACTGCAGCCATGATCAATCCGATTGGTTCAATTTCCCGCCAAGAAGTCCACGTTTTTATTTTTAAGTTGGCAAAACGTATTTTTTATAATTAGTTCCTTGAAGGAACAGGCTAAGGTCAGAGACCATACTGCCTAGTCTTTAGTTAGTTAAAATCACATTGTTATTATTAAAAGCCTATATTTTCCCACTGCTGGGACAGGCCCACCCTCCCCTCTTTCTACTTTTTGTGGTCTGTTGCTTGTGCTGGCCAATCCTTGAAAGGATAACACAACTAGGTAGGTAAGTACTTGTTTTATCTAATTATGATAGACATAACCTCCAAAACTTTGAATTGGAATATCTTTATTTGTAGACTTACTAGAGAAGTAAAACCAAGACCATGTTGTTCAGGATTACAAACTCTATACCAAAATATTTTGTTCATTTATAGACGCTTAAAAAAGAGTTGACAAAAGTTTGTATGGGAGTTCGCCAATGTCCTTTATGTAGGGCTTCAAATTTTTCCATTGTCCTTTGCAAATTTTGATATTTCAGGCAGTACCATAACGTACCATAACATTATATACTAAAATTAATATCACTTTCATAAGTATTTGTGTTCATTAAAATTTTACAATACTCGTAATTTCATTTAACGCCGCTTGAGGAAGCGATACGATTTAATTGAATCGCTAATTAACCTCCTAGAACCGTACTTGATATAATAATATGGGATGTTTACAAATATCGAATGCTTTCTCGTCTTCAAATTGAATATTTTACTCTGGCATAACAATCGTAGTTCCCAGAAAATTTTGTTTTCAACGACAATAATTTTATTGTGTTCTGACTTTCGGAGGCGAGAACGGAAGGCTTTCATGAAACAGTTTTGGCGTTACGTTACAAATAAACGAGAAACATTCAAACGCTGTGGAATCACATTTTTAAAATATCAAGATGGTTCTTGTGTACCCAGTCGAGGGACAAGCGTTTGACATGTCATGTTAAATTAAAATGCCAAGCTGCAATAAAATCAAAAAACAAAAAGACATAACGAAAAACAAGCGGCAACTATTATTAACACATAAAAGGAATAACAGACTCTTTTGACGAATTCTCAACGACAGTCTAAGAATATCAAGCTGGGAAGAAATCTTAGGTAAAATAAAGAAGTAGACTCTTCTTTAAACCATTAAATACATACGGTTTCATTCTTATTTACTAAAAATATTCTCATTGGAAAAAGTTTTAATTACCAAAGTAAACTTTTTATTTTATCATTTTCGTTTTGACCGATCCTAAATGCAATGGCTTGAGTAGTAGGGTGTTGTGGGGTTCATTATGTTTTTATGTCCTACGTGACACGACGGAAGGCACGTACGACTCAATACTGGATCCACATATATCCACATATCCATATAAATTCAAAGAACGCGGACGTTCGCCAAATCCCGATCATAAATTTGTTCGTTCGGAAAAATAATAAAGACGCTAAGAATGTTTAAAACAATCAATAGAATACGGATTCCGGAATAACCAATAGTAATGACATGACATGAATTTCATTATCAAAAAGTCATTCATACTCTTTTATAGAAATTATTATAGTTTATGTTTCACAAATCATAGTATTCCTTTAGTGTCAACATTCTGGTTTAAATCATAGACTTTTGCCGTCGGTTGATGGAACTTCTAAGTAGGTATGTATTTGCTTTTCCAAAGTAATTTTTTTTATAGCAACGAAAACATTTCCATTCATTTTTTCTTTTCGAACCTTTCAATAAATTGAGCGTTTCCAACGTTTGATTTATTTCTAAACTGTATTACTCCGTAGTACTCGTAAAACGATGAGCTTCAACAATATTTTCGAATGCCGAATATTAAGGCGGCTGTTACGGAATAATAAAACCGGCCAAGTGCGAGTCGGACTCAGGCTCGGACTACATGCATCCGGAATCACACGGACCCGAAAAAACACGGCCCCGGATTCATTCCGTAGCTCAAACAAATATATGAATTTTTACTGCATCGACTACATGTGATCAGGGGCCTTCCGATCCCGATTTTCACCCGGAAGCAACCGAAACATGCTCCGGACGTCTCCGAGTAGCCGGTCCGTTATTTTTCGGCACGGGGGGCGGGGCCTATCAATATCGTATGAAGTTGAATGGAGCTGACCACACGAGAACTCGAGAAACGTCCGTTCCGGTCCGGTCCGGAGGAATCACGCGCCAGTCGATGACAGACGCTCAAAGCGGTCGGTCGCGTCGCGTGCGCAAGCAAAACTGCAAAATAGTAGTTGATTCCGAGCGCCTCATTATGGTGATAGTAGTAGTAGCACAGAATAAATAATAGTACCCTACTACTAGTACACTACTACTACTACTAGTACACTACTACTACTACTAGTAGTAGTACTACTACTACTAGTAGTAGTAGTGTTCGTAGAATTTATCAGAAAAGAACCTTATTTTTGTATAAGACTTGTAAAATTCATATTCCGTTATGCGGTCTATGTGAAAAGGATTAACCCAATATCTTTTCACTTTCTTCTGTTTCCATATTTATTCCAATTACATTTCGACTGCGATTTTTGCGTAAAATGGCCAATTTTGCTGGTGGCAGTCTTAACTATTCCTGTTACTGAAATAAACAGTTGGTCTATGTTTACTGAGAAGCCTGTATTAATAATTGTATAAGACGCACCGGACAAATACTAGGGTCCGGGTGACTTAACAAATGCCAACCAGACTGTTGATTGTAGCTGAGTCTGTTTTAGACCCATGTTCCGGCCATAATATTAATGCCTTATCTTTTTGTAATAATTTGTCCTTTTTAATTAAAATGTTTACTAGAAAAAAACACACGCACACACACTTCACAGTGACGTAATACCGCTGGCTTGCAGCACTACTAGAAAAAATCATAAAATTTAACCGCCTGTGTGGTCGAGTGGCTAAGCTACCTGTTTCAGACCTAGAGGTCCCGGGTTCGATTCCCAGCGGGGGCTACATCTTTGTGTGCTCGGTTTGGTTGGTGGTAGGGCTGTTAAGTCCGCCTGGCTAGCTACCACCATCTTATCTAAGTCTGTCGCCATAACAACGATGTTTATAGCATTGTTGTGTTTCGGCAGTTTGAGATAAGATAGCCAGTTCCTCAGTGAGGATTCCAGGTGAAGCGCACTTCCACCTTCGGCCTTATCGTCACTTACCATAAGGTGAGATGAAGACCAAGCGCTTACCCGATAAAAAAAAAATTCAAGAGTCTTCTGGGGTTTCCGAGAGGTAGCTTAGCGGTTAGAGCAGTGGACCGGCAATCCAAAGGTCACGGGTTCGAATCCCGTTCGAGCTTTCCAGAGACTGGTTGGTTTTTTCTAGTAAACACTATTTATTCTACAACTATATAGCATTGTGAATGCAAAATTTCAATAATAAAGATTTTTAATTAAACCCAAAATTGCAGAAAAAGATTTTCATAAAATGCGGGAAGGCACTTTTTTGAGCTCCTAGATTGAACTAAGTACTGTTCTAAACAAATGAAATAAAAAAAATAGAATGTTATCTTATCACTTATATAGTCTTAAAGTGCGTAGCGGCCTCGGAATTTTTAGATATGTGAGCGTCAAGTTAGCAGGTACACCATGGAATTAGATGGTTTTGACTATGTCAAAAAATTGTGTATAAATAGTGATAAATAGTGACGTGTAGCATATAAATAGTGATACTATGGTTCAAAAGATATTTGAGTATCTTGGTGTGCCTGCTAACTTGACGTCAAGATAGCAAACACATTAAGAAATACAGTTCGTATCAATGTGATTTATATGTCAAAAAACTGTGCATAAATAGTGAATCGAATACGCAAAATTTCAACAATTGTACTTCAATACAAACCGAGATATTACGGTCTTTAAGTGGGCTGCCAACTTAACGATTCTTGCGATGGCGATTCCAGAGAAACGGGTTGAAGTTTTAAACAAATAAATACATAAAAAAATTGTGTGTGAATTTGTGAATCTTTCAATATAAATAAAAAAAGAATTCTTCTTTGCTATTTTCCAAAAATCTAATGTAAACTTCTACCATACATTCGATTTTAAGTACAATCGTGCACAATTTTATTTATTGACTTAAGATACTGACATAAAGTCTAATTATTTTTAATTCAAGTCATAAAATTACACTTAAATCTATCGTTGTAATGTCAGTTTCACGTTATTTCTATGGAAACTTATGTCAAGCAATTTGTAATTTTAGTGACTCGAATTAAAAGTCTCGGGATAGTGGCGGACAAGCGAGTTTCGCGAACGACCGAGAGATGGCGTGATTTTGTTTACGTGCGGTGAGCCGGTGATACGAGAATGGTGCGCGAAAAGTTTTATTTGTTTGTGTTGAAATTGATAAGCAGTGAGTACATTTGCATCAGAAGTGAAATTGTTTAAATCGTTAGATAACAACCTACATTTTATTAGGTACGCAGCTTATTTTCTATTATGGTATTTACAAAAAAGATATACCTAGGTACGGTCGGGGTCGCCGTCGCTTTACCACTTTGCAGCGATTTTCGTGTGAAGCGCACCGACCGCCCGGGTACCTACGTGCCCGTACCAAATAGACGACGTGGTGTGCAAGGGATTTTGACCTTTAGACTGGTAAAGCGACGGAGTCCGCCAATGTACCTAATGTGAGGTAGATATTTTCTCAGTCATTCATAACTTTTCATATTTACTACTCGACCACCGACAAGTTACCTGCCTAGTCTTTTATGACTAATAAACAAAGAATGAGCTACGAATAGTTATTCCGTGTTTTGTCTCTTTTACTCTAATTAAAAATTACGTTTTTATCAGGATTAGGATATATTATCTTAAGTCAATAAATAAAATTGTGCACGATTGTACTTAAAATCGAATGTATGATAGAAGTTTACATTAGATTTTTGGAAAATAGCAAAGGAGAATTCTTTTTTTAATTGATATTGAAAGATTCACAATTTCACACACAATTTTTTCATGTATTTATTTGTTTAAAACTTCAACCCGTTTCTCTGGAATCGCCATCGCAAGAATCGTCAAGTTGGCAGCCCACTTAGAGACCGTAATATCTCGGTTTGTATTAAAGTACAATTGTTGAAATTTTGCGTATTCGATTCACTATTTATGCACAGTTTTTGACATATAAATCACATTGATACGAACTGTATTTCTTAATGTGCCTGCTATCTTGACGTCAAGTTAGCAGGCACACCAAGATACTTAAATATCTTTTGAACCATAGTATCACTATTTATATGCTATACGTCACTATTTATCACTATTTATACACAATTTTTTGACATAGTCAAAACCATCTAATTCCGTGGTGTGCCTGCCAACTTGACGCTCATTTAGATATCATTGATTTTATATAGAAAAAAAAATCTTATTCGAAACCAAAAAACTTCGAAAATTGCTTTAAGGTAACCGTGAATTTCTTCTATCTACGATAATATTATTGAGCAAAATTTATACCAGAATAATCGTTACTTACTTCATAATTAATAAATATTTTATAATTCATTAATTATCCTATTTCGATAAAAATGATAAATACAACTGTAAAATGACTTCAAAATGCGACGCGCCGGCCGTCCGAACTCAGCTTATCCTTGCAAAAGGACATTTGTAATATTAAGCATGAATTTATTATCCTATTTCGATAATAACGATAAATACAACTGCTAAATTACAACAAAATGCGAAAATGGGCATTTTACGCAAAAATCACAGTCGAGATGTAAGTAATAGGCCTCTTAACGGCTACAGCTAAGCATACAATTTCAACTAAAGTTAAACTTTCCATTGTCGGCTGGACGACTATCCAGCGCAAGTGCTAGAGACCGACTGAGTAAATTTCTCTCCGGATTCAAAACGGAGCGCGTGTAGTCGATTACTTGGCGAATTTGGTTTTTTCCCGGGCCGGACTGATTCCGTATGCATGTAGTCCGAGCCTCACGCACGAATGGTTCCGTACCATTATCCATACAACATTAGACACTATATTATAACCTTTTCTATCCAGTTCGTTGTTCAAACAAATCACGTTTGTTGTATGTGGGCCCCCCCTTAAATATTTATTTTATTCTGTTTTTAGTACTTATTTGTTGTTATAAGCGGCAGCAGAAATACTTCATGTGTGAAAAGTTCAACTGTCTAGCTATCACGGTTCATTAGACACAGCCTGGTGACAGACTGACGAACGGACGGACGGACGGACAGTGGAGTCTTAGTAATAGGTACCCGTTTTTACCCTTTTGGTACGGAACCCTAAAAACGAAAGCTATTTTTATCGGACATGTATATATAAAGAGTAATAAAGACTTTACAATTCAAATCAAACCATTTGTAATTATTAAAAAATCACGTTTATTCTTGTTTTTACTTGTGTGAGCCGTGTCACGTAACTAGGTTAAAAGTGGACTATGGTAGAGGACTGCTTATGCTGTACTCATTACCTACCTAGTCTCTGACTAACCATTCGAGGATAATAGTTGTGATTATAATTATGTATGTATGTGTCGCGTAGTAGCTCATTAAAATAAAACAATACCACCCTTCCCTTGAGTGTCGTAAAAGGCGACTAACGGATTAAAGACTGTAACGGTGCATGTCATTACATCATCAAACCACACTACTTTCATTCAATTTTCCATTTTTAATATTTTTTAAAAATAATATTGTTTTCGTATTGATTTTGTCACTATTCCTTGGTTTGTCCTCTGTCTATCAATCAGGGACCGGATTACCGGTATTTTTCATATAACGTTACTAATATAACGTTAATGTAACGTTATACCCAAAATTTGTATCGTTATTAGTACCGTTAAAAATTAACGTTATTATAACGTTACCAATAGTTCTTTCTCTTTTCAATTTGCGATTGCTCGCGTTTACACACTCAATATTCGCAATTCTTTCATAGCGTACTTAACAGTGTAACGTACACAGTGTGTTTTGGTTAAGTTTTTTAACTTATAATGATGATAATTTTTTGCATGTCCCATACTGACTAGATGAAGTTTAGAACATTATTGTTCATTTATTGTTAGCTCTATGCAGTCGCGAAGTATTTTACTTGATGCATATAATAATGAATTTTTTGAAATGGAGTGTAAATTATTGAAAATACAAGTACATTATTTTTAAAACTCATTTAATTACTCGTGTCGGATTTTGGTGCTGACATGGAATTCAATTCTGTAACCGCCTTTTTGCAAAGAAATTGTATAAAACCAACAATGAATGTCACTTTTTACAGTTTAGTCAATCAATTCCGGCAAACATATTTTACTTGGATTGGCAAGAATCATGTTTTGTCGGTTCAGGTTTCGTTGAGAGAGGTACAAAAAGTTGGCTTTGCTTTGTAACCGTTAAAATAAAAGTTATTCAAGGAATTGCTGTTAAGGCCTATTTTGAAAGGCAAGTTTGATTATACTACAATGCATACAAATACATTTAAAACCATTGGGTTCGCACTTTACGAGATATTACAGTTTTTAACGGCCGAAATGGAGAAGCGTTACTTCCACTTTGTTTGGTTACATATAGGATGGAACCTCTGGATGGAATAGAAGTTACAAAGTGGAAACATAAAGTCGAATTCACATGTTGTATTTTATTTTAAAAATAAATGTTTCGCAAACCAGGTACTGTAAATATAATAACAGTTGGTGTTGTAAAAGACAATTGTTTTAATTTCATGCATTTGGCTTTGCACACCTACTTTGTCTCGGTGATGTATGTGGTGTCAGTGGGTATAAGTACTGATTTAGTTTCATTAATCATACTTACACTTTTAAGTGGCCTTACTTTACAATTTTACATTACTTTATTTTTAACCGACTTCAAAAAAGGAGGAGGTTCTCAATTCGGTTGTATGTTTTTTATGTCTGTTACCTTAGAACCAACTCAGTCATTTATACACCGATTTAGAAAATTCTTTTTTTATTTGAAAGAATATACTTCCAGATTGGTTCCATTTTATCAAAATCAAATATTGTAGGCATACCTATAGCGATTTTGATATTTTCAGCAATAAGTCAAGAATTTGCATTCAGAAAGTATCATTTGATGAAGTAGAACTAATGAAGAAGACCACAGAATGTCATTGGAACTCCTCAATTATAAGTATTTCACGGGTGGCGATAAGATATCTCGATTAAGATAGTTAAGCGACTATGACGAATTAAAAGAAGGCAGGTACCGGAACTCAGTTCTGATTTTGGAATCCTATAGCGATTTTGGTATTTTCAGCCATAGGTCAAATGAGATCCGATCCGGCAATAAATCCTTCCTAACTAATATTGTAAATGCGAAAGCGTGTTTGTTTGTTTGTTTGTCCGTCTCTCACTTGCGCATCGACCTGATTTTGCACATAGATAGCTGAAGAACAATAGTGACATAGGCCACTTTTTATCACTCCTTCCGTAACATTTCTATTAGGATTTAAAAATACACTATTCACACTATTATTTCTGTCACTTCTTGTCTAAATTCTTCTTAACATCTTTATGCCGATGACTTACAAATTTAGTTTCAGGCCTCGGCTGAGAACCTCTCAGAAGCGATTGAGCAGATCAATGGTGACTTGGCTACGATCTACGACTGGAGCAAGTCAAAAACGTCCCTCTAGTTTGCCTAACGGTTAACCCAAGTAACTCGCAAGTCATCATCGTAGGAGGGTCTATACAATACAGCGTTCACGAGTAAATCCGGGTAACTTGCCGTCTGTTTTGGATGTTGATTTCCTACTTTGTGATAGCCGTTTCTCGTTTTCTTCGCTTGTCGCATTTAAACGGCGCTGTCTCATACAAGTAGCGCGTTTTGTAGGTTTACCAATATTCGCTTTCGATAAATAGATTGGAACGATTCACTAAAAAGCGAGAAGTAAACAAAAAATTTAACAAAAAAAAAACCGACTCCAAAAAATTTAACTGAAATAAATGCACTAAAACGTAAAAAATAATTGCGTAGTTTAGTTTGTTCAATTTACTTGCAATATTAACCTTTATTTTATTCAATTTTATAATCTTAAAAAATATTTTTGAGTCGGTGCCAGCTTAATACGACAATGTAGCAATACCTAATAAAATCTATTTACCAATAAACACGACAACTGCTAAAGGCTAATTAAACATATTTACAAATAAAAACGACAATGGGGTTAAACGGCAGCAAGGTCGACCCAGACGGAGGTGGAGAGATGAGCTTGATGCTTACGCGAAGGATTGGCCAACACACGCAAAAGACCGCGAATACTGGAAGGGGGGGGGGGGGGCCTTTGCCCAGCAATGGGACAACATGGGCTAATATAATAATAATATAGTATGTCTTTTAATGTTTATGATTACCTTGGCTGGCACCGACTCCAAAAATGACTGAATCAGCTGTTAACAATTTTATATTACTTTATTTTTAACAATTCAGCTGATTCAGAAATTTTCATCATACTTTTTTAACAAAATATTAGCAAAATACCTATTTATATATAGTTTTGTGTTTATGAGACACACATTTGAAACAATGGGCGATTTTCCGAGATCAAAAAAAAAAGAAATTGGTTCGTAAATGACTTCATAGATGGCGCTTAGCATAGATTAGTATGGCGCTTAGTAAAAGGCGAGTCCATGAAGAACACGTGTATGGCTACGTAATATTTATTCCATTCCAAAATAGACATAGGTCCTGGAGATCCTGAATAAAAATTTGTAAGTACTATTTTTTATTTTTTTGACATACAAGCAAAGGTGTAGAATTTATTACAGCCCTTAGGTAGGAACGGGTCGGCTTTCATAAAACGCCATCGATCGAGTATTTTTTAATTAATTGTTATTTTTTAATTTGGGCTGTCAGAAAATCGCCCATTGTATTTGCAACATTCAATAAACACATATATCATATTGTGTTGAATTGAATTTTGAATGTTGTTACACGACACTTGTAACAAATGCTTCGAATAATTATTTGCATTGTGATTGTGACTTTATAAGTATTTCCATTTTGTAGCTTCATATTCAATTTTGTACCCTGTCCCATTTTTCAAATACCCTAAAACTAAAAATTTCCTAAAAATATTACTATGTTGTTTTAATTGTTTTATGCTAAGGCAAAAGTAGATGCTAAACATATAATATTTATTTAGTTATATTGGACGTTTTGAGTACAATGACAAAGAAAATCAGTGTCCATTATGGACCACTAAGTGAAAAGTGAATCTTATTTCACCCATAAAATTATAACTATAGCTGTTAGCGCTTCTGTTTTTGTCTAGTTTATCAAGCTATGCGTAACTAATGTAATGCAGTAAAAATGCAAATCTCAACACTATAGTTTTCTTGTTAATTAGAAAACAGTATGGTTACAAATTTGAATCCGTTTTTCCCAAGTTTCTTATGTTTTTTCTAAGAAACTTTTATATTCAATCGGTAGCTTGAAATATAAGGAATATTTTTACATCTAAATAACATAATTTTATAACATAAACTAAAATGACATCCACTTTGTAACCGGGACATCTTCGCGCGAAAACGCCCAACTACAGCTCATAACCAATACACAAATATGTAGGTAATAAATAGGTAGTTTAGGTAATGACAAAAGATTCGATAACAAGTACCTAGAAATGAAAATATTTACATTTAATGTTCTATTACATATAGAGCACTTTGAATTAAGTTTTTCTTTATTAATTTTTGTACACCTTATTTTCTTTTTTACGTCCCATTATTGTACAATGCACAAGTAATAAATAATACGTTTAATAACTTAGAGCGCTAGAGTAATATCGCAACAAAATCAAAACAAACAAGTGTAGTCTGTCGGTCGGCACTCGGCGCTACACTGTTGCCAACTTGCCGCGTATAAGCGACTTGGCAACGTCGCGATAATAACGTTATTGGTAACGTTATAAATACCGGTAATTTGTAACAGAACAAAAACGGAACAGAATTTTTTGGTACATTACCGGTATAAAATAAATAACGGTATCCCTCCCTGCTATCAATCCGTTTTTGCACTTATATATTTCTTGTATTTATTCATCAGTTTCTGTCTGTATTTAATTTTATTGAAATAAACCAGAGTTGGTGATTCATTTTATTATTATTGCACCAATATGTATAGGTACACTTTGACTCTTATTCCATTTTAATAAAAGTTATAATTGATTACATATTTTTGCTCGTGACTGTACAACTGCTCCGGAGCGAATTCTATCACATATAAAAATATTCATGTGGTAATAGGCGTACTCATATATCTTTCCAGTGTCCGAACATAAGCCCGTAGATTAGATGTTAGTTTGATGATAGAAATGTTGATTTGTAAATGATATCGACGGTCCCTACGTAGATAAAGACATGTCCAAAATGTCAATTATTTTGTATTGCATAGATATGGAATGGACTCAGTTTGCCAATACGCTCCAACTCATATAAGATTTTATATTAAATATTACTTGTTTTGCTAAATATACAAATCGTGTAAGGTAACAAGGTATAATCATTAAAAAATTGTGTGTCGTAGATGCGGATTACTATGCGTGGCGCTCTTAGTTTGTTTTAATCTAAGGTGGCGCTATTTAGTTCGTTTGAACCGCTTTGAACTTGCGCGCCACTCGTTGCGCGCGCGGTTTTGCCAAGCGTAACGTCATTTACGAGAGATTCTTCATTATGACGATGTCGAAACCAGTTCGCGTATAAAAAGACATGTCGCCATTAATGTACCTTTAACATAAATGAGTAAAGATATGGATAATATTACGGATCTTTTTGAAAATAACATCATAGTACCATATTTTCAAAAAACATTAAAAAGTGATTTGTTCTTCCCGTCGAATAAACTGATATCTTAGACTTGTCCGATACTATTACATTATGTTAATGACTGCGTAGAACCAGTTTACTAGCATTTTTATTAAGAATATATATGTATAAATACTACTAAAAACTTTCTAATGCTAGTAAAATGTTATTGAAAAGTATTAATCATTTTTATTAGATTTTTTAAGAGCAATATAAACCTTTATTCTGCTCTCCTTTAAACCTTCGTTTTTGACATGTCCTTTTATACGTAGGGACCGTCGATATTCCCCTAAACTACCCCCCGACAGTACATGTGTGGTATTACAATAATAATTATAAAGAAATGAAAATTTCATATTCCAATTTCTATCATTACATACCTATAAATTTGGAATGGTATATAATATTCCCCCGAAACTTCCCCCGTAACGTAAGTAGTAGGTAGGTATGTAAAAAACTTACGAAATATGAAGGTATGCACAAAATAGGCGGCAATACAAAACTGGCCAATATGGCGACCGAACAGCGTCTGTCAGTGCACAGCGACCCGCTATGCGACGGGTACCTGGAAATAAAGAGTTAAGGTCAATTCTAACTTTTTTAATAGGTAAAAGCTTTATGCACTATTGCACACACAGAGGCCTAGGGCGACCTCGGGCTATGTGGGAGTCTCCTCCCTAAAGCCTTTTTATAATGCAGTATAGAACTATAAGTCTAGAAAAATGGTAGTAGCTGTATACAGTACAGCTTATATTATGTACAATTACTTTCTTTAAAGCTATTATAGGGCTAATAGTTTGATAAAATATATGTTACTGCTTTATTACAGCAAAAGGCTTTATAAAGTTTATAAATTCTATAAACTAGTTAGAACACGTAGCAAAAACCCTTTTAAAACCCTAATTAAGCTTAGGGCTGTATAAGTTTACTTTTATCATTCTTTTAAACTGCTATTGTGTTGGTTGGTTCGTTCATACTTAAAATTAAATTGTCAATGTCTTGCTGCTGTATGAGGTCCCATGTTCTTTGCAAGTGTTCGTAAAGTTGTTGTTCCGATGTCAAATTTGGCGGAAAATCTCTCAAAGCTTTTCGTTGCAACATGTCCCAGGCATGCTCGATAAGATTTAAGTCCGGCGACTGTGCAGGCTAATCCAAAACTTGAAGATCATGGTCTCGGAGAGCGGCCGACATTAGCCGCGCCGTATGGGAAGGAGCATATTATCGTGCATGAGTATTAATTCCTGGCCCATTTGGACTCTGTGTGGGACAATAACAGGCTTTACTACCTCCTCGTAGTATTTTTGTGCTGTCATGCTGCCTTTGATCCAAATGAGCTGGGTTCGTCCGCCACGAATTCCTGCCCACACCATGGTTGTTTCACCTTAGTATGAGTGAACCTCCTTAGGGTGCCGTAGACGGCTTACTCTCCCTGGAGTTCTCCAAACGCGTGTTCTTCGTGAATCCGGATGAAACCCAAACCGGGACTCATCGGTGAACAGCACCAAAGACCATTGTTCGTCACTCCATGGTAAATGATCCCGAGCCCACGAAAGCCGCCGACCGCGATTGCCGCGTCGCAATGCTGGAACACGTAGCGGTCTTCAAACATGAAGATTGACTTCATGCAACCTCCTTCGCACGGTTTGTTCGCTTACCAGTAGCTGGTCCTCCTGGAGCCTTTGTACTAGTTGCATCGCTGTGATATTGGTTTGTCTTCTGGCGGTCATTTTGAGAAATCGATCCTGTCTCTGCGTAGTTACACGATATCTACCCGTGTGCCGTTCAGCCACATCCCCAGTACTACGATAACGTGACCACAACCTTGATATCACGTTTTGGCAGGTGTGTAGGGCCTCGGCAACGACGCATTGAATGGCACCATTTTCTAACATGCCCACGGCTCGTAACATTTCATCTCGACTCAAATGACGACGTGACATGACTCTTAAAGCTCACACGGCACTTTTAACTAAAAAACATAAACAATCTAAGCCCTTTTCAGTCATCATCATCATCATCAGCCTATTAACGTCCCACTGCTGGGCACAAGCGTCCCACGTGGACAATAGCACGTGGGGATATTGGGCCTTATCCCACCACGCTGGCCCAATGCGGGTTGGAGGGTTTTAATGACTGTTATCTTACGACAACAACCGGGACCAATGGCTTAACGTGCCTTCCAAAGCACGGAGGAGCTCGAGATGTTTTTAATTTGGTCACCCATCCAGCGACCGGGCATTGTGAAAGTGGCTTAGCAAGCAAGATCGCAAGCCGAACGCGCTAGCCGCTGCTCCATCGAGCTCCTCTCCTTTTCATTAATTGACATTAATAAAACAATTTTAATTTTCCTTGACGTAACGAATTACTTACAATTTTGTCGCCGTATTTTGTTTTTTCTTTTGTTTTTTATTAACATTTTTAAATTTTGAAAATAGAATAAAAGAGGTAAAAATATTTTAAACTACAAAGTCGTAAATAATTTAGGATTAAAATATCCCTAGATTCTGGTGTGTATGTATGTATTGTTAGATCGTATTCGTATTGTATAGCTTAGGGGAAGTCAGCTCAGTGCGGCCATAGAAGGCAAAGCGGACACACCCAATTTTTCGGTAACTAAAAACGATAGCGCGACGTTGCCTTTGTGCCTTACAGCCAACCTCCCGCCCCGCACACCAAGCAGTCGTTCGGTGGCGATTGGAGTAAACGCATTGCCGCTGCGATATGTGCAAGGAATTTGTACATTTTGTTAAAAAAATCCAGGTGAAGTTCAGCCGGTTTTGATCAAACCTCTTCAGAATTTAATCTTTTTATTAGACGTCTATTGTTACTTACCTATTTGGCTTTGAATGTGTAACATTTCTTCCGACATGGGATAAATAATGTGAGCTGAGTTTATTTTTAAACAAAATGGTGGAAAAAGGTAAAGCGGTCCGGGCAAAGTGGCCAATTAATAAGGGCAAAGTTGGCCGCTTTAATAATTTATGTTTTTGTGTATTACGAGTACTTATGATTAGAATGTTTTATAATTTTTTGATTTAAGTACGAGTATTAGTTAGTTGTTGACCACAACTACAAAAGAAAAACTACGCAGGGGAGTTTTTGGTACATGGATTTTAGTAAGAAAGTATGAAGACTGAAATTATTGTTCCATTTGAAACTTTATTAGTTACTTTTTGATTTTATCTTAAATAAAGCTTTTTTTTATTTTTGGTGTTTTGTATTTTATAATTAATTTCTTGTTATATTTAGGAATTACCACTTTGCCCTTACCCCCATGGCCGCTTTAGGCGGCCAACACGGGCAAAGCGGTTTTTTGACTAGTTTTCGTAATTTACAAATTAAAATAAACCGTTTAAATTTTTGCAAAATGTGCCTACACGTTATGAAAGCTTATTAAATTCCCTTTCTTCTGATATAAACTTTTTTTAAATTGATTCTATAGTGGTATTTTTTTAAAGTCAAAGTTAAGGATACAATGACAACCCTGATGTCTTTTATAATAATTTTTTTAACATGTATTGTTCAGAATTTAATAAATCTTTTGTTCCAAAAAAGATCTCGGTTAGTGGTACTGTATCTTTTAATGAAGGCTACAATTGGTATTCACAAAAGTAGGAAACGCCTTTATGAACTTTATGGTGAACGCAACTATAACACCAGCAACGACTTCAAATTATATGTTAAAAATTATTCTAAGTTATTTAAAAGAGTATGTCGATTAGCCAAGGCAAACTTTCTGAGTTCTAAGATTAAGAATAGTAATGACAAAATAAAAATGACATGGAATATTATAAATAGTGAAACAGGAAAGGTCAAAAGTCGTAATAATGAGTACAATTTAAATTGTGATAATAAAACCTTGACTTCTAATGCTGATGTTGCTGCAGCATTTGAGAGGTTTTTTACTGACATTCCAGTTTCAACTACAAAAGCCTTGATTTTCTCCCCCACTGTAGCTGAATCTGTTTTGAAGGAGAATGTTAAAGATTGTGAAAGTAATTTTAGGTTTCAAAAAATTTGTGTTATAGATATATTAAAAACATTTAACACTCTCAATAAAAAGAAAACTGCTGATCTGTGGGGTAATTCCGTGGATGTCGCTAAATCAGTAATTATGACAATAGCTCCAGTTTTAGCTTGCATATTTAACGAATGCATTGACTGTGGTGTTTTTCCTGACCTAAT
Organism: Scoparia ambigualis; assembly: GCA_963921215.1. Lineage (NCBI taxonomy): Eukaryota > Metazoa > Arthropoda > Insecta > Lepidoptera > Crambidae > Scoparia > Scoparia ambigualis. Next base: position 23,525,602 of record OY992512.1, on the reverse strand, counting down.
GAAATAGTAAAATAATTCCATTGTTTAAATCAGGTAGCACTTCTGACCCCTCTAATTTTAGACCTATTTCTGTGCTACCCACATTTAGTAAAATTTTTGAAAAGTTGATGCTAGACCAAATTCAAATTCATGTTTATAAAAATAAACTTTTACATTGTAAACAATATGGTTTTACTAGGGGTCGCTCTACAACTGACGCCGGTGTTGAGCTTTTAATCCAAATATTTGATACCTGGGAGGAATCACAGGATGCCCTAGGGGTATTTTGTGATTTGTCCAAGGCTTTTGATTGTGTTTTACATGAAACTTTGGTCAGGAAGCTTAACCACTATGGAATTAGGGATGCTTCTTTGAGCCTTCTAATCTCATACTTGAGTAACAGGATTCAAAAGGTCGAAATTAACGGTAAAAGATCTCCGGGATCAGTGGTTAAAATGGGAGTTCCGCAGGGTTCAATACTTGGTCCATTCTTGTTTTTGGTGCATATTAATGACTTACCTTATTTTGTAAAAGACAGTCATGAGATAGTATTGTTTGCTGATGATACTTCACTTTTATTCAAAGTGAAACGACGATGTGAATAATGCGGTCTCAAAGATTGTTCACTGGTTTAGTGTTAATAACTTGCTATTAAACAAGGGAAAAACCAAATGTGTAAGATTTGTATTGCCTAATGTTAAGCAAGTAACAACTAGTGTACAAATTAAAGATAAGAATGTGAATCCTGTGGACACCACTGTGTTTCTAGGCATCACGTTAGATGCCAAGCTTCAGTAGCGCCCACATGTAGCTAAATTGTCGAATAGACTTAGCTCTGCAGCTTATGCAGTAATGAAGATCCGTCAGTTAACTGACGTTGATACATGTAGATTAGTTTATTTCAGTTACTTTCATAGTGTAATGTCGTACGGCATTTTACTGTGGGGAAATGCTGCCGACATTCAAACTATTTTTGTGCTTCAGATGAGGGCTATTCGAGCAATCTATAACCTAAAGGCTGGCGACTCTCTCAGAGAGAGATTTAAGAACATAAATATAATGACAGTTGCATTTATGAAAATTTGATTTATGTTCATAAAAATACTGAAATGTTTTTAAAAAACAGTGATATTCACAATGTAAACACTAGAAGTAAGAACAAATTAGCAGAACCTTATACTAGGCTCCATAAAATAAATAATTCTTTTAAGGGTCTGTGTGTAAGATTTTACAACAAAGTACCAAATGATATTCAGAAATTAGATCTTAATAAATTTAAAATCAAAATCAAAGAAAAGCTTTATAAAAAAGCTTATTATAAAGTGTCAGATTACACAGAAGACAAAACAGCTTGGCTCTGAACTGAAATGCTCCAAGCACTCCAACAGCTATTTCTAATTGTCTTTATTTAATTGATACTACATTGTATTGCAGTTTTGTAATGCAACATTTATTATTTTTTAAATTCATATTTTGTATTGACCTGGTAACGACATATTCTTTTTTTTTTGTTTGTAAATGTCGTTGCTTTTGTGCGCTGTGGTTTCTTGCGCCCATTCTTTGCCACAGTTAAAAAATTATGTCCTGAATGGGTGGTAGGTTAAAAAAGATTTAGACGATTCAAAGTACTTATTAATTGAGTTTATTGAATAAATATATTTTGTCTTTGACTTTGACTTTGAAGGTGGCCGCTCTGAGCTGACCTCCCCTATATATTGTATTGTAGGCGGACTTAACAAGGCTTACCACCAACCAAACTAAGTGTACAAAGATGTACCCCCGCTAGGAATCGAATCCGGGAACTCTGGTTTTAAAACCGGTGTCTTAGCCACTAGACCGACAGATGCGGTTAAAATTGTATACCCTTCCTCCGCTATCGTAGGGGGATAACACAATGTAAACTTGTACATACATACATATAATTACGACTATTGTTATTATCCCCGAAGGGTTAGTCAGAGACTAGGCAGACAGGTGGTGAGCCCATCGCCGCTCTATGCTGTTAGATGTATGTGCAGTCTTTAGTCCGTTAGCAGGGGGTGGTAGTATTCTTTTACCGCTACGCGAAACTTGTAATATTCATTAAACTAAATTTATTACTTTACCATTTAATGAGAAGAAATGAATTAAGAAGTGTTTATTTGATTTAGGCAAATAAAAAGTCATAACAGTGGAAGAAATTTTGCCAAAATTGGCAACTCCTTGCCAAAGCACACTGAAAAAGAATATTACCGACATAGAAATCACATCACCTAATCTCATTTTATTGTGGCCTTATCTAGAACTCGCTTACTTAATTTAAGATAAGTAGCAGTTTAATACCTGTTTAAAAATGGTTTATCTTTGTGTTTGAAGACTTTGGTGAAATAAAAACTATTGATATTAAGTTTGAGTTGTTATTACAATGCAGACGGTTTGCACTAACATCATAATTCTAGATTTATCTAGATTTAAAGCTACTTAGTACTCTCCTGTCAGAATAGTCATGTTTTTTATTGTACATTTTGGTTCTTACCTCACAAAGAACCTTAACTTAGATAAGTTATTAAAATTAATAGAATTTATTTATTTAATTTTTTATTTATTTATGGTCCATAAATAAATAAAAAGAAGAATCCATAAATCAGAATAGTGTGAACATATAAAAAATAAACGAAACTAAGATTACTATTTGTACTTACTATTACTTACTATTACTACTATTTACTACTTATTATTATTATTTGTTTGTTTCATACTTCAACCCTATATGAAAGGTTCCAAACGGACATTTCAAACTTCGGAGAACAACTAAGTTATTATTCTGAAACTAACAAAGTTATTGCTCAGACCACCGAAGCCCGAGCCTTCAGACAATAACTAAGTTATTTGTTTTGGATACAAAACAAAAAGTACGGTACTTCTGTTTTATGACATGTCATGTAATATAACTTTGTAAAATGGCGACTATTTCACATCATGCGCTTGCATGATTTTTTTTTTATACTAAGCCCGGCAAATGACCCCCACTCCACCTGATGTTAAGTGGAAATGAGGTCCAGGCGCGAGGACAACTGGTGCAGCGTAAGAGACGTAGCATCAGTCATCCTCACTCTGCCGGCCCACAAAGTGCTTCTTCACGCCTCGTTTGAAGGACCCTATGTCCTAAAGTCGCCATTTGTGGCCGTGCTAAGATCATACTTGATTCTAGTGCAAGCGTGTACACGACACCGTCCGCCCCTATATATGCCCCATTGGGCATATAAACATCTGACTTATTAGTCAGTCCGATATGCGGTAGGTCCGATAATCTGCTAACTATAACGTGTCTATTGTGCAGCTCATTATTAAAAAAATACTACTACCAATTGTACTTACCCATCTCTTCTCTTGGCTGTATTAAAAGGCGACTAACGGACTGAAGACAGCGCATACATCCAATTACCGCATAGGTTTTGTTTTGCTTCCTCTCTTTTTTTCTGATTTTTCCTGATTATTACTGTTTTATAACATTTTATAACATTACTGTTTTATTACAGTAATAAACAGAAAGTGGCGAATGCTTATTTTTCACTTCATTTTCTATTCATTCATATTTAACCTTCATTTATGGCAGTCGGACCATAAGCCTTACATTATACCTATGACGTGCAGTCCCACTAAGGGAGGATTCGACCAAACTGGAATAAGGTCTTATACCTAGATTAGGCGCCGAATTTGTATAGACTAATCTCGGAGTAAGTCTTATTCCAGTTTAGTCGAATCCACCCTAAGTAGTGGAACCACATGCCCTACGTTATACCTATGTATGACTGGTAGTCCCACTAAGCAGTGGGACGACGAACCCTAGTGTTTAAGATTAGTGGGACCACGAGTGACAGTAAGACAAAATGGGTGGGACCACGACTCTAACAGCATCCAACAGCATAAGATAAGATAATTTATTGCTGTATAAACTTAGCCTAGATACAAAAGACATATGTAAAGTAAGATATCTATCTTTAACAAAACGTTAGTGCTTGCTTACTCTACCATAAAACATTTACACAATAATATTGACTATTTAAAATGCGGAACTAGAAAGTACTCGAATAATATTATTCATTGCTCTACTTAATTAGCATTTTTTTTTACATGGTCTCAAAAATTATTTAATTACTAATAATAAAGTCTCTGTGTCATCATGTTTTCCCTTTTAACCACTCTTGTATGGTTTTTTTACAAGCTTTTATTTAGCTTGCAATGTAATGTATGTATGTCTTGTTCGGGTGGAATTTTGCAACTCAATTTTGATTCACTTCCCGGTTACCGATTGAGCTGAAATTTTGCGTACATTTGTAAATCGCGTGACAATGCAATATTATAATGACATGGTGCTGATCTGATGATGGTGCTGAATGGTGGCCATAGGAACTTTGCAATGAAACAACACAACCTCGTCGAGTTTGGGCTCGTTTGAATCGTTTTGACGAGTAATTTGTCTTTCAATGGTAACCAGGGTCTGATGATGGAGCTGGAATGTGGTCATAGGAACTTTGTAATGAAACGACGCAACCCCATCGAGTTTCGGCTCGTTTGATTCGTGTTGACGAGTACTTTGGTGCTAGATGGTAACCAGGGTCTGATGATTTAGCTGGAAGATGGCCATAGCAACTAAGTAATTAAACGACATAACCCCATCGAGTATGGGCTCCTTTGATTCGTTTTGACGAGTACTTTGGTGCTAGATGGTAACCAGGGTCTGATGATGGAGCTGGAAGGTGGCCATAGGAATTCAGTAATTAAACGACGCAACCCAATCGAGTTTCGGCTCGTTTCATTCGTCTTGACGAGTGCGTTGTTTTAAGATGGTTACCAGGGTATGATCTGATGTTAGAGCTGGAAGGTGGTCCTAGGAACTCAGTAAAGAAACGACGCAACCCCATCGAGTCTCGGCTCGTTTGATTCGTCTTGACGAGTACTTTGGTGCTAGATGGTAACCAAGGTTTGATGATGGAGCTGAAAGATGACCATAGGAACTAAGTAATTAAACGACATAACCCCATCGAGTATGGGCTCGCTTGATTCGGCTTGACGAGTACTTTAGTGCTAGATGGTAACCAGGGTCTGATGATGGAGCTGGAAGGTGGCCATAGGAACTCAGTAATTAAGCGACACAATCGCGTCGAGTTTGATTCGTCTTAACGGTGGACTGTTTTTTAATGGGTGGTGAGTGGTGGTGGTTTAGTGGACGTGAATAAATTTTGTTTACATAAATATTTGTATTCAGTGAGATGAACAGATGAAAAACGTGTCCAGGGATAACTAAAAAGTAAAAAATATAATAAAAGTAAAAAACCCTTTTAAAAAACAAGCTTATATTTAAATGCGCTAAAAAGAAAAAAATAACATTTACTTTAAAACTTTAACTATCAACTTAAACCAATTTATATGATATAAAACGTTGTCGCGAGATTTATTAATGTGTAAAAACAAGTAAATTAAATTTTAACTATTAAAATTTTCAATCTAAGAAAATACGAGTAAGTATTTACTTAAATCTCGCGACAACCTTTTAATTTAGTAGTGCCTTCAGTCATTCTTAGCCTGTTCAAAAATAACTTGTACTACATGGCCATTAAGGTGTACAACCACTTACCTCAAAAACTTAAAGCACTCCGAGGCAAAACATTTGAAAATGAGCTAAAGAATGTATTACCTAGTAGATAAACCCTTTTACAACATGAAATAATATTTTGAGGAAAAATTGTAATGTGTTAAGTTTTTCGAATATTTTAATATTATGTTATTGTTATCTCATTTATTTTAAGTTTTACTGGAACAATTTATTAATTCAATAATTAAATTATCTAACCGTGTTTTCCCAATGCCTTGAAAAGGTAAATTTGTGACTAGCATAACACCTTTCTAACACAAACATATTTCTGTATGTTAATGTACTTTTTGTTAAAAATTTAAGTGGAATAAATGAATATGAATATGAATATCATATAAATTGTGTAATGACGTTATAAGTTGATAGTTAAAGTTTTGAAGTATAAGTTATTTTTATAATTATAGCGCATTTAAATAAAAGCTTGTTTTTTAAAAGGGCTTTTTACTTTTAATTTATTTACATTATACTTCAGGTTGTAAATAAGTTCAAGGGGGTAAATACATAAAGTAAAGTTTATTCTGTTATACAGAAAACTACTCAGATGACAAAAAATTCTGTGCGTGTTTGATCTTCTGACTCGCTCAGTAGAACAGACAATATCTGCACGTCTTCGGCTGGTTTCGAGAGCAGGGTTAAAGGGCATTAATGAGTGTTTTTAGTGATTGCTAGTAACTGCCCCACGATGTTATATACAAATAATGACTGACAAAGTGTCAGATATATTGATTTTAGTAGACTACCGCATGCAACATATCGAAGATTTTTAAAGACGTAGATTAACTTTCTAACTAAGGTTCCAGATGTAAGGGCTTCAAAATGTGATTTAAATTTCAAATACTTATCAATTATTACCCCCAGGTATTTAGTATTGTCAGTGCTGCTGAGCTTAGGACAGGAGCAAGTGTCAGGTGAGTCTTTGCACAGATATAATGTGCTGTTATTGAATGTGAGTTTGGGATAGGTTGGGATAGTGAATTATAAAAATCATATATTTTGTTTAATGTTAAGTGTCAGTAAGTTACTTCTAAGCCTCTGAGTGACTGTATTAAATCCAGATTAAGCTAGTTGGTACGCCTCACTCCAAGTGTCCGCGCTAAAGAGCAGCAGTGCGATTCTCTAAGTTAAAGCCTTGGTGGGAAAATAGACGTGAGTGTACTATGAGATTTGACTTACTTGATCGCCAAGTACCGCCACACGGCCAGCGACAGTGTGAGCAGTATGGAGGCGGTGTGCAGGATCTGGGTGAAGTGCATGTGGAACAGCGTGTATACCGCCCAGGAATACGGCCACTCCTGCTGGCCGGGCAATAACTGTTGGCAAGTGGAACACGTTGACATATTGAAGAGCAAACATAAAGACAATAATTCCTTAACCATCCAAGATGATTATGCTGTTTGAAATTAGTTTCGTGTTCTTCTGTTTTCTTATTAAAAGAAGGCCACTGTAGATCATGGTGTGTTCTGCAAAGCCATAGTACATTATTTTATATCACATTCAAGTAATTCTTGATTTCTAACCAAATAGCTAATTTCCAACTTTTATACATTTAACTTCAACCCTTCTGCACCCCTATTTTTTACAATGTTGAACTAAATACTGCTTAAATAGTACATGCATGCATATACACGACTATTATCCCCGAAGGGTTAGTCAGAGACTAGGCAATGAGGACCGCAAAAGCAGTCCTCTGCCATAGTCCACTTTTAACCACATAGCGACTGCACATGTACTCAGCGAGACAGGTGGTGAGCCCATCGCCACTCTAAGCTGTTGGATGTATGTGCAGTCTTTGGTCCGTTAGTCGCTTTTTACGACACCCAAGGCAAGAGAGGGGGTAGTAGTATTCTTTCACCGCTCCGCGACACGGTTGGTTTGGTTTTGGTTGGTTGCTTAAGAGGCCTAATTACATCTCGAATGTGATTTTTGCGTAAAATGCCCATTTTTGCATCTTGTAGTAATTTTGCAGTTGCATTTATCGTTTTTATTGAAATAGAATAATGAAGTGCATAATATTACAAATCTCCATTCTGTGAGCATAAGTTGAATTCGGACGGCCGGCGCATCGCATTTTGTAGTAATTTTGCAGTTGTATTTATCGTTTTTATCGAAAGAGGATAATAAATTGATTATTAAATCTTTATTTCTTATGAAGTAACAATTACTCTGGTATAAATTTTGCTCAATAATATTATCGTAAATAGGAGAAATTCACAGTTCCTTTTCTATATAAAATCAATGATACTTATTATACATAGAAAAGACCCAGACACGAGACAATTTAGAAAAACAATAACTTCTAAATTGACCCGACCGGGGATCGAATCCGGGACCTCAGAGATGGCGACACATCTCTGAGGTCCCGGATTCGATCCCCGGTAATAAGTATGTATTTAAGTATTTTAAGTATGATTATCCGTTGTCTAGTAACCATTTAACGAGTTTCTTCGAAGCTTCTCTTGGGCTACATAATTGGTGTGATTGTAGGAACGATTTATTTAGATTTATTTTTTATGAAAACATGAAAATCGGTGTACAAACCACTCGACCAAGGAGGTTGTCAATAACAACTGCACATGTGCTCAGCATGATGAATATAGCAATGCCGAGATAATACTTGATTGATCGCATGCATGTGGACCCTCACGTTACACAATATGAGAAACTCCAACCTTGATAATCCAAAACATACACTAGTTATAACCTGAGTTTAAAATCAGTTAGGTTTAACTTTAGTTTTAGTATAAAAATCGTTAATACCTAAGGGTGTTTAATTTTCTTCTGATCATCATCATCATCATCAGCCTATAAACGTCCCACTGCTGGGCACAGGCCTCCCACGTGAACAATAGCACGTGGGAATATTGGGCTATAACCCACCACGCTGGCCCAATGCGGGTTGGTGGGTTTTAACGGCTGCCATTATACGACAACAACCGGGACCAACGGCTTAACGTGCCTTCCAAAACACGGAGGAGCTCGAGATGTTTTTTTTAAATTTGGTCACCCATCCAGCGACCCGGCATTGCAAAAGTTGCTTAGCGAGCAAGATCGCAAGCCGAACGCGCTAGCCGCTGCGCCATCGAGCTCCTCATTCTTCTGATCATTTCAAATTAAACATTTAATATCGTTAAGAATTCAGTTCGCATGAAATTCTTTTCAGAGTTGTCTGTGAGGAAGAGAAATCACGTGAAATTATTCAAAACAATTAAACGTCCCACTGCTGGGCACAGGCCTTTCTACATTGACAAAAGATTGGGACATAACCCACCACGCTAGACCGATGCACGTCAGTGGGTTAACAACTGCCATCTTACGACAGCACGGAGGAATGTTTTCTAATTGGATTGTCGCATAAGAGGAAACACTATGTCGAAGTGGCATGCACAATTCTCATACACAACACAGAAAAACGACGTTTTGTAGTCCCTTGTTTTCTCCTTCAGAACTGGACCAATTTTTATTACTTTTTCAGCATCGGTTAAAGAAAGAGATTTTCTATGTCTGTATGTTTGATGTTTTTTTAAGAAGTGAGTTGTTTTTGAAGACGCCTTAAAATGGAGTGATTTCGTTAAATTTTGAGGGCTTCTGGCTATTAAATAAAGGACGTATTGCAAAAAAATCAAACACTGTTGCTCAAACCTCGTTTTTCTGTGTTTTGTATGAGAACGTAGTGTTTCCTCTTAACTGACAAGATCGCAAACCGAACGCTTTACCGTGCTTTAGCCGTTGCGCCATAAAGCTCCTCTGTATAAAATGTTAAACCTAAATTTAACTGCTGCTACATAAAAAATGAAAAATTTCAGTGCATACCTATGATACAAATTACTGCCATTTATTTGTGCAAATAACTAAGTTTACTCAGGTTTTTATAAAAAGAACGAAATTAACTAAATTAAATTAAATGAAATGAATATAAGTACTTTATTGTACACACAGAAAATAAAACACATAACAACGTAATAAAAGAATTCGCACAACGGGCGGCATTATGACTAAAAGTGATTCCTTTCAACCTAGGGATGGAGAAGATTAATATAAAAAAGGAGGCGTTATTAAGGTGTACAGTGATAGTACGAGGGCTGCCTTTTAAGTAGTGTTGTTTGCAAACCTCCGGCGATTATTAAAAAAAAACATATGGCTTTTTCATCTTTTTAAATTTGCATGCGAAAACAAAAGAATGTATTTTGACTACAGCTTGACCACGGCCGCTACACCGCTGCTGCCATACAAGTTAGTACCGCGGCAGCGGTACAGCGGTCGTGGTCAAGCTATAGTCGAATAGTTTTATTGTAGCGTCTCTGTTTAAATGTGACAAGTCGGTTGAAAAATGGAAATATCCAATGAAAATAAACGTGTGATAATTTTCTACAACTTTCAAAGGGGATTTGATTTGATTTGCAGTGCTTTGAGGAGATCTGTGTTTAGTAATGCAGCACCATGTCTTAGGACTGTAAAACGCAGGTATTTAGAATTTCAACGTGGGCACTCTAGCCTCAGTGCAAGCTACGTGACGGTCGTCCAAAAACCGCCATGACGCACGAGAACGTCGATGCCGTGCGGCAGCTAATCGTTGAAGATCGTCATGTGACATACGGTGAAATAGAGGCATCCATGGGCATTTCAGGGACTACTATCTAAAAAATCCTGCACGAAGAATTTGGCGTAAGAAATCTCTCGTTGGATACCACATTTGTTTAGCGTGTTTTAGATGGTGTCGCAAAATTCTGCAGGGACTCAACCGAGGAGAGTCTAAACACGTTTATGATATGGTTGGTGCTGACGAGTCTTGAATATATGCTTACGATCCAGATTCCAAGCAGCAGTCAACTATCTGAGTCTTCCAAGATTAGCCAAAACCGACCAAAGTCATACGCTCATGAAGCACTTCAAAAAAATGGTTGCCTCGTTTGTTACAAAGGGTGGTCACGTCGCCACTATTGTACTAGAAGATCGCAAGACGGTTTACGCTAACTGGTATACCACTGTTTGTTTGCTACAAGTCATTACAGAGTTTCGAAAAAACAACTCAAGACGTATGATATGCAAGCTTCATCATGACAATGCAAGTTCGCGCACCGCCCGCCAAACAAAGATGTTTTTAGGCACCCAAAATGTCGAAATTTTAGATCACCCACCTTACAGCCCTGACTTGAGCCCTAACGATTTTTTTACGTTCCCCAAAATTAAGCAAAGTCTTCGTGGTCAACGTTTCAGCTCACCCGAAGAAGCTGTTGAAGCATACAAATCGGCCATTTCGACTACCCCCACTTCGGAGTGGAATAAATATTTTAAAACTGGTTCGAACGCATACAAATATAGTATACATAAAGTATATTAATAGGTCAAGGATCATAAGACCGCCGGCGGTCGCGAATCAAATTGATTTTTATGTGTGTCTGGTTTAATGATCCTCAAGGGGTTAAATATCGCAGAGAATTCTCTGGAAAAACAATAAATGGTAATGGTAATCTATTAGATTGTCTATACTTATTTCAAACGACACAACTCAAAAGGCAGCCATTACTGTTTTTTTGAATATTGTTAGCTGTTTTCTCGTAAATCACTCAAAATAAACAGTAATAATCCGAGTGACACAAGATATTTGCTCAATGATATGTCAATAATTTGTTTACAAGCATTTTTTTTCGAATTTGGACGTATTTAGTTGTTGCCTACAGAGTTATGAATAAAACTACAAATTGTATCCTACTTCAACCTAAATTATGACAAAGGTCTATTTCCATTGTGCTTGTGCTATGGGTTTACTTGTCTGGAAGTGGCACCCACTCCACATCAAGCGACCCTCTGCAAATAACAGGATCTAAAGGATTTGGTATGGGGCCGACGTTTTCCTGGAAGGATTTGGAGTAACTAAAATACATATTATGGATTCATTCTTCAACTCTATAACAATGACAAGGAAAAGTTATTAATATCGATATTACATATTTTTGAATATTCTACATACAAATGCTTCTAAGAAGTGAGCTATAGATATATTAAGTTGTCACTACGAGTTTGACAACGCAGTTTAGTTTCCGGATTATAATACATACATTTTTTTATTTTTTATTCAGCAACGGGTAAGCGCTTGGCCTTTATCTCACCTGATGGTAAGTGATGATAAGGCCGAAGGTGGAAGCGCGCTTCACCCGGAATCCTCAACCACTGAGGAACTGGCTATCTTATCTCGAACTGTCGGAACACAACAATGCTATAAACATCGTTGTTATGGCGACAGACTTAGATAAGATGGTGGTAGCTAGCCAGGCGGACTTAACAGCCCTACCACCAACCAAACCGAGCACACAAAGATGTACCCCCCGCTGGGAATCGAACCCGGAACCTCTGGGTCTGAAACCGGTGGCTTAGCCACTAGACCACAGAGGCGGTTAAAATAAATAATCACGACTATTATCCCCGAAGGGAAAGCAGTCCCCTACCATAGTCCACTTTTCACCAAACATCGACTGCACATGTGCTCAGCGTGACAGATGGTGAGCCAATCGCCGCTCTATGCTGTAGGTAGTATGTGCAGTCTTTAGTCCGTTAGTCGCCTTTTACGACACCCAAGGGAAGGGGTGGTGGTATTCTTTCACCGCTACGTGACACGGTTACTAGCTCAGCATTAAGACTTTGCTAGGGTCCCCGAGCTGAATGCTATGTAATTTTTTGGGTATGGTTATTCACATTAGGGTTGAACCAGAGTGTAGTTAATGGCTAATCCTTTGGTTATAACAGTCGTAAGTATACAGAGTTAATTCTGGACCCTCCGCCAAAAGTAAATATTTGGTAAAAATGTAATACATAATATAATATTTGACATAATAATAAAGGGTCAGATACAGAAGGCAATACTCCTTGACACGGCACGTATTGTCAGGAGGTTCCTCACTGTGCAGCCCTAACCACCGATAGCTTGGGTCAATCCCCGCTGCCGGCGGCAACCTAGGTTAAGTTTTTTTATAATATTTTATATTGTAAATATGTTTCTTTTTATAAAATATTGTAAAAAAATTTACTTAAGATATATTTTGAATAAAGAGAATAATAATAATATTAAATGTTTTCTTTTTTTATTACAATTTTTTGCCTGCTTTTTATATCCTATAGTTCCAGGTGCGTGCGCGCACCCTCGCGGTCAAAACGACCGACGCGGCGCGCTGTCATTGGTGCACGGGGTGAATAATATAGCAGTTACGTGCATGCGTTTTGATAACCGCGATAGGCCGCGCGCTAGGTGACAATAATTTCAATTTTCATAAGGAAAAGTATTACTTACCTATTAATTTATTTCTTGTTTTTTTTTTTTTTTTTCCTAAGATAGATAAAGTTTTGTATTATTTTATGTAATTATGTATTATTTATAAGTATGTAAATATGTATATGTGTATATGATTATATGAGTAAGTATATGTATAATTTGTGTATAAGTTTATACATAAGTATGAATAATATAATACTTATATAAAACACCATGACTGCCCCATCAACTATAACTATTTCTTCTATCCAGTCCAACATGGTTGCCTGGAAGAAATTGCTTTTTAGCGATAAGGCCGCCAATTGTATGTACTATGTGTTTGTGTTTTTATGTTTCTGTGGTGTACAATAATGCATATTTTATCTTTATCTTTATCTTTAGAGTCAAAAATGTAAAAAAAATACCTTTTTTTGTTTTCATTATTTGGTTGTACTGCTGCTATAGAATCACGTGAAAAAATTGGCGGAAGGTTCAAATTTAACCCTGTATGTATGTATGTCTGCTGCTTACCAGATATCTGTACACGGAGAAAGGCACGTACTCCATCATGACGAACACGTCGGCTACCGCCAGCCACTTCAGCAGCCGGTTGATGGGCACAGAGGCTAAGTCCCTCCTGGCGAGCACAGCTACGTTCAGAGCATTGGCTAAGCTGCCGAACAGGCATACCTGGAACAAAATCAAAATATTTTAATTTGTAACTAGGCGGGCCGCCCGCGACTTCTTTCAAGTGAACACCCCCGATGCCGGGACCAATAATTACAAATAATTTCTTTCATTGTTAGTAATGTATGTTTGTGCACTTAGAAACGGCTGCACCTATTTGTCTAATTAGGTTTTCGTTGTGTTTGTAATTGTTAGAAAAATCAGTTATGTATGATAGATTTTTTCGTCACGGTATGCGCGTTGTTCACGCGGACGAAGTGGAGGGCGAGGGCGCTGGTAAAATAAAAAATACTGAGAAAATAAATACATACACACCGAAGGGTTAGTCAGTGACTAGACATTAAGGAGCGCAAAAGCAGTCCTACTACCATAGTCCATTTTTTTTAAATAGTGACTGCACATGTGTTAAGTGTGACAGGTGGTGAGCCCATCGCCGCTCTATGCTGTTAGATGTATGTGCAGTCTTAGTCCGTTAGTCGCCTTTTACGACACTAAGGGAAGAGAAGTAGTATTCTTTCATCGCTACGCGTCTCTGAGAAAATATAGCCCAAAATACCATTAAGACTAACCTAGTCTACCTGTTAGTGAAGAATTAAAATAACAGTCATGTTCTTAGAATTAATTTTTGAAGTAGTAAACAGTAAAATTAAAATCTGCGAAAATTATGAAATATTGTTGAGGCTATATTTTGTGGAATAGAATCGATTTAAACCAGGAAACACGATTTGATAAAGTTGGCTTTTTGTTTTCTGAGGTTTAAGCGAGCACTACACATTGAAATGAAACACTTTTTTAAGGATTAACTCGCGTTTAATTTACTATTTACATAGTTTTTATATTATCCTGACGTTTCGAACCGTTTTCAGGGTCCGTGGTCACAGGGAGAAGACGGACCCTGTAAAGGGTTCGAAACGTCAGGATAATATAAAAAACTATGTAAATAGTAAATTAAACGCGAGTTAATCCGTAAAAAAGTGTTTCATTTCAATGTAAAGTTGGCTTGATAGAATAAATTCACAAAGTTACATATTTTTGTGTCATTTTATCTTCTTTTCTAAGTTTTATTCTTAAAATAAGTGATTTGATATTATGAGTCATTTACCAAAATGAAGTTCATAGATAACTTGAGGGATTACAACCGATAGTTTTTTTTTAATTACATCTATAAATTTTTTTAAATATAAAACGCGATTATTCTCGCCGCTTCGCTGTTATACCTGTCGCTTACCGTCGTACCGTCGAGAGAGCGAGAGAGAAGCGCCCGAAATACCTCCCCTTAACCGGCGTAATTGGTAATACCACTCCCAGCGGAATATCCTACTCCTTCCTCAAAGTACCTACCGCTTTCTCAAGGTCGGCAACGCATCAGCGACTCCTCTGGTTTTCCTGGTGATTACTTTCCATCAGGTGACCAGCCTACTCGTTTGCCTTCTTTTCTCATTGTTGTTATTGTCAGTTATTTTTTAATTTTATTTTTATTTTGTTCAGGTAACAAACAATTGCGTAATAAAGCTTAATACTACTACAAAAGTATAATCTAAAACAATTATTGTAATTACGCAACCATTATCCTCATAATAATATTAGAAATTAAGTGATTAAATACAAGCAAAGTGAACCAACAATATTTTTTAAATTTTCTTTAACTACATAAACTGCAACTAAAATAAAAAGGAATACAAGCTAATTTTTCAAAGATACATTTTTTTATCTGTGCATGTGACAAAACAAATAGATCTATGGTAACAAAGTTTTCATTATAACTTTTCATTGATCGGCATAAAGAAGCTCTTTCACCAGCGTTGGTTCTACATCGCTTAGGAGCAAATAGGCTGTGAGCATGAGAAAAGAAAAAAAATAGAAATTTGGTTTGTTACTTTATTGCAATCAAAACCATTATGACATATTTTGTAAAGAGTCGATTTGTCAAGATACAGTCTCCGATGTTTGAGCGTTGATAGTGAGAATTTTGCTAGAAGCGTAATATATGATGTGATATGCGAAGTGTAAGTCCGTTGTATGGCCGCTTTCCTGACGTCACAACCGCTCGCCGAAACGTTCCGTTTTACGTGGCGCAGACATATAGTTTAAGTTTCAAAGTTATTATTCATAGAAAAAAACTCACCATCAGGCTCACATAACCGTGGATGCTGTTGTAAGCCAGTATGAGCTCCCGGAATCCGCCAGAGCAGTACCGCTCGCACTCCTTATACGTCGAAACATTGTTGTACTCCGTCCTCCAGCTCTCCAAAGCCCTCAACACTTCGCCGATGCTAGCACTCTGGTTGTAACCTCTGTGCTTGAGCAGTGAAAAGAACCTGAACAAAGGGATTATTTTAAGAGGGTTTATGCATTTCGGTTTCCCATACAAACTTCCAAGTCAATTTTTTTTTAATTTAATACGCCAATTTTATTAAAACTTTGCACGCTTAAGTAAAATACAGGGATCTTAATAGTTTCTTGAAAACATTTTTAAAAAACGTTTTTTTAACTGAGTTATTACGATTTTAAACTTTCTATAGTGAACATTAAATCGCAATAACTCAGCTAAATAAACGTTTTTAAAAATGTTTTCAACAAACTATTTAGATCCTTGTCTTTTACTTTAGCATGAAAAGTTTCATGAAAATTGGTTTATTGGTTTTTAAAAATTTCGACTTGGAAGTTTGTATGGGAAATCTCTTAAATTAATAAATATTTTATACAGATGGACCACAAGAGGTAGCACAGGATAGAGATGGATGGAAGGACTTTGGGGAAGGCCTCTGCCCAGCGGTGGGACAGTATAGGCTAGAGAAAAAAAATGATAATGCTAACATAAAGGTTCCTTGATGGTGTTGACGAGACCGTTGTGATATTATATTTTATTAATTGTTTTTTACATATTATATAAGGCTATATAAGGCTAAGGCTAGAAACCACAAGAAATTTCAAGGGCTGGTGAGGTCAAGTGTTTTAAACATGACAAAAATGACAAAAAAGAAATTCGTGCTTTCTCATTTTTAATTAAATAATTCATTTTGCGAATTTTAATTGAGTCTGAGTATAAAAAGACGCACATTTCGTAATAGGAAAATAACAAGGGTCTCATTGCAGACTAACGTAGGTACTTATCGCCCGGCTGACGCGGACGGGTCAACAGACGGTTGGGTCAACGACCGGCCGCTGCCCGCGCGTTGTAAATAATCGTTATTTTTAATTGTTTTTAATTTATTTTTTTAGGGTATGGTTTTAAAATAAATTAAATACTCAAAGACTATCTAATTAATATTCACAAAATGAATTAAGTATTTAATTAAAAATTAAAAAGCACCAATTCCTTTTTTGTTATATTTGTCATGTTTAAAACACTTGACCTGACCAGCCTTGAAGTTTCTTGCGGTTTCTAGCAGTCGCCATAAATCCTATCCTACTAATATTATTAAACGCGAAAGTTTGTAAGTATGGATGGATGTTTGTTACTCTTTCACGTAAAAACTACTGAATGGATTTGGATGAAATTCGGCATACAGATAGTTTATAACCTGGATTAACACATAGGATACTTTTTATCTCGATATTTCCACGGGAACGAGAACCACGACGGTGAAACCGCGAGCGGCCGCTAGTACATATATAATCACGACTATTATCCCCGAAGGGTTAGTCAGAGACAAAGCGATAGTCCACTTTTCACCAAATAGCGACTGCACATGTGCTCAGCGTGCGTCACTCTATGCTGTTGGATGTACCTATGTGCAGTCTTTAGTCTGTTAGTCGCCTTTTACGACACCTAAGGGAAGAGAGGCTGTGGTAGTATTCTTTCACCGCTACCGGACACGGTTAATTGTTTATTACTTGTTATTATCACCAACCAGCGTTGGACTGTGGTCGTGTTCGGTTTTGCGCCCTATCTCTCTATGTGCAATGTTTATGTGGGAGTAGGAAGGCCTGTTCCCAGCAGTGGGAGCTTTATAGGCTGATAATGATGATAATTAGGTGTTACAAAAATTGCGTAGGTACCTATACGATGTGGTAATACAAAACATTTCCTTCTGTGCAAAGGTATAAGTCGTTTCACACGTCCAATCTCTTCCATAGACACCAACAACGTTTCTGTAAGCAACGCGACAGATGATCCTTCAATCAATGGTTCTTATGTCTGGCAGTCATCATCATCATCAACCAATAAACGTAACTCATTGCATGGCTCACTGCGGGTTAGTGGGTTTTAACTGCTGCCATCTCACAACAACCGGGACCAACGGCTTAACTTGCTTTCCGAAGCACGAAGGAGTTTTACTCAGAAATGCCTGTTGAATAGATTTAGAATAAAGACCTGGCCTCGTCGAATTGCCCCGTGTAGTTGGCCATAGAGTGTCGGATGCCCTCGTCAGCCAGCATGTTGGTCACTCACGCGGTCCTTTGTTGTTCACTTAGCGGTCACATTGTGTCGCTGGGCTGCGGGCCGATTAGCGCTGACGTATTTGGCTCTTCATGTTGTGTCTGTAACAAGATTTCTATAAATATAAAATCTATCTATCTTATCTAAACATATTAAAATCAGTTGCCTCGAATGTTTGAGCGTACAAACATTCGACGATTCACTTTAGAACGGCTGCGCGTCTCTATACATAATAGGCTAATTATTATTTTTTGTTTCTAAGTAAAGATATTAAAAGATATATATACTAAATATTAAATTTGTTTACGCTCACACCAATTATCTAGAACAAGATGAGTATTCTTTTGAAATTCGTTAATATGGTAAGATAACGGATAAATAAGTATACGTAAATATAGAAAAAACACCCAGACCCGGAATCAATTTAGAAAAACAGTTTTTCTCTATATTGACTCGACTGCGAATTGAACTCAAGAACTCAGAGATGGCGCGACGCCAGACCCGGCGTGCTAACCACTCGACCACGGAGGTCGTCGATAAGATAACTACTTGTACAATTTTTTTTTAACTAACATACTGTGTTTGTATCCGTCAGGACAAGGGTTGTATGAAAGAATCATTGACCTAGAAGTATAGACAAGAACGTTCATACAAACCATTTGTTCAAATTCCGGAATGAGAGACCTAAAGTTCGCTGCAGCCGCCGCAGCGCTTAAACATTTAAATGTCGTCTAATCAACAGACAGACATCGCAGCGCCGCAGCGCCAGATCGGTCAAAGACAATTTAGTGTATACCAAGATGGCGTCCCAAATAGATTGTCAATAACAATAATAATTGAAAAAATATCTTTTCTATTCTAATAATACGATATAACTACATAATAATGACTTGAATAACAATTAATTTCACTTACTTGACAACTGAATTGTAGTAAACGTCTAGGTGAACACTTTAAAAAGAAATATATAATTATTTTCGCCGCTCCGCACGCGCGATTGTCAAAGCCACACTAAAGCAAGGTGCCGAGTCGACTCCGCAGATGAGTAGAACATAGTGCGTGTTCGGAAGGGCCTATCTAGTGTAACGTATATATCGCTGGAAAGATGTTTGGTAATTCGTCACAGGATACCGGCGGCAGGATGTTAACGCAGACGAAGTAGCGGAAAGGTCGCTAGTTATAAATAAAATAAATCTTTATTAATCCAGCATTACTCAGTTACAATGGGAACAACAACTAAATGGGAATTTAAGGTTACCGCCTTGAGTAATGGGCGTGTCAGGCTCTTCAAAGTTTGTTAGATTACTTTGAAACACTTTTAAACTTTTGGGTTCCATTAATCATAATCAGTCCACTGCTGGACATAGGACTGAGCCTATCTTCGGCTCTTCTGGTCCAACTTCTGCCAGCCACCTAGACATGGCGTCCTACACACGTTTGCCGAGTCGCGGTATCCACTCCATTACACGTCTGCCCTAGCAGTTGTCGCGTTCTATAACGAACAAAATATTTAGACGGGGCTTAACGTTAACTACCTCAGCCTATTGCCGACCACTGTTGAACGTAAGGCCTCCTGATGAACTAGCCCGGTGTTGGGCAGTCCACATTCATTCATCGCCTGCCATCTTCCATATGTCATCGGTCCATGCGGTCGGCGCTGCGGGGCGTCCTACACTGCGTTTGCCAAGACGCGGTCTCCACTCTAGAACATGACTGTTCCAACGGTCGTCCGTCCTTCTGCAGATATGACTGGCCCACCTCCACTTCAGGGTGCTGATTCTGCGAGCGATATCGGTAACTTTAGTTCTCTGTCGAATAACTACGTTGCGGATTTTATCCTCCAGAGAAACCCCAAGAGAGGGCCTCCGATACTTTCACTCGCCGGATGAAACACAACAGCAACGAGTTCTGCCTCCGGTACTTTTTCACTCACCGGACGAAACACAACAGCAACTAGTTGAGCCTCCGGTACTTTCACTCTCCGGACGAAACACAACAGCAACGAGTGCCATTATTTTTTTTATTTTTTATTTATTTATTAGGTTACACAACAGACATTAATCGTAACAAAGTTAAATACATAATAGGTTTGACAATATCTTACACTAGACTAATGTCCTAAATGTGTTAACACAACTAGTTTATGTGTGCTTAGCATGTGTAAACAAAAGATTAACAAGGATTCTTAAAAGTTACTTAAAATATTTTAAAAATTATTAAAACTCATGGGCGGTTAGCCATCTGGGTCGACTAATAAGGTCTTGATGGAATTTTTGAACACATTAGTGTTTGTTTGTTTTGTTTGCCATTGTTTCACGTAGATAATCCGTGGCTTTACGACACAGACTGTGTCACTAATTTAGCACCACCAAGTCACGAGTAGGGTCTCAAGGGTAAACCTACGGAGACGAGTGGCTTTATCCACCTCTTAACTACTTTACTAAAGGAATTATATCTATGTACTCTTGTACCTTTCCAAACTCGACGCTTCGACCGAGTTGCACCGGCGCGAAAATTTTATTAAAATTTTTAAATAGTTTTATGCATTGTTCCCATGAGAGAATGTTAATAATTACAAGTTATCAGCTAAGTTATCTAAACCAACCCGTGCGTGTAATAATACCAATAACATCATCCTAAGATGTTTACTTCGATAGCTAGTACACACAAAACTCCATTAACAAGAAATTAATATTAGTAAACGTTCCCGCCGAGACCGTTCGCAACTTTATTTATATCCACAATATCCACTTATGACTGTATGTAATAATTTCATGACAGGTATATGTTAACGTAATAAAAGTTAGCAGACACTCGTCGAGTTGTTGTTGTTCAGTAAATGCTTAAACAGGTTAGTCTGAGTTAGAAAATGCGACTTATTTGGAACATATAATAGGTCTTCCTAGAAACTATAGGGGTCGATTATAAAGAGGTTTCAAGAATACGACTGTTTTGATTTCTCAGTCTACCGTTTTAGTAGGTACTCTAATTTGTCAAAGATGTAGTCAAAAAAAGTACAGTCTATCGCGGAAACATGGCCTGGTCAGAAGAACTGTCACAAGTCACAACTGCTGGGGCAAACGCCTCCTTCGTTGAAGTCCAGTGAAATATGTATTACATAATGTGTTTTTCTATAGTTACCAATCGCAAAGTAACTTTAGCAATGAAAATCTGTATTTTTGAAAGCACTCAGTTTCTACGCCAACCACATAAGTTTTATATAATGCATATGACCTAATTTACTCTAATTACCAATCTCAAACAAAGTAACTTTAGCAGCGAAACTGTATTTTTTTTATTGTATAACTTCATGCTGAAGTTAATTTTTAAAAAATATAAGTAGATAAAATCGAATCCACATTCAAAAGGAGATGATTTTTCACGATCAGAGAATGTTTTTTTTTATAATTAGATTGAAATAAATATCATGAAATTAGAAACTAGTATAGTAAATAATGATAAGTATACTATAATTAAAATAATTATTTATATTTAAAAACACTTTTTGATTAGAAGTCAAATACTTACACTAAATCCTACTAATATTATAAACGCGAAAGTTTGTAAGTATGGATGGATGTTTGTTACTCTTTCACGTAAAAACTACCGAATGGATTTTGATGAAATTCGGCATACACATACACTTCTCATCAGAAAAATCGAAATACCTTGCAAGTTTATGTTTTGTAAGGATTATCAGAAAAATGTGTTTATTTAGGATTAAACGTCACATGTCGTTTAAAATAATTTAAGGTTTTAAAATCCTAATGTTAATGTTGTTGTATTTTGTTTAACAAGTCATTTTTACCCTGTATGGAGTATGAAGGAAATTGATAAAACAACACACGTAAATGAAAAAAAAGCTAAGAAACGTTTATTTAATAACTTGTATTCCCTCCCCAAGCTCTTATTACTTCCATACGGTTCTTCATCGATCGAATGAGAGTCACGATCAAATGTTGTGACATTCCATTCCATTCCTCTTGGACTGCATTTTGCAGCTCGCTAAGTGTTTCTGGGGCAGGATCTCTTGCACGAATTCGTCTCTTTAATTCATCTCATAGATGTTCAATCGGATTCATGTCCGGGCTTCTTGCTGGCCATTCCATAATGGAGATACCGACTTCGGTAACATAATCTCGTACGACGCTCGCGGTGTGAGCCGTAGCATTGTCGTGCATGAATATGAAACCGTTGCCAGTAAAATGTGCTTAGGGTATCACGTAAGGCTCAAGACGCTGTTCGATATACCGATGACTGTTTAGTGCAGATAGACGTGGCCCAGACACAAAGACATGCTCTGTCTTACCGTCGGCGCTAATTCCGCCCCAAACCGTCCACGAACCGCCACCATAGCTGACCTTTTCTTCAATGCAGCATTGTGCAAAGCGTTCTCCATCTCTTCTGTAGACCTTGTTCCTTCCGTCGTTACCATACAGCATAATTTTACACTCATCAGAAAAGAGGACTTTGTTACACTGGAGGTATGACCAATTTAGGTGCTCACGTGCAAAGTTAAGACATGCTTTTCGGTGGTCTGCAGTTAATATCGGCCCATTTGCTGGCTTGTGCGGTACCAGTCCACGTTCCTTCAACCTTCTTCTAATTGTAGAGTCACTTACGGCCACCCTACGTACAACATGAAGATGCTGCTGCAGTTAAAAAGAATTAAGGCGTCGATTTTGTAAAGAAATTGTTACAATAAATCGATCATCTCGCTCAGAAGTGACCCGATTCCTGCCAGATCCTGAACGCCGCGTGAACCAACCAGTCTCCCGATAACGTTTGTAGACTCTATGAACAGACGACAGACGACAGGCTTAGATGCAATCTTTCAGATACAACATGATGCCTAAATCCAGAATCCAGCAATGCACTTGGGCGGCTTCTGCGGGCGAAGTATCCATTTGTCTTAGAAAAAAAACTTTTTCAGACGTCCCAAAGTCACAGTACACACGCAGTATACAGAACACAGAACAAAAAGTTTTAAGATAAGCGCTAATTTTTAGTTTTCAAAGGTGAAATGTACTGTAACTCTTAACACACATTTGTCTCAAAACAGTGAATCATTTCATAAAAAGGATAAACAAATGAAATTCTAATTTTGAATTTGGAATTTTCGCTTATCACTTTATTGGCCAAACTGCCAGCTGTACAATCATGTCATTTTTTTCATGGAATGAAAACTCTTTTGTGTTAAATTAGGACAGAAACCATATAAACGAAAGTGTTTCGATTTTTCTGATGAGAAGTGTAGTTTATAACCAGGATTATAGCTTGACCACGATCGCTATACCGCTGCTGCCATACAAGTTAGTACAGCAGCAGCGGTACAGCGGTCGTGGTCAAGCTTGTTATAGCTTAAGCATAGGATACTTTTTATCCCGATATTCCCACGGGACAGGGAACCACGCGGGTGAAACCGCGAGCGGCCGCTAGTATATTACCTAAGTAAATAATTTATTTCCTCATTAGTAGATAGAAATTTAAAGGAATAATCAAACTACACCTACAAAATGTCAATATCATGATGCTGCTTCAAATCGTTGGAATCAAGAAGTGTTAAAATTACACAATAAGCCCACTGTTGCTACGCTGACCACATGTTCCTACGCCGACACAGTTTTACATGCATACTCGTTCCTTATATTACCAAAAACACATCACGATTTATTATATCCCCGATACACGTCACGCCCGCTTCCAGGAGAGGTAGGCATATGACTACAGCTTTTTATTTGCTACTATCCTGAACACGGATCTCTAGCCTGCAATGACGGAAGCTGTGTGCCGGAGATAAAGAGAAGGATTGCGATAGCAAAGGACGCAATGTCTCGTCTCCAAAATATCTGGCGAAACCGTGGCATCACAAACAACACCAAGATGCGTCTCGTTAGGTCATTGGTCTTCCCTATTTTCCTCTACGGAGTGGAGACATGGACTATTCCGGCTCGAGAAAGACAGAGAATAGACGCTTTCGAGATGTGGTGCTGGAGAAGAATGCTGCGAATACTGTGGACAGCCAAACGCACTAACATCTCAATTCTGTCGCAATTGAACGTTAAGGACCGATTGTCTACCTTATGTCATCGTCGCATACTGGGCTATTTTGGCCACATCGCCAGACGTGGCGACAGTAGCTTGGAAAAGCTCATTGTGGTGGGAAACGTGGAAGGAAAACGCTCACGAGGCCGGTCCCCGACCAGGTGGTCTGACCAACTGAAGGAAACACCAACGTCCCGCTTCTACGCCGCGGTGAGAATCGCTACAGACCGGACCCGATGGAGACAGTTCGTCCAATCCAAAGTGCTGCCGTGATGATCACGATCATGATATTAACTTTCAAAGCCTTAACAAATTTCTATCTATTTTAAAAAACAGCGATGTGCCTTATACTTCTTTTGATTGAGAATATAGGATTAATCTATAAATTATTATTATATTTATATTTTATATAATTTCAGTGTTCTTTATTTTTTTTTTCATGCTGCTGAGACGGTTGAGTATCGTTATGGTTAAAATCATATTGTTTTTTTCTCTATACTGATAATGATCATTATTTTTTTGACTACTTAGTTGAGAACGAAAATATTTTTATTTTCAAAAAATAACTTGCATGATTCGATAGTACTATTAAAGGTAAATCGTTCCGCCGCGAGAAAACAACCACTAAAATGTCTCGGTGTATACAATTTTTTATTATTACCTTTTTTGCCCTATATTTACTTTTGGCGGGGGGTCCAAAATTAACCACTATCCCCGAATATTATCCCCGAAGGGTCAGTCAGAGACTATATAGGCAATGAGGACATCAAAAGAAGTCCACTACCATAATCCACTTTTCACCAAATAGCGACTACACATCGATAGCTTCTACGTAAATAATCGTATCCAACATTTTGGCCATTTTCATGTTATAAGCTATTTGAAACTAAGTAATTAGTTGCTATTAATTCCATAAACAAAAAATAAAAAATCTTAAAAAACAAAGATTTTTTTCACGTAAATAATGGTAAGTAGTACTCGTATATTCATACCGCGTAAATTGTTGTATCTGACTGTTGCGAGGATATACGCGGGCAGGGCGCGCGCGTCCGTTCGTTTTAATTTTGTTGGATTTTTTTGGTTTTGTTGGTATTACTTTATAAGTTTTTAATAGTCAGTGATTATAATGAAAAAACAACTCGAGACAATCCTTACGCGCACAAAAAATCATGTGGTTCGACACAGAAAGAAGTCGATGTTTTTTCGAATTATTATCCCCAGAAAAAAACCTGTATGCTATAATTGAAAATGACATAGAAAACAGATTGATAAGTAAGTTATTTTAATAGGTTACTTTAATTTGAATATGATTGACGCTTTATACTGTTTTTTTCTATATATTTACATAAGACTATAGTATGTGAAAGATACGAATGTGTACGTTGTTAATTGTATAAAAAAAATATCTTATGTAACATTTACGATTTTTTACATTGTTAAGAAAATTCTATATTTAATCGCTTGTACCACATACGATTAATTACGTTATTGACAATGTGTCTAATATCGGATTTGACACATACAATTATTTACCATGCGAAATGGACTATTGTATCTACAAAATAAGATAGTTTACGTTGCAATTACGGGAAAAAGTAATATCTTGGTTAATTTTTTTTATTCCAGTGTCGCCACTACAGCCTGAATCTAATTTTGTAAAAATTTCAGGCCTTTCTGAACTTTTAGGAAACAGTTTTTCCGAAACACCACCACTAATTGTCGACTTTTCATAATGGTCAATTTCAATTGTAACACTTGAACTTAAAACTTACAGGAAAATAAAAGAAACAATTTAGTCTTAATCATAGGTACTTATACTTTTAGGGTTCCGTGACAATGCACTAATTCTACTTTACTTTACTTTATTATGTACGTCCAAAAATCATTTATGGATTGCTTATATGATTTTTGCCCGTACTTTGTTAGTAGGTAACCTAAACCATAATTATCAGTCGGATTTTTCCGGCTATTTAACACGCAAGCTAATACACCGTCGGCCTTTTCTATTGACACTGTGTCGCCCAGATCTGAAACTAAAAAGATTAGAGACGACAAAGCGAATAAGGAATAAGGAAATTGATCTGATAAAGATACAGGTGTTTCAGGCTCTGATTATCGAAGTAATCACAGTAATCATCCTATATTCCACTGATCGTACACTGAGTGGTTCGAAAAGCCGAGTGCATAAAAAAGGGTGTTAAACAGGGATGTGTTTTGTCACCATCCCGTGGCTGTTACATCTATACATAGACAGTTGTTTGCAAAATCTGAAAGATGATGAATGTAGATTAAGAATGAATGAGTTACTCTAATGTCTTTTCTATACAGATGATCAGGTACTACTTGCATCGTCAGCGATGGACTTATCAGGAGATGGTAACTAGTATGCAAAGGTCTGTAAAAGGAAAATGAATGAATTAAAAGTGAAGGAATGTAAGTAAGGCGAAAGTTATGCTGCTTGATAGATACGAGTGTATGACAGAGTGTGATATTGATAAAAGTAGAAAAAGTGGAACAAATGAAAGAGTTTGTGTACCTGGGCACGATGTTTACTAGGCATGTAAAGCATGATAAGATATTAAAAAGTGAGTGAATGCTGGGAGTATAGTGAATGAGGCACTTAACGCCTTTATAGAGCAGCCGGAAATTATCCCAAAAAAATTACTCGTTGTGCATGGAGAAGTCTTAGTGCCGACATTAATATGTACGGAAGTAAAATTAGTTGTGGCAGAAGAAACATGAAAGTCAGTAAGATGGTTTGGTTATTTAGAGAGGATGGATAAAAAGGAATTACAAATAAGGTGCACCAGGCGAGAGAGAATGGGATAGTTAGAAGGGGAAGACCTCAGCTGTAACGTTCTCGTTAAAGGTCAAGAGTACCCTAAATCGACGAGCATGTAAATGAAAAACGTTAAGACAGTAAGTGAAGCAAAAGATGTTTATCAGAATCGTAGCAAATCAGAAGAAAGCTGTGATCTCTGCCTACCCCTCCGGGAAGCGGCCGTGATGTATGTATGTTAACACATTAACTGCCAGACAACCAGACACAATAAAGTTTAATTGATTGTCGGTCACCGGTGTCTGCCATGGTGCTTTAAGTGTTAATCAACGCAATCTCTATAAAAAGACTGTTTCATGTAAGCTAGTTTTGTTTATTTAATTTCTTTAATAAGTTTAAATCCTATACCTACTTACCTGTTGTTCCTATTGTTGATTTCTTATTAAAGTGCATACCATAATTATGTAGGAATTATGTAGGTATGTGCAAAATTGGTTATTTAGTGTGCTAGTACTTTAATATTTTGTAATATTCTTTGAACTTCTTTAATATTTTTGTAATAGGTACTCAATTATAAAAATTAAGCTAGTAAGTTATTGCCCTAATTTTATTTTTTAATTGCTATTAATCATTAATTGGCTTCATTTTTTTTAATGTTCATTAATTTAATAAAAATATAAATAATATTTCGTAGTTTTTACTATGACAAACCAATATTTAATTTAATTATATTATTAATTTGGTAAGTTTCGTATTACTAGACAAAATAAAGTATAATACTTGGAAATAATAACACATTTAAACAATTTGTTCTACAATAAGATACTAAAAAAACTATTTTATAGGTTACTAACCATGAGATACTATATTAACTATAAATTATTTACATATTAGTTAAAAATAGTATATGCTACTTACGTGTAAATAGAGTAACAAAATATCAACATAAACAATCGTATGCCAAATATACGATATATTTTGTCAATATAATCTAACGTAAGTTATCGTAAGTGCCACTTAAGATTTTAAAAATATTTAACTACCGATTTAAATAATTGTAACAACATTATTCCGAAAACTAATCCAATTTCTGATTTTCTTTTGGAACCATACTGAGGCGCCATTGGTTATGTACACAATATGTACACAATATGTACACAAAAACTTCGTAATATACTTAAACCTTCATTACTAAAGACCATATACTATGCTCTTGCCCAATCGGTCCTAAGCTACTGCATTCCAGTCTGGGGTGGGGCATGTAAGACAAGATTCCTAAGATTAGAACGTGCTCAAAGATCACTGCTAAAGGTAATGTTCAGGAAACCCTTCCTATATCCCACACAAGACCTTTACAAGGATGCGGAAGTTCTGACGATGAGACAACTATTTGTTATGCAAGTGGTATCACGACAGCATAAACAATTAAGCTACAACCCGACAACCCAGCAGACCTGCAGTCGCAGGCGGCACAAAATCTGTCAAATTGGTAAGCACAACACCACTTTCTTTCGACGCCAAACAATCTTTCTTGCTAGGCATTTATACAATAAATTGCACTCGGCTATAAATATTTATCCAAAAATGCTTTATGAATGTAGAACTTCCCTTAAAAGCTATTTGTTGGAACTTGACTATCATAAGACAGAATCTTTATTAACATGAAATCACGTACGCTTACAGCACACACTCACATACGTGAACATAAGCACGCACGCATACACGCATGCTCACTCACACACACCCACACACATACACACTCCCCCCCCCCCCCCCCCACACACACACATACACATACGCTAAGTTTAATCTAGTTTTAGACGCTGTTTTTATTTTATTCCTATTACGTTACATATGATTACAGCCAATGCTATTTTTGTTACTTCCTTTTTTCCTATGTTTGTCTTGTATTTTTGTTATTTTTGTTTTGTTACTATTTTGTATACCTACTGTACATGGTCTGGGCGGAGACACTGGAGTCCTGAAATTCAGGGATATCCTAGCTTAGGCTCCAGTCCTCCTAAATATTCTAAGTTTGCATTGGCACTGTCTTGTTTTTTTGTTTTTGCTTCTCTGTTTGTTCGTCCCAAGTTTGTTGTAATGTTTTGGAGGAAAAATAAACAAATTTTTATTTTATTATTTTTATTATTATTTATTTATGTAAATTTCAAAGTTGTAGCACTAAAATTAAAGTAATTATGAATGAAAAGTCTTTAAAATGCTCTGGTGTAAAATTACCTTTTTGCACATACGATTATTTACTTAGGAGCCATCGACATGTGTTCAGTGTGACAGGTGGTAAGCCCATCGCCGCTCTATGCTGTTTGATGTATGTAATACAGTCTTTAGTCCGTTAGTCGCCTTTTACGACGCCCAAGTGAAGGTAGGGGGTGGAAGGTTCTTTCACAGCTACGCGACACGGTTAAATACATGGCATCCTCTTTATACATGCACGTAAGTTTTTTTATTGCATTTTTCTTTTCGAATTTCAAGTCATCCTGTAATTTCGCACTCGTCGTCCGAATAAATTTCATCGTTCAGACATTTTATTGCGTTCATTAATCATAACCTTTTTGGCTTGTTGCGACCGTTGAGTATTCACGGCTTACTTTAATTATTGTTTATGTGTACCCAAAGGTTAAAAGTGCAAAAATTTGCAGAATGGACAGAAAGAAGAGTTTGCCGTAGATAAAGTTACTATACAAAGCTTTTATATTTGCGGTTTGTTGTAGGGTTTGCTATTATTCTCGAGTAATAGCGAATTCATAGCAATCTTGTACTAAAAAAACACGGGCCAGCGTGATGTGTTATGGCCCAATATCCCCACGTGTTGTTGTAAACGTGGGAGGCCTGTGCCCAGCAGTGGGACGTTTATAGGCTGATGATGATGAAAAAAACAATTAATAAATAGAAAGTACAGTTAGTTAATACAATCGTACTCGTATCTGTACGATCACAGAAAATCGTGTATGCTAGCCATAGCTAAAAATATAACCGTCATCCATCAGTATCCACAACTAAGTTTTCCCGCGACTGCCGTCCAAAATAGTCTGAAACAAGAAACCCGATACAGTTACATCTGGTAGAACGAGTGCACTGGGAAATATGAGTATTAAGCACCTGTTCCTTGCATACCAAGAGCGGAACCAATGGGATTAAAAAGGATACAAGGATACAATGTAGGTACATTATTACGTATGCTTCTCTTTATATTCAACCTGCCCTTTGTGATCCTGTCACCTTTTTAACATACTTTTGTATCCCTTCTGAAAGTAGGTATGCTAAAAAGGTGATAGCGAAGGTATTCCTTCTATTGCAGCGTCAAAATATAATATTTTTTCAATCCCACACATATTATGGTATATCTACCTTATTTGCTTTTATTCCCATAACATTTGTTAAATTTATAGATAACAGATATGGTTAACTTTCTAGATTGGTTTAGATACTTGCTTTATGTAAAACTTTTAATACAGTTGTGTTTTTTAGAATTTCTATTTTTAATTGAAGAGAGCTTTCTCTTATGCTTTTTCCTAGCACAGGTTCAAAGGGAATCCACTGTTTTTGCCAAAACCTGTGTTTTATGTGAATACAATATTTTGATATATTTAATAAAAGAAAATCGTAGGTAGTCATAGTTCCTTACAAACAAAAAATATATATCTTTATTATTGAAATTTTTGCATTCACAATTCTATATACTTAGATATAGGATAAAATGTTTACTAAAAAAAATCAACCAGTCTCAGAAAAGCTTGAATGGGATTCAAACCCATGACCTTTGGATTGCCGGTCCACTGCTCTAACTGGCTGGCTTTGCAGTGTAAATCACACTACTAGAAAAAATTCAACGAGTCTTCTGGGATCTTGATAGCTTAGCGGTGAGAGCAGTGGACCGGCAATCCAAAGGTCATGGGTTCGAATCCCATTCGAGCTTTCCTGAGACTGGTTGTTTTTTTCTAGTAAACATTTTATCCTAAAAGATATATATTCTATTGTTTCAGATTTTTCAATACTAAACAGTCCTACCTAAACCGCTAGAGACCTACAAAAACCGATAATTATATTATTTTGTGTACCTATATCACATACATACACTCACGAACTCTAATTATATTTGTGTATATCACATACATAGTACACTCACAAACACACGACTGTTCTCCCCTAAGGTCACGGTAGTGTATATGTTACCGGCAATCTGTATAATTCAGGTATTCTATACAATACCTAGGCAATGTATAGATTACCGAGGGCGTCCAGGCAATGTATGAAATATTAAGCATATTATTGTCCATTACATACTTTACCTAGGTAATGTATAAAATTCCTAGGGATTCTATAGAGTACCTGCTGGTCCACCGGCAATGTGTTAAATAAATATCTTTTTGTCTATATTTATCAATGTTAATCAGCAGCCTACCTATAAAATGACAAAACAATAGTTAAAAACCACTTTAATAAAATTAAAAATTAGGATGCTCCTAAAAAATAATCTTTATAAAAAGGGTAGACATTTTTTCAGAAAAATAAAAGAATTACTGCACTTAAAAAGATTTATTTACTCTTAAGTTACTAGGTCCTATGCAAGAAAATATTAGACATTTAACACATGAAAACTTTTTAGTCATAATCAACTTTTAAATAATCAATAAATTATTCTTTTAGATACTTTTCAAAAAAGCACCTAAGTAGTATCTTTCTGTTACTGCAGTAAAATCACTTTAAAAATAAAGTGCAACTAAAAATTCTTTTGTATATAAGTAAAACAATGTAATTTTCTTACAAGTAGGTACTTAGGTACGTAACAAGTATAAAAAACTTAAGGCACAAAACAATTCCGAAAAAATAATAAGTAGGGCTACTGCCTTTTCACACATTATCGGATGCGCATTCGGTATTGTATAGAATACCTAGGCAAAGTATGAAATAAATATATTTCATACATTACCTACACGTTTTAGGTATTCTATACATTGCCTAGGTATTGTATAGAATACCGGATTATACAGATTGCCGGTAACATATATATTCTCTGCCTAAGGTTAATCAGTCCTCTGCCATTGGCCACGTTTCACCAAATAACAACTGCACATGTATGTGTATAACGTAATTGGTGGTGAGCCCATCGCCGTTGTGTGCTGTTGGGTGGTTGGATGTATTAAGTGTAAATTTTTGATTTCATATAAAAATCCCATTAAATCCTAAAAAGATTCCGAGAAATATTTTGAATTTTTCTTTTCCTAGTATCCTTATCTCGACTATTATAAACATTTTAAAACAAAGGTTTGCCAAAACGTTCTCAAGTGATGCGATTAAAAACAAACATTCCATTTAATTGTATATGTAGATCCTAAATAAAATATACACACATACAAATATATTTTCACGCAAACTTGTTTATGTCTTGATCTTAAAAAGCCCATAAATATAACCAAGTCACAGCTTTTAGCATGTGGAACAGCTATTGCTCAGCTTTGTTAAACCAGATTTACTAATGATTTACCAAAACCTTTATGCAAATTCATATTTTTTTTTATTATACAACGTGCTCTTTTTGATTTAAAGAAAATTGAGGTAGTAAGTCAGACCGCCTAATAAATGACATGAGAAAAACATGATTCCGATTCTTGCATTTTCGCTTTTTTCCATTTTCATACAAAATAATTAAATTATTGCAATGGACTCAGTGTGGCTCGGACTGACTTTAAGATACTACTTCAACTCATCGTGAATATCGTGCCCGCCCACAAAACGGACACGGTCACATCCCTAGTTGAGTGAAACACGTCTTGTTCTGTTGTTTACTACCACTAGAGGCGTATTTTTTAATGAAAATAAACTACTACGCAACGTAGTAAATGGAAACACTGAGAGAACAAAGTGTCAAATTTACATTAGAAAAATTAATATCTCGTGCATTATGCGATCAATAGAAAACTTTCTTAAGTCAAAACCAATAATTTAAGGTAAGGAAGGTATCATTGTTTAAAATGTTCCTAAATCAAAATGAGAACTCTGCATTTAATGCAAATGTTAAGTGAAGGCGAAGTCCAGATCCTAGTGAAGCATAATAATTGTGACGCACTAGCTGACCTCAACTGCTGCTGGCGACCTGGAAGTTCCCTTTTCCGCCTCACTACAGGTTTGGCACTTTACAACCGACGTTACATACAGCCAGGAGGGTGTCACTCCGCAGTTTAGGTACGTTCGGCCGGCGCGCCTTCCAGCCGTGCGATTCTCTAAGCTAAAGCCTTGATAGCTGCGGCTGCCGCAGCGCTGAGAAATCACTCTGTCACAGATCACAGCCAAGCGCGCAGCGTCTATGTGTCGCTTAGAGAATCGCATAGCAGGCAGGCCGCCTAGGCGTATGGCAGTAAAGGTTGCCGCTCGCGACGCACGCTCCACGTCGCGCGTCGTCGTCGCTTAGTCGTAATCCCTGTGCGCACGCGTAAACCCTACGATCTGTGACGTCATGACGTCAAATCGATATCGAGGCAGCGTTGCTTAACGGAATATGAACGCTCGGGTCACACGATAAGTTTCAATTTCGCGTGAAAGACGTTAGAGAGTGAACCTTCTGTACGTAGTACTATTTGTTATTCTGTGATACAGCTACCTAATCTGTTCATTTTGTTTCTAATTATTTATGCGTTATTAAAATTTAGTCACGACATGGTTAGTAAAATTCCGTTGAAAATCAAATCAATTCGGTTCTGTGCCTATTTCTTGACATACGTCTATAGATAACAGACGATAACAATCGACCATAGGGTCGATTCGCACGAAACAAAATTAATTAAGTTTTGTTGAATCATGGAAACCTACCATAACATTAAAAGTTTAAATCCGATTACAGGTGCATTCGCAGAAACTTAGAAAAAAAATGTGGGAATCGACTGCTCTTGTAATACGTGTTGGGCGATTTGCACACATTTATTTAAAAGTCTAACCTAATCATCCAACTATTCTTACTACTACTTTTTTATCGGTCAACGATATTTGGTCATAGAACAGGACCCCCACTAAATAGTTACCTTATTTATAGATGTTACGCGACACAGCTGACATACATTACGTTGTTGAAGAATATTGTATAATCAGTTATCATTTAGTAAAAATTAGTAAATTAAGTAATAAATAAAAAAGTAAAAGTAGTATAAAAGTAAACACAGACCGATCATTAGGTTGATTCGAAGTAGTAATCGGTCGTTTTAATGATTGTGATTGCCTCTCAAGTAGCGGCTATAGCATAAATTAATGCTTACATGTTCACGTAGGTACACAAAATGGAAATCATGAGGTTTTTACGTACAGAAGAAAATGCCTGAAGCATACTAACCACGAAAAGACGCAGCATGCCGCGAGGGTAATCCGGGACCGCCATGAGCATTTACCGGAGTTCACCGCAGGGGACCCAGAGAGAGAATGTTTGTTTCGAGAATTGTTGTTTTTAGTAGAGAGGTGTAGTAGTTTAGAAACTGAGAGAATTTCCATATCCTTCCTCCCCGACTGTGGCTGTCAGAGTTGGACCGATTTTGGAGGCTAGTGTTGACTCAACAAGCTGCACGTGAGTTCATTCTGGGCGGCACTTGGTCCAGACCCAAGGAATTTTCTTTATAAACCTACCCTTATTTTTGCTGAACTTGGACCTGCACTAAGTAATGTCACTGCAATGTAGGTACAAGTGTTGTGTTCGTGTCGATATCAGATGGATCGGTTTGTTTGATTTGATTGCTTACTTACCAATTTCGATATCCATCAACACGGAATAGATATTTAACTGTTCTGTTTTCATCAAGATGGACTGGGATTAGCTTTATTATTCGATGGCATTTTCGTCGTATCCGATTTTTTACACGTTCAAGCACGGAAGGTACTTACAGAGGTAATCCTATTAATATTATAAACGCGAAAGTTTGGATGGATAGTAAGTAAGTAAGTAAGTATGGATGGATGTTTTTTACTCTTTCACGTAAAAACTACTAAATGGATTTGAATGAAATTCTGCATACAGATAGTTTATAGCCTGGAATAACACATAGAATACTTTTTATCCCGATATTCCCACGGGAACGGAAACCACGCGGGTGAAACCGCGAGCGGCCGCTAGTAATACTATACACACGTAAGGTAATAATATAGGTATAATTAAAATTAAACTGAAAAATTAAATTTTAATAAAAAGATACACTTTAATAAATGATATTATTACTAAATATAACTATTATACATACAAACGTATATTTATTCGTACAAACAAAAAACAGAAGGAAAATAAAAACAACACATCTTGGGTTAAAAAAAAACCTTAAAACTGTAAATAAAAAATGTTTAATTTAAAAAAACTGTAAATTAAAAATGAGGAAGTTTACTTATCGGCGACATTCGCTTGTGCTCTATTCCGATAAGTAAGGGCTTAAGGGGATGCACGAAATTGTGAAAGTTTATGTATTTTTAAGTAACTTGTACTATGCGCTGAATTAGTTAAATACCTACATTATAAGAACTTACGTAAGTTAGCCTGATCATTGCACAAGGTCGTGGCCGTGTTGAAATTTGAAATAAATTCTTTAAACAATTACAAACAATACATAAATCTAATGACTCCTAAAAACATTTTTCTTCGACAACTTTCTTTATTTTAAGCATGAAACAATAATTCTTACATGAAAATATTTGTAGGTATTGATATTCCGCAGGTCCCCTCTTAAAAAAGTGAATTTTCGCAGAATAAAAACATTGCTCTAATCAAATTACTAGGTCTGAAACGTCAAAGCAGAATTGTTCTAATTTTAAATATTACTATGATTGAATTTGCTTCTATGTCAGTTTTTACGATCGCGCGGCACCCCCTTAAGTATAAACATTACTTAAATTTAACCCCTCGAGCACCATAAAACCAGACACATTTGAAAATCAATTGTTTCGCGACCGCCGGCGGTCTAATGATCCTTGACCTATTAAACATCACTTCAGACTTTAAATCACTGTATGGATGTCAAGTCAAACCTACCACTTTTAAGTAACATTTATAAGTAATACCGCTAAATAATATCTTGACATACTTACATAATATTATCATAATTATAAAATACTTACAGCCTGTATGCCTGTATTCACGGAATACTTTCTAATTTGTCAAATGACTTCCCGCATGGTAGTTAAATTGTATGTTAATTTGTGCTTAGAAATTTTTATTCGAATTTGGCTTACTGTATAAAAGCTCATAAAATGATGAACTTTGATGTTTGTATAGAATACCACAATGTATGAAAAGGCTCTTCTAATCGCTACGACGAACGCGCGTACACAATTAGACGATGTAAATGCGATTTACTCCAAAGCGAAGTGACGCTAGCCAGCCCTGCTAAAGAGTGATTTGGTTAAACACGAAGAACATTTTTCAAATCCTATTATGTGATTCAAGAGCGTAACTTTCTTATTCAGCTCTACATTTTCGGTAGGTTGGCGTACTGGCGTTTGCACAAGCGATATTTGAAAGTCTGAGACGACCACGATAGCCTGTTTGGCATGGCACCTGGCCCGATTTCAGTTCCGCTTGTGGTACTTTAAGCACTTTCAGAATTGAAAAATTCGACTTTCTTACTATTTTGGAAGGTGTACGTGGCAGACCACCACTATTAGACCCTGTCACAGTATTAGAAGCACCTATAGTAATCCGACTCCTTTGTTGATAAACGCATGCCGCCACTGCGTAGGTAAACGCACAGAAAATCAAGGGTCAGGGTTGTCACAACAAACTACTCAAATATTTTACATAAAAGTTTTGATTTGTAATAACGGCTGTAAAAGGCTCGATATGTGAGTACCTACTTACCTACACATACTTATGTAGGTGCCTAAAAGTACCCACGTGCGTAGGTACCTAAGTACATACATGGGAACCTGCACTGCATGCACGACTGCACGTACCTACGTAACTACCTAGTAACCTACACGTACAGTCAGCAATGAAAGTCACTTAACACTTTAGTACCTTGTCAGTTGTCATAGCAACTTTCTTGGTTAATGTTTGTCAAACTGTGAGACATTCTGTCAAAAAGTTGCAATGACAAATTATTAAAAGGTTACACTACTTTTGATGCTGACTATATTTTCATGCGTATCTTTAAGTAGCTACCTTCTTTACTTAACACGACAGCACATCAAGTTATACAACTTAAACTTTTAAACTACGAAAACAGCTTTTATTACGTAGGGCATAAAGACGGTCTCAAGGTCAACATGTATAGGCTGAGGTCTTACAGAGGACTCTAGGTACTTACAAGAGGGAGAGTCTACCGACATCTGTCGGCAGAGGTGATTACAAGTACCTACCTATATACCTACGCCAGGACTCAGGAGCGGTACCAACAAGTAACTGCCTACTTGCCTCAGTATAATTTGCAGTGTATAGGTAAGTAGGTAAATATAGGTACTAATTATTTATAAAAATGAATAATCCTAAAAGTACATCGTAAAATAGGTATAGTCAACGGCACGCTGGGCTACCACGACAGGGTAATCAAATTCAATCAATTTTATACTTAAATTCGAAGACATTAAGGTTAAAATAAATTCAGATGTTTGATAGCTTTGTATAACCTGACATAGGTACCTGACACTGCTGCCTGTTATGTAGGTAATGTAAAACACGAAACGAAACATGCAAAAGATTCATTAGAACTGTATTAAACTTTCTGTATTTTATTGAAAAATGCAGTGGCCGTAGCGTTTGAAAAATAATGTTGGTAGGTACGTAGGTAGGAGTAGGAGGTATATAATGTAGATAGGTAGGTAGTAGGTACGTGTCATTTTCAGTGCTAATCTCAACTAGGTTTATTGATGTAGGTACTAGTATGTCACGTTGCGGAGGGACGGCGGAGTGGCACGATGAGGAGAGGAGATGAAGATAAAAGCACGATGAGTTCAGACGTATATTATTTTAAATAAATGGTTAGTTATTATTATATGAAGCACAATTTAAGAGTTGGTACAACTGTGACTAGGTTAATGTTTAGGTTATAACTTATTATTATTATCAAAACGTATGCCTGGAACTGTCTAGTTATAATAATGCACTATTCACAATAACAATATTTTGAAAGGAAAACAATAATTAGAAGAAGCTCATTATAGCTCCGCGGATGAATCTGAACTGCCTTTATACTTCCAAGTTCAAAATAGTATTACAAATTGTTTTAATCTAAGATTACAAACCATTATCTTGCCTTAGGTGTCGTAAAAGGCGACTAACGAACTAAAGACTGCACATACATTCTTCAGTATAGAACGGCGATGGGCTCACCTATCATGCTAAACACATGTGTAGTTGTTATTTGGTGAAACGTGGACTGCTTTTGCTGTCCTTATTGCCTAGTCTCTGACTAACCCTTCGGGGATAATAGTCGTAAGTACACAGGATTTTTTTTTTAAATGTGCACATACTTTTTTATATCATTCAGTAACGTTAATAGCTTTGCACATACTACTTTTTGATAGAACCGTTGCAGAATCATCTCGATAACGCCCTATTTATATTTTATTTAGTGTATGTAAGTATATTTATATGTTTGTAAAAGTATTTATGTATATTCCTACACCTATGTATATGTTTATATATTATATGCTTAAATATATTTTTATTGTTTTTTTTACATCCTTTGTCACCGCAGCTAATTGCACCTACCATGTCATCTCTGCACCACCCTATGGTTGACTGGTAGAGAATGCCTTAGGCATTAAGTCCGCCATGTAATATATTGTTGCTAAAATTTTAATAAATAAATAAATAATAGACATCATTTTCATTTTTTTTTATTTATTTATTATTCATTATTTATTTAATTTGTCCGGCACAATAAAAATTAACTCGTGGATACTGGGCGAACGAAAGGTAACGTAAAGTTTTATTTTTATATATTTGTTCCGTGAAGGAACAGGCTAAGGTCAGAGACCTTTTGTTTTTGGTTTATATTAATGACTTACCTTATTTTGTAAAAGACAGTCATGAGATAGTATTGTTTGCTGATGATACTTCACTTTTATTCAAAGTGAAACGACGACACCCAAATTATGACGATGTGAATAATGCGGTCTCAAAGATTGTTCACTGGTTTAGTGTTAATAACTTGCTATTAAACGAGGGAAAAACCAAATGTGTAAGATTTGTATTGCCTAATGTTAAGCAGGTAATAACTAGTGTACAAATTAAAGATAAGAATGTGAATCCTGTGGACACCACTGTGTTTTTAGGCATCACGTTGGATGCCAAGCTTCAGTGGGGCCCACATATAGCTAAATTGTCGAATAGACTTAGCTCTGCGGCTTATGCAGTAATGAAGATCCGTCAGTTAACTGACGTTGATACAGCGAGATTAGTTTATTTCA
This sequence comes from Scoparia ambigualis, assembly GCA_963921215.1. Lineage (NCBI taxonomy): Eukaryota > Metazoa > Arthropoda > Insecta > Lepidoptera > Crambidae > Scoparia > Scoparia ambigualis. Next base: position 23,486,457 of record OY992512.1, on the reverse strand, counting down.
GTTACTTTCATAGTGTAATGTCGTACGCCATTTTACTGTGGGGAAATGCTGCCGACATTCAAACTATCTTTGTGCTGCAGAAGAGGGCTATTCGAGCAATATATAACCTACAGGCTGGTGACTCTCTCAGAGAGAGATTTAAGGATATAAGTATAATGACAGTTGCATCACAATATATTTATGAAAATCTTGTGTATGTTCATAAAAATATTGAAATGTTTTCAAAAAACAGTGATATTCACAAATTAAATACTAGAAGTAAGAACAAATTAGCAGTGCCTTATACTAGGCTCCATAAAATAAATAATTCTTTTAAGGGTCTGTGTGTACGATTATACAACAAAGTACCAAATGATATTCAGAATTTAGATCTTGATAAATTTAAAATCAAAATCAAAGAAAAGCTTTATAAAAAAGCTTATTATAAAGTGTCGGATTATACAGAAGACAAAACAGCTTGGGTCTGACATGCTCCAAGTACCTACTCCAACAGCTATTTCTAATTGCCTATAATTAATTTATATAGAGCACCATATTTAATTAAACTATTTACATTCAAATTCATATTTTGTATTTTGTGATCTGGTAACGACATATAATATATATATATTTTGTAAATGTCGTTGCTTCTGTGCGCTGTGGTTTCTTGCGCCCGTTCTTTGCCACAGTTAAAAAATGATGTCCTGAATGGGTGGTAGGTTAAAAAATATTTGGACGTTTCAAAGTACTTATTAATTGAGTTTATTGAATAAATATATTTTGACTATTGACTACTGACTATTGACCATACTGCCTAGACATTAGTTTTTTTATTTCTATTTTCCCTAGATGATAATGAGTGGTGATTAAGATGATAAATGCTAAATGATATTCCCCCAAACCCCTTGAGTGATGTGGAACTTTAATGAGGCCTCACGCGGACTTCTTGAGATAATTTGAAAAGTGATGTTGCACTGTTTTGTTTCATTTGCCAACACTCATGTACGTTCACAAACACTTAACGGTTAATAATCCACTATTATTTCACATTAATGTTCGAAAAAACACAAATGCCAGAAAATAAAACAAAACTGCAGACATGACGCTACACTTTCCCGCCAAGAAGTCCTTGTGTAACGTAAAGGTAAGCTAACCTAGGTATCCCGCTGTAGTAACGTAAAGGTAGACGTCCATTAGCGGCGGATCGGGCCGGGGCGGATCGGCACGGGTCGCATCGCATACGTAACACTGCTATCGCGCTGCGGCCCGCCCCGACCCGACCCGCCGCTAGTGGACGCTATTTCATAATAAATACAGGCAGGCGGATTTTTGCGTTGCGATGCGCCCCGGCCCGATCCGCCTAGTGGATGCGAGCGTTAATGTGTCAGAGTTCAATTGCGCGGTCCTGTTCGATTGACCATGATTAACGGTATTTTTGTGGATATGTATGATCAATTTTAGTTTCTTTATTTTTCACTTAAAAAATATTAAGTTAAATCTGTTAGCTTTAGATTAAGTTACTCTATAATTAAAAAAACTGTGCACAGATTTTAAAAAAAAATCCTGTTTGTTTGTACACACGGTGTCAGATCAACCTACCCTAAACTGTCAAATTTCTCCAATAAATATTGATCCTTAGACCCATACAATAAAGTTCAAAATTGATTGTAGAAATTTGACAGTTTGGGGTAGGTTGATCTGACGCCGTGTGTACCTATGTATAATTTTTATGGTACACTTAATTAGGATTGTTTGGTAGATTGAATGAATCGGGTCATCTCACTGCCCTTGTTGTTACGGAATAATGAACTCGGATGAAACTCCTACGAATATAAAGTACACCTCTTCACACAGAGAAAAACGAACAATAAAAATACAGAATACAAAATACAGAGACAAAAGGTAGGTAGGTACGCAATTTATTTTACGAAGAAAATGTTTCACAGGAAATTATGGAGTAAAATACTTATTTCCTTTCCACTTGTCCCTTATTGTCTGTTATGAAAAGACTCCCTGCGTTGACTTTTTTTATACACTACTGGTGAGCACTCGGGCTTAATCTCACCCGAGTTAGGTGATGATAAGGCCGATGGTAGTGAGATAGTGAGGAGCTCGATGGCGCAGCGGCTAGCACATTCGGCTTGCAATCTTGCCCGCTAAGCAACTTTCGCAGTGTCGGGTCGCCTGATGGGTGACCATTAAAAATATCTCGAGCTTCCTCCGTGCTTTGGAAGGCACGTTAAGCCGTTGGTCCCGGCTGTTGTCGTTAGATGGCAGTCGTTAAAACCCACCAACCCGCATTGGGCCAGCGTGATGGGTTATGGCCCAATATCCCAACGTGCTATTGTCCGCGTGGGAGGCCTGTGCCCAGCAGTGGGACGTTTATAGGCTGATGATGAAGGCCGATGGTGGAAGCGCACTTCACCCGGAATCCTTATCTGCTGAGGAGTTCATAAAAAATTCAAAATTCAAAATATATTTATTCAATAAACTCACTTAATAAGTACTTTGAATCGTACAAATCTTTTTAACCTACCACCCATTCAGGACGTCATTTTTTAACTGTGGCAAAGAACGGGCGCAAGAAACCACAGCGCACAGAAGCAACGACATTTACAAAAAAAAAAGAAGAATATGTCGTTACCAGGTCATAAAATACAAAATATGAATTTAAAAAATAATAAATTAAGCAATACAAAACTACAATACAATGTAAGTATCAATTAATAATAGACAATTAGAAATAGCTGTTGGGGTGCTTGGAGCATTTCAGATCCAAGCTGTTTTGTCTTCTGTGTAATCTGACACTTTATAATAACCTTTTTCATAAAGCTTTTCTTTGATTTTGATTTTAAATTTATTAAGATCTAATTTCTGAATATCATTTGGTACTTTGTTGTACAATCTTACACACAGACCCTTAAAAGAATTATTTATTTTATGGAGCCTAGTATAAGGTACTGCTAATTTGTTCTTACTTCTAGTGTTTACATTGTGAATATAACTGTTTTTTGAAAATATTTCAATATTTTTATGAACATAAATCAAATTTTTATATATGTATTGTGATGCAACAGTCATTATATTTATATCCTTAAATCTCTCTCTGAGAGAGTCACCAGCCTTTAGGTTATAGATTGCTCGAATAGCTCTCTTCTGCAGCACAAAGATGAATGTCGGCAGCGTTTCCCCACAGTAAAATGCCGTACGACATTACACTATGAAAGTAACTGAAATAAACTAACCTAGATGTATCAACGTCAGTTAACTGACGGATCTTCATTACTGCATAAGCCGCAGAGCTATATGTGGGCCCCACTGAAGCTTGGCATCTAACGTGACGCCTAGAAACACAGTGGTATCCACAGGATTCACACTCTTATCTTTAACTTGTAACTATTATCCCCGAAGTGTTAGTCAGAGACTAGGCAATAATGACCGCAAAAGCAGTCCTCTGCCACTTTTCATCACATAGCGACTGCACATGTGCTCAGCGTGACATGTGGTGAGCCCATCACCGCTCTAAGCTGTTGCTGTTAGTCGCCTTTTACGACACCCAAGGGAAGAGAAGGGGTGGTAGTATTCTTTCACCGCGATACGGTTACACGTACATGAATGTAGATAAGATAGTGGTAGCTACGAGTAGCTTAGGACTTAAAACAAGCCTTATAACACGTGATGGAAGCTTACAATTACAACTAACCAAACCGAGTGCTAAAATGTGCCCCCAAACCCGGAACCTCTGGTTCTAAGACTGTAGGCTAACCACTACACCACACAGAGGCAGTTCAAGTGGTTCTGCCTTCTCTATGTAAAGCCCATCAGCTATTTGTCTCCCGCATTGAGCTTGTCCCCCGCCAATTCAACTCGACATATTGACAGGTCGTTTACAAATAATATGTGTATTGTAACACCAGTGTAAGCTTTTGTTGTCTTTTAGACATTAAATAAATTGCTTCATGTAGGTTCTTGTATTTCTTTGAAGCTTGTTGATAAAAAAACAATTCAAGACAATTCAAATATTGTTGTTTGTGCATATAAGTCGATTTAGAAATTGTTGTTTTATTAGGAACGCACTGACGTATTATTGAAATTGTTTAAATCACCAAATAAATTTTGGGTTTACAAATTTTGAACGTAGACTTTTATGCTTTTTTAAAGTTTCTCTCTTTAGGATAAACAGAATATTAAGGGGTCTAACTCAAAGTTGTGATCGAATTTCTTGGAGGGTCTTAGCCTAACGCGTGAATAGTAGGTACCTATGCATAATCAAACTTTCACAAATAATATCTATTTAGGATTGATTATGTGTAAGAACAAAAAAAAATGTTTATTTTGTTACAACTCAAAATACAAATTACGCAACCATTATCACGATCTTAATGTAAGTGGTTAAAAAGGTTTCACGTCACATCAGAGTCACGCGCATACATTTATCTGTGTATTGAATTTAGCAGTTTGACTAAATCAATTCGGTTCTTTTGAACATCTGTGTCCTAGAATATCAGGTTACACTTTTGTTTTGATATCGTCACCTAATTATCATGTAAACTGATGTCATAGCAATCATAATTATTATAAATAGGTGTATATTAATTAATGATCGGATTGAATTACTTGCAGGTGCCGAGTAGAACATTTTTCGACATGTGAGCAAAGACGTCACCGGCACCAAGGAGCTTATACCTAGCGCGCGAGAGGTGCCGATTCACGGTCCAAGTGAGAATACCGCTTGGGAGAGCCGTGAGTCCGTTTCATCAGGATGACATACGTAGACAGACGCTGACAATATTATGTCACCTATATGGGTGACCATCATAATGCAATGTCCTAAAGACATAACAATAATATATTAAAACTGTTGCTGGATGTCATAATAATTAATATAAAAACTGGATTGAAACGAGGTGAGCCTCACATTAGAACACATCGAGATCAGAGCCCAATGTCAATGGGGCGACCAAACAATATAAGAAAGTAATGTTACATCTGATACCTATCTCAAAATATCTATAATTTAGGGTATAGATTAATAAAACACAAAGAGTTTTATAAGCATTTTTTTAATAAGCTTTTATGAGCTCTGCCTTAAGATAATATAAGATAAAATATTCTTTATTGTACACCACATTAACAACAAAAGGACAAACACAAAGTAATATACAATTGGCGGCCTTATCGCTAAAGAGCAATTTCTTCCAAGCTACCATAATTCCTCAGCACCCGACGCCTTGTTGTTCTTAAGGTTGTTGAGAGCAATAAGTAATTATATCGTACATGCTGTATGTCCGGATGTCTTAGATATAATGCCGGGTTATCTTAACTCTTTGGTCTGTAGCTAAACTCTGTAGTCAGATATATTTATCAGTTAGCTGCGGGATGTGTAAAGCTGTCCATAGAACTCTTGACCTCTTCCGCACCTGCAGACCTGGACGTAACAGTTCTGTTTCTTGTTCTCATTTGAAGTACTATTTGTATAATATTCAAAATTATAGTAGACAAATAACGTCAACGTCACTCACACTAGGAAAATTAATGGAACAACATCGAATCTTAGTTTTGAAAATGAGGTACTTAGGTTTAATAATATCCAGTGATCTGAAATGAAGGCTGTAAATAACAAAATAGTTTTTGACATCTGTTGGACTTGCAATGTTAACATGCCATTTTTTCATCATTTATAATAATAATATTTTTTATTGATTAAGCAAAATACAAACATATGACTTAAATCAATGTTAACTTTTCAATAGGAGGCTTTTACACAAGATTAACTACCATCAAAACTAGGCTGAGACTGTGTCATAAATGCTCCTTTTTTCCTATGACGTTTGTCTAACTTTAGCACACGCATTACAAGATAAAAATAAAAAGAAAAGATTCACTGAAATATCATTGTTTCTTAGCCAGGCATTTTTTACACTAACTATAAAATATTTGTTTAACAGGACAATTTAGGTTCAAAAAAAAATTGGTTCAGTATTGACAGACAATACGCATGTTTTTACCTCTAGCAAATTTTAGTAAACTCATGTTTTATGCTGGTCATAAATTGAGACTGCACGTAAATAATCCTATAATTGGGAACATTTTAGTCATCCTGTCTCTTAAAAACATTAAAATTGAATAAATGTCCTTACTTAAATATAAATAAAGAAATACCTACAGTCTCCCGCATACGATTCACTTATGCAAACTTGAATCTCACACTTTTTAACCATCTGTAATAGAGCTACGACCAAATAACGAAAAATAATGTTTATTTAAAATAACATGACATGTAAACAAATCAACATGACAGAAAATCTGCCACTGTGACTATAGAAAGGTACTTAATGGCTCTCCCAAGCATTATTTTTATTTTTTATAATGGCTCGTCATAGTGACTACATCCTGCCTGATGGTAAGCAGCCGATGCAGTCCAAAATAATGAGAGCGCTCCCCACCGTGGAATAAGCACGATAACGAGCGCACCCATTCATGACGGCCTGCATAAATGCCGTTTCACGCCCCGCTTAAAAGACCCGGGACTGTAGGAGCTGGGAAACACATGCGCCGGCAAAGAATTCCAAAGCCGAATGGTCTTACAGAGGAACGACTTGCCAAATTTTTTGGTACGAGTACTGATAGTCTGTACAGTATTATGGTGGTTCCTAAGACCAGCACGTGTAGTCCGGGAGAGGAAAGGAGATGGCGGGATAAGATCAAAAAGTTCTTCAGAACACTCTCCGTAGTAGTTCCGGTAGAAGACACTGAGAGAAGCAATGTCTCTACGCAGCTGGAGGTCCTCAAGGGAAGCTGTAACCTCAGCATCTCCAATAATGCGTACCGCTCGCCTTTGCAGTCTATCAAGTGCATCGAGGAGGTATTTAGCGGAGCCGTCCCATAGATGGGAACAATACTCCATATTCGATCGCACCTGAGTTTTGTACAGCAAACAGCGCTGCTCGGGAGTGAAAAACCGCCTCACCTTATTGAGAATACCCAACTTCCGGGAGGCAGTTAAAATAACACTCTCGATGTAGCATTTTGGATTCAGTTCCTGGTCGATGTCCATGCCAAGAATGCTGAGGTTCACCGAAATGGGTAACGGAGAGTTCTGAAGAGAGGGAGAAGTAAGGAAGGGAGTTACCTTGGACGAGAATGCACAAACCTAGGTTTTGCTAGCATTAAACTCGACCAGGTTTTTGGATCCCCACTTAGAGACACGATCGAGAGTCAGGTTCACTTTGGCAACCAGTTCTTGCCTTTTCACCATGATATCGGCTTGCTTTGCCGCAAGATGTCCTAAATACCGCTCATGCACCGTACTGTCATCCGCATAACAATGAATATTGCCCAAGGACAACATATCATTAATATGCAGAAGAAATAGAGTAGGTGAAAGTCTGCAACCCAGGCGCACAAACGGGGCGGCATACCGAAGGCCGGCAACTTGGAAAGAAGGGAACGATGCCACACTCTATCGAAAGCTTTGGCGATATCAAGGCTAACTGCCAGGGATTCGCCATGCTTGTCCATCGCTTCACCCCACGCATGAGAAACGTACGCTAGAAGATCACCAGTTGATCGCTTTGGTCTGAACCTATACTGGCGATCATGGAGCAGCGAGTGATCCTCTAGGTAGTGAATGAGCTGGGAATTAATTATCCGCTCAAACACCTTGCACAGCACAGAAGTTACAGCGATGGGTCGATAGTTGGCCGGATCCGAGCGATCTCCTTTTTTGGGGATGGGTTGTATGTTCGCCTCCTTCCAAGACACCGGCACAATACCAGTATCGTAAGACTCCCTAAACAATCGTGTCAATACAGGAGACAACTCAGCCACGCATCTGAGCAGCACAATCGCCGGAACACCATCCGGCCCGCTAGCCTTCCGCACGTCGAGCAACCGCAGCACGGCACGTACGTCACACTGCCTGATACGAATATCAGGCATGATGGCCCCACAATGTGCTATAATAGGTGGAGCGGCGCCACAATCGTCGACGCGCGAATTGGCCGCGAAAAGTTCAGCCAACAAGTTCGCCTTCTCAAGCGGCTGGTAAGCCAACGAGCCATCTGGATGTTTCAACGGGGGCAGCGAGGGAGAGCAGAAGTTGGCCTGCTCGGCCTTAGCGAGCCGCAAATAGCTACGGCTACCCACAGGGTGCGAGATCAACTCCCGCCCCACCCTTGCCACTCTTTGTGCATCCGCTCCTGCGAGAGCCCTCTTGTTAGTCTTAGAGGCCTTGTTGTAGGCCGCCTTCAAGGAGCTGGTACTAGGGTCATTCAGAGCGCAAGCCCTCGTCCAAGCACGATACGCCGCCTACTTGCATTCAGCAGCTTTGGCGCATTCACGATTGAACCAAGGCCGCTGTCTGCCAACGCTGGCAAGATCAGTGAATGGAATATAATATTCCATACCTAACAAGATCTCATCAGCGATGGCAGAAGCGCACTCCAATGGGTCCTTTCCAAGAAAGCAGCTCTGGCCCCATGAGACGGATGCAAAGTAATCACGCAATCCGTCCCAATCCGCCGACGAGTAGTGCCACAGACGACGCTTGGTCTCCACCGTTTTCGGTGGACCAACGCTGTGCGGTGCTGTGGCAATGACCAAGCAGTGGTCTGACGAGCCTAGAGGTGCAAGCACCGACACTCTATACCCTGCAGGGCGACTCGTCAACAATAAGTCCAACAAGGAGGGCGCGTGACCTACGATATCTGGCATCCTGGTGGGCTGGTCTACCAGTTGCGTCAGGTCTTGCGTCAGAGCGAAGGCATGAGCGACTCTACCAGCGTGATCAGTTTTGGAGGAGCCCAACCATGTTTCATGGTGGGCGTTGAAGTCCCCCAAAACCACCACCTCATCGTTTAGGAATCGCTCCTGCGCGACATCAGTCACTCGGCCGAGGTGGTCAAAAAGGCTGCTTGTGTTAGCATCTCCTGTGTGGGACCGATAGAGGCACGCAAAGAAACGGCAACGGAAGCTGAATTCAATGCGCACCCAAAGGATGGGAAAGGAGGGGTCTTCCAAACAGTGCAGACGACGACAACAAATGTCAGCCCTCACGTACAGACATACTCCGACTTTCGCGCGGAATTGCTCCTCAAGCTGATAGCCAGGGTACCTTAAATAAGACGTGTCAGCAGGGCGACGAATTTGAGTCTCCGTCAGAAAAAGCAATGCAGGCCGCGCCGTCTCGAGGTGTTGGTGGACGGAGTTGAGGTTAGAATGGAGCCCACGGATGTTAGTGAACTCCACCTCAAACAGCGAATTGGTGCTGGGAGAGGAGGAAGCCGCTGTATTACCTGCATTCTTTTTAGGCACTGTCATTGGAAAAGGGGAAGGAAGGGACGTAAACAAGGAGCCACTAATGTTGCAAAGAAATGAACAAAGCGAGAGTTTTCCGCTTCATCATTGGAAGAGCGTTGCAACCACAGCCGACACGCCGGAAGGAAGGGCCCCCATACCCTCCCGGAAGTGGTCGCCGGGTCCCACCATTTTCGGTCACCAACCGGCACGACGATCACTCCGAGATTATGCGCGACCTGGTGAGGCAGCCTCCCGAGGTGGTTAGCCCCGGTCGGGCCCCTGTACTATGCCGCGGGCGGCCAGCGGCACCACCGTTTCTACGGGTCTCCCTGGCCGGCGTGTCGAGTTTCGTCTCCCGCTCAATGGTTCCACGGCAGAACTCTCTGGTTCACAGTTTGCAACAATAGCCGCTCCCCTGGCTCCGGTAGTGCGGCGCTGTTCCCGGAACGCGACCTGCGACGAGCACAGACCACTTGGCGGGCGTACACTACCGCACGGTGGTCGATAACCGGGCGATCTGTCTCTACCACCAAATGCTCAATTAGCACCACCCAGGGGTCACATGTAGGGTCTCAAGGGTACACACCTACGGATGTGAGCATTGCTAACCCCCACTTGGACCGCGTCTCTATCCTGAGCAAGGGATTTCTGTAATAGAACGTATGACACATAATAATAAGATTCATTTTTAAACGATGTCAAATTGCCCTTGCGCTCTCCAGATGAGGTATAAGCTAATGACCGGCACTCACTCGTGCGGAGTATAGTTCGTCCAAGTTGCTCAATGAATGCATGATCGGATCGCTTTGATTGATCACTATTATAATCAAACCTATAGCCTAGCCTTGGACCTAATATTTGGTCCGAGAGCCTAGCAGTCAACAGCAAAACTCTATTATCAGAACCATAAAGCCGATATTACGACATATGAAACTAAATAGTTAGGTATTACTTGGGGATGATAAACGAAGAAATCATACCTAAATGCTGTCCAAAAGTAATTAAACGTCGCTGGTTTACAGCTATGTTATTAATTTGTTTTGTGGTATTCCAGTCAGCAAAAGTCAATGATCATATTGATTTCTGCTGTTGTCTGTACTAGCTCGAGCTAGAGCTAGATAACTTTTGCTAATATTAAGAAGACATTATGCGAAACTTAGTACTGCGAATTCAGACATTCGATGCCATTTATTATTATTCTTAAAGAAGTATTTATATAGTAATATACCTATTAGGTGCTTAGAGTATTCATCAAACTTAATAAGTAAATGACAGGCTTTAATAAGTATGACCCCACCTGTAAGAGATTAATATTCTTTCGATTTAGCCTAAACACATAATTTTGTTGTGTAAAAACTGGTTAACAAACACTCCATCGATAAAATTTTTTAGTGCTATTCCCGTACAATTTCTAGAGACTGTGAGAACTGTCCAGGAGGAAAAGTGAATTACGATGCTTGTAATGTACCTACCTATTATAATTATTTAAACAAATTATGTATTATAAAATATATATGTGTAGTAATAGTGGATTTAACGCCAGGAATCGCGAAGTCTTTGACAAGCAGTGTTACAAATCAAGCTGAATTAAAAAGAAATAGTCGATAGAAAGGAACTTTGCTTTTCTCTTGAAAAGCAATCTGACGACTTGGCAAATGTAAATAAATAGATAGATCATTATTTTATCTGTAAATAAAACTAAAAAGATTTTCAAGTAGGCCTGTACCCAGCAGTGGGTGATAACGGGCCGCGATGATGGTGATGATGAATGATGAAAATACACCGGTACCTACATTAAATAAAAGTAAAGATTACAATCGTTTGACTTTAAACATGATTTTGTCTTAATTGTACTGCGACATGCACTGACGGAACGAAACAGAGTTTAAAAAAATTAACTAACTTTTTACAGATAGGTAAACTAACTAACTTATTAAAATAATAATAGTCGTGGTTATGTATGTATGTATACAAATAAAAATCAAATGCCACGAATGTTTGTTCGCGCATCGCTTCAGAACGGCTGCATCTTATTCCCTGATTCTTTTTACAAGCTTTTATTTGACCTCCCTTGTGTGTTAGTGTGGGACAAATCTTGCAACTGAATTTAAGACCAGTTCTCCTCACCTGATTGAGCTGAAATTTGGTATACTTATGTAAGTACGATGACAACGCAATGTTATGGTACAATTGAGCTGGTCTGATGATGGAGTCTGGAGATGGCCATAGGAAATCCTAAACGAAACGGCGGAATCGCATCGAATATGGGTTCGTTGGATTTGTCTTTTCGAGCACTTTATTGCTAGATGACTCTAAATCCCTAAATGTTTTTTAAAAAACTAGCTTTTAAATGCGCTAAAAAGAAAAAAATAAACTTTTATTATCAACTTATAACGTCGTTACAAAATTTATATGATATAAAAGGTTGTCTCGAGATTTACTTGTGTAAATAAAAAAGTAAATTAAATAACTTGATGTGATTGATTAAAATTTTCAATCTAAGTATAATTAAAAATACGAGTACTTACATAATCTCGCGGCAACCTTTTAAATCATTTATAAATTGTGTAACGACGTTATAAGTTGATAGTAAAAGTTTATTTTTCTTTTTAGCGAAAGCTTGTTTTTTTTAAAAGGTTTAAAATTTTTTTGCTGTGTTTGTAATTGTCAAGATTTTTTTTAAATTCGTCACGGGGTACAGGCTCCACGCGGACAAAGTCGCGGGCGAGCCGCTAGTATAGAATAGATATTTATTGTTGATACTAGCGAGTGATCGTGTTCAACTCAAAAAATAAAGAGTCTTTCTGAAAAGAACAAAACCTTTCTTATTTATAATTAGTGGGCTGGACTAAGGTTGAATGTTGATGATTACATTAAATGTACATTAAATCCAATCAACATTCAGCCTTAGTGCAGCCCACTAATTATAAATAAGAAAGGTTTTGTTCTTTTCCGAAAGACTCTTTATTTTTTGAGTTGAACACGATCACTCCTGCCAAATAATAACAAATTTTGTTATTATTTGGCAGGAGAACAACACGACGATCGTACTCTCACTAAATTTGAGACGTTCTCGTAAAAGGTTAGGTCAAGAGTAACTACCTAAACCGACGAGCATGTATGAAGAACGATAAGAGAGTAGGTAGATGGAGCAAAAGTAGTGGTCAGGATCGCAGCAAATAATTTAGGCGGCGAATTATTTTTTTTGACGTCTTCCACCAACAAGATCGGTGTCTTATTTGTATTGCTAGTCTAATCCTCTGCCATACAAGTTCTCGCTTTTTTATACAGTGTACTACACATTCATCCATTACCATTCATTCATTCATAGCGGTGGGAGTACCGCTTGTTGCTTTTCCTGAGCGGAGAGGTTAGGTCAAAAGTAACGTAAACCACCTACACCGACAAGCAATGTATGAAGAACGTTAAGAGAGTAGGAGATGGAGCAAAAGTAGTGGTCAGGATCGGTGCAAATAATTGCCTGACCGCCACAGGTCAGGCAGTGCCTAGTGTGGGGTCATAGAAAATGTCAGGCTCCTTGAAAATAATGCTTACATTTAGGTAACACTACTGTATTTTTAAGTTGGTTTGTAAGTAAGCATTTATTGAATAAATTTATTTGTATTTGTAATTTCAATAGCAAATACTTTCGGAATTAGTTTCAATTAGCTTTAGCCTTATCGTCACTCCAACTTAATGCGTAAAAGATGTCGCGGTTAATTAGGCTGTTTACTCATTAAGTGATAATTAATTGATTAGAGTAGGTATACTTTTTTACGGCGGCATTTAGATGGGTATTGACATTACAATGTCAATGATGGCTTTTACCTATTTTAGTGAACAAGCATGCACGGTGTATAATATTAATTTGGACTAGCCAGCTTCCCACAAGTCAAGTCAAGTCAAGTCAAAATATATTTATTCAATAAACTCAATTAATAAGTACTTTGAATCGTCCAAATCTTTTTTAACCTACCACCCATTCAGGACATAATTTTTTAACTGTGGCAAAAAATGGGCGCAAGAAACCACAGCGCACAAAAGCAACGACATTTACAAACAAAAAAAAGAGTATGTCGTTACCAGGTCAATACAAAATATGAATTTAAAAATATAAAAAAAATGATGCAATACAAAATTACAATACAATGTAGTATCAATTAAATAGAGACAATTAGAAATAGCTGTTGGAGTGCTTGGAGCATTTCAGATCCAAGCTGTTTTGTCTTCTGTGTAATCTGACACTTTATAATAAGCTTTTTTATAAAGCTTTTCTTTGATTTTGATTTTAAATTTATTAAGATCTAATTTCTGAATATCATTTGGTACTTTGTTGTAAAATCTTACACACAGACCCCTAAAAGAATTATTTATTTTATGGAGCCTAGTATAAGGTACTGCTAATTTGTTCTTACTTCTAGTGTTTACATTGTGAATATCACTGTTTTTTGAAAACATTCCAGTATTTTTATGAACATAAATCAAATTTCATAAATGTATTGTGATGCAACTGTCATTATATTTATATTCTTAAATCTATCTCTGAGAGAGTCGCCAGCCTTTAGGTTATAGATTACTCGAATAGCCCTCTTCTGAAGCACAAAGATAGTTTGAATGTCGGCAGCATTTCCCCACAGTAAAATGCCGTACGACATTACACTATGAAAGTAACTGAAATAAACTAATCTGGATGTATCAACGTCAGTTAACTGACGGATCTTCATTACTGCATAAGCCGCAGAGCTAAGTCTATTCGACAATTTAGCTATATGTGGGACCCACTGAAGCTTGGCATCTAACGTGATGCCTAGAAACACAGTGGTGTCCACAGGATTCACATTCTTATCTTTAATTTGTACACTAGTTGTTACTTGCTTAACATTAGGCAATACAAATCTTACACATTTGGTTTTTCCCTCGTTTAATAGCAAGTTATTTACACTAAACCAGTGAACAATCTTTGAGATCGCATTATTCACATCGTCATAATTTGGGTGTCGTCGTTTCACTTTTAATAAAAGTGAAGTATCATCAGCAAACAATACTATCTCATGACTGTCTTTTACAAAATAAGGTAAGTCATTAATATAAACCAAAAACAAGAATGGACCTAGTATTGAACCTTGCGGAACTCCCATTGTAACCACTGATCCCGGAGATCTTTTACCGTTAATGTCGACCTTCTGAATCCTGTTACTCAAGTATGAGATTAGAAGGCTCAAAGAAGCATCCCTAATTCCATAGTGGTTAAGCTTCCTGACCAAAGTTTCATGTAAAACACAATCGAAAGCCTTGGATAAATCACAAAATACCCCTAGGGCATCCTGTGATTCCTCCCAGGTATCAAATATTTGGATTAAAAGCTCAACACCGGCGTCAGTTGTTGAGCGACCCCTAGTAAAACCATACTGTTTACAATGTAAAGGTTTATTTCTATGAAAATGAATTTGAATTTGGTCTAGCATCAACTTTTCAAAAATTTTACTAAATGTGGGTAGCACAGAAATAGGTCTAAAATTAGAGGGGTCAGAAGTGCTACCTGATTTAAACAATGGAATTAATTTACTATGTTTCATTAGGTCAGGAAAAACACCACAGTCAATGCATTCGTTAAATATGCAAGCTAAAACTGGAGCTATTGTCATAATTACTGATTTAAAGGAGCACAGGAGCTTAAGGTCGTGGGATACATTAACTTATTCTATTGGGTAATCTATCGGCTCTTTCTATATACAGGGTGATCAACTCAAATGGGTCAGTATGGAGAAATCAAAAACTATAAGAAATAGGGAAATCTGTTCTTAGGAATCACGGCGTCGATTTTAGATTTAATGAAAATAGCATTCTATTATTTTTGTTAACAGACATTACCGGGAATCGAACCCGGTCAATATCTCTGTAAACAATGTTATTAAATTCTGCAAGTATATTCGTTGTTATTGTTGATGGTGTGAATAATAAATCACGAGAAACACATTTTTTTATAGAATTTTGTTTAAATAATTGAAAGAAAAACCAAAAATTAGATCTTTATTTATTATTTATTAATTAGATCTTTTAAAAGTATATTTTCTAAATACCTATACATACATATAACAATAAGGGTTAGTCATCAGAGACCAACCAATGAGGACCGCAAAAGCAGTCCCCTACGATAGTCCACTTTTCACCTAATAGCGACAGACATGTGCTCATCGTGACAGGTGGTAAGCCCATTACCGATATATGTTGTTGGATGTATGTGCAGTCGTTAGTCGCCTTTTACGACACCCAAGGGAAAAGAGGGGGTGGTAGTATACTTTTACCGCTACGCGACGCGGTTAATGTTCAAAATGGTAGCCATTTTCCTGGATGCAAAGATTAATTGAGGAGCGACAGAACAAAAGTAGTTAACTACTCAAGAGGCAGAAAGTGACATGAGACATGTTAAGGCGTCAATTTTTTCAATCCTACCCGATGTTGATTTAAGTCCAAACAAAATCAGTTATTTTCGATACAAAAGTACCTAAAAACCCGACTGACGAAACGAAAATGGTTATAAACGATTTTGTTTTAACAAAACTGGTTAATTCCTATTCAAAATACTATCTATCAAAATTAGTTTAGTGCTAATTGTTAGATCAAAATTAGTTAAGTACGATTTTGTTGTATCAAAATTGGTTAACTGCATTTAAATCTAGATATACTTATTATATGTAACTAGTAAATTATTTTTTCAAGAGCTTTACTTACAATGCTTTTTTTCTGTTTTTTTTCCTATCATAAAGTAAAAGTCTTATTGTTCTTCTTATTCTTCTTCTAACATTAATGGCAAAGCAATTGTTTAAATTTGAGAATACTATGTACGCCTTTACGTTGATATATACATATCAGCACTGTTCCGTATGTTTTCTTTTTTAGTATTGTTTAATATGTATTAGTTATGTGGCTGTCCTTTATTATAAATAAATAAATTCTTCATTAGTATGGTACACAACTAACAGTTTTTTTGCATTTTGCCACAATCTAGACATTTTGTACTTTATTATTTTTGTTTTGTCGCTCCTTTAATTTACCTATGTTGTGTAACGAATGCAATTGCGTTTCGTATATTTGTGTAAAGATATTTCCTAAGGTTGTTGTTAAATCTACTGTTGTTAAATCTCTCTCAACCCCATGCGAAATAGCTAAGTGGCTTGATATAAGGAAATCTCGAGGGCCGTTTGATGGGGCCGTCTGTACTAATCCAGTTATGTTGAAAATAATTGTCATTGAGAAATTGACAATTCGACTTTATGTGCTTACACGAGATTTCTTAGCAAAATTTGGTCCTTATGCTCACAGGATCAACGAATACGACATGCGATTACTTACAGATTTTTTACCAGGTTCGATACCCGGTTTATAAGAGTAAATAAAATGTTTAATGCCGTTTTCATTTAATCTAAAATCTACGCCATGGCTGGATGGCCAACTGGATTAGTACTTACCTACAGCCGGAGCCATCAAATGGCCCGCGAGATCGCCTCATATCACGCCACTTTTCTATGTCGCATGAGGTTGAGAGAGATGAAATTTAAATAAAATTACGCCAATGTAGAAGATTTAACAACAATCTTAGAAAATATCTTAACACAAAAATACGAAACGCAATATTGTATGAATTTGTTACCCAACAGAATTTTTGCATCCAGGAAAACTTGCATCAATTTTGAACTTTTACTTAAAAAAATAAGAACATTTTCCCATCTCTTATAGTTTTTGTTTTCTCCCTACTGACCCATTTCTATTGATCACCCTGTATATATGTATATTTATAAGTTCACATTATCTTTACCATATTCACGAGCTTACATATTTATAACCAATCTCCTTCTATTCTGACGTAAACAAATGGCCTTGCCCGCCTCGCCTAAGCTTAAACGAAACAAACTTTGCTAGCCATGCGCTGCGCACGGCGCGCAACGAATGCTTTTGCTTGCATTGCGCCCTCGACTTGCGTAGCACATGCCTCACCCGCCACAGAATATGAGAATACACAATTGTTGCGAGGCAAGGCATACCTTACCAAGTCTGTTTCCTTTCGCCTTTAGACACACACACGCAAGCACAAACGCACGCAAACAATAAAAAAAAATTATTTAAAACCAGCTTTTATTTATAAACCTATAAATACATACTTTGGGGGTTAAAGTTAATCGCGCCCGTAGGTTTACCCTTGAGACCCTACACTTGACCCCTGGGTGGTGCTAAATGACACTGACTGAGTGGTAGAGCCACGCTGCGTTGCAGCACGCATTGGGCCGGCTTGTCCGGCGTAATACCACCCTCTCACGAATATCCAGCGTGAAATAATGGCACTTGGTGCTGTTGTGTTTCGTCCGGCCAGTGAGAGTTCCGAAGGCCCCTTCTCCCCCCCCCCTCACAAATTCCTATTCCTTGCTTAACCCTATTCCTTTTTTAAAGGTCGGCAACGCATCTGCGACTCCTCTGGTTTTGCGGGTGTCCATGGACGGTGGTGATTGCTCTCCATCAGGTGACCCGCCTGCTCGTTTGCCTCCTTCTAATATAAAAAAACATACTTACATACATAAACTCACGCCTGTTTCCCATAGGGGTAGGCAGAGACTATGGATCGCCATCTGCTACGGTCCTTTAATACTTCTTTCGCTTCATTCAAATCCATCAATATTTCGTTGCACGCTTGGCGGTTTTTGTCAGTGTGTATACACCAGCCTTTTTTATGAAAACCCCTAACTAGTCCGCGTAGGTTTTTCTGGAACGCCCTTGCACAATCGTTCCTTCCACATGCACACAATATATCTCTTTCGTGATTCGACTTTACTCATCCTTTCTAAGTGGTCAAACCACCGGAGCATTCCTTTCTCAATTCTTGTTACAGTATCATCTTTCAGACCGCACCTTTCTCGAATCACATCATTCCTCACTCTATCCCTCAGCTTCACTCCACATACTTTCTTCAACGAACGCATCTCTACCGCATTTATTCTGCTTTCATTCTTCTTCTGCCATACCCAGGACTCACTTCCACACATCAGTGTCGGCACCAGCACTCTGCTATATGACTTGCCATTCGCGCCTTTTCAGTCACGTCACGGTTTCACTACTCATAACCGAGTGCAAAGCGCCATTCACATTTTTTTTCTTAACTCTTCTTTCTATATCTTCCTCACACTTCCCATCCCTTGTAAACATAAACAATCTCACGCACTTTATCCACTTTCTCGCCGCCTATCATTATCGCACAGATTAGGGCTTCCAATCCCGGTATACCGAGATCCCGCACCATTTTTACTAGTGCGGGATCCCGCGGGGATTTCCGGGATTGAAAATTATCATGAAAACGTATCATGAAAAAAAACTGCCGCGCTCGCGATAGGATTTTTGAATTTGGGAATCAGCGCTTTTGAATACTGGAAATGGAAACAATCATGAAAAAAGAGATGACTTTGTAAGAATCAGGGGGGCCGATGGGCAAATGCCCATCACACAATGCCCTAAAGTCTGTAGTGCCAACTTAATGTAGAAGCCGAGCGGGCATTCTCCGCTGCTGGATGGATATCCATCAGCAGCGTAGGATGCCCGCTTGCCTAGATAGCCATAAGATAATTAAGGAGTCGTTTGGCCGATGATACATTAGGAATGTTGTGTTTCCTGCGAAAACACTTTCAAAATATAAGTTAAAGTAACGATTTCATTTTATCTTCTTTATTTAATAAATATCTAAATATTTAAATATTAATTAATTAAAAAAAAACAAGAGTAACACCTAATATTAAAATATTTACTTAAACTTACAAAGTTAAATAGAAATTTTTAAATCGCTTTAGATAAAAGAATTGCCCCAGATCATCCACACCAGGCAGAGTACCCAGTATACTAGCCGCATTTCCGCGCTGGATTGCGAGGCTTAGGCCCAGATAGCTGAAATAAAAAAAAATAACGTGCGTTTAAATAGTTTAACTAAATTAAATAATGCTATGTTTAATTTCTTCTTGTTTTCATCTACTTTTTATTTTACTACGGGATACCGTTATAACGAGATCCTGCATCGCTGAAAATTTTCAATCCCGCCCATACCGAGATCCCCCCGCTAGACGTGCGGGATTTATAGCCCTAACATATATTATTAATAAATAATATCACAAATGTTAAAACAATTTTTAAATAAAAGCGTGACATTCCATTTTTTATCTCTTGCTGATGAAGAAAAAATCTCTTTTACAACTTTTAGTTTGTTTTGAAACAATACTTTTTACAATTTATTTTATACTTTTTAAGTCTCATTCGACTTTGTATCAAAAATTTCAGCTAAATCGGAAATCAGGAAGTCGGTAAAATTTTACTTGCTAAAGATAACAGACAAACGGACACTGCGGACAGGTGTAACTGAATAAAAGCTTGTAAAAAGTGTTTTAACTTAATGCGTGGTGTTCGCGTAAACCTAAGAAAACAACAAACACAAATTAAAACAAATCTCCTAAACGTATCCAATCATAAATCTCCGCAATTACACTCACAAACAAGTTAAAATCATGTTGTAAATCAACTATAATCTAATATGAAACAACAATTATCGGCTTCTAGCGGTAAACTAATCCAGTGGGAAGTTCCGAGCTATTTTAATTACAAACGGATTGGAAGTGCTTTCACCTCGGCACCTGCGGCACTTGGGCGACACTTGGCTAGTTGAGTGAAGAAGTCATCATGTGAAAGCGCCCTTTATAAATTTGCGATTGTGAACTCACAATTTCTATTACGAGCATCTTTAGGCTTATTATGTGTCAAAGCAACTGTTTACATATTATGATCTCAATTGCATTTACTATCATACATAAATCACGGCTGTTACCCCCGAATGGTTAGTGACAGACTAGGCAATGACGACCGCAAAAGCAGTCCTCTGCCATAGTCCACTTTTCACCAAATATCGACTGCACACATGTGTTCAGCGTGACAGGTGGTTAGCCGATCGACGCTCTAGGCTGTTGGATGTATGTGCAGTCTTTTTGTCCGTTAGTCGCTTTTTACAACACCCAATGGATGAGAGGGGGTGGTAGTATTCTTTCACCGCTACGAGACAAGGTTAGGTAAGTCTGTCTAAATAATTTTTGTTTACTACAATGCCTAGTTCACACCTGTGCTAGTAATTTAGTAGAGTAGAGTTACATTGCTTCGTCACTTTGCTAATTTAAAATTAATTTTCAAATAAGCAAACAAGCGAAGCAATGTACTTCTACTCGACTAAAATACTAGCACAGGTGCGAACTAGGCATAAGTGCTTATTACTTCCGTGTCTAGAAACAAGGTATCGCTTGAAAACCCGCGTCAGTCCTTTTAAGAGGACTCACCTCCTGTTGCAATGCAAATGTATGTGTAATTTAGTTTATATTAATGGCCTATTGTTGTATTGTTTTTCTGTCTGTTTTGTTATTGTTTCTTTTTCTTATAACAAATAGTTAAATTTTATTTTATAGAAGGTGTATGTGAACAGAAAGTCGCAGCCAAATCGTTGTATTAAAAGCAGATGGCGACTAGCCAGGGCCAGCCAGGCCGTTCTTAAAACGCCAATAACATGAGATGTAATTAGGACTTAGGGAAATGAGTCAAATATTCCAAAGAGACGTTTAACGAGAGGCATAACAACGCTTAACCTTAGTTAAAAGAGATTCAACGTTTGATCTGGGTTTCTTACTTATATTAGATAGGTAATAATTATATCATAAATCTCAAATTATTTTTCTTTGTTTGTTTGCCCTACTTTTATGTATGGAAGAACGGATCAAAGTAATTATTCGCACATAGAGTAGAATAAAACAATTAAGTATTTGCTTAAGATTGTGTAAATTTTAATTTCTTTTTTTAACACTGAAAAAATACGACAACCTCGGGCGGGAATCGAACCACGCACCTTCCGCATTCCGGGCGGCTGCCTTAACCACTTGGCTACCGAGATCTGGTTTTCACCCGTCGAAATTTGTCAGTGCTTGATGCTTATGTTTTTTAGTCAACATTGCTTCATCAAATCTTAGAAGTTTTCACCTCTGAGATCCGAAAGAAATATTTTTACAACTACGTATTTGAACATTCGGTTAAGATGAAGCTACGTTTATAGATTAATGTTTTTTATATATATTAGCGTTTTATTAACGCTTAAACATACTTAAGTAAAATTACTAAATAAACATAAGCATCAAGCACTGACTAATTTCGACGGGTGAAAACCAGACCTCGGTAGCCAAGTGGTTAAGGCAGCCGCCCGGAAAGCGGAAGGTGCGTGGTTCGATGCCCGCCTCAGGTTGTCGTATTTTTCAGTCTTTAAAAAAATTTACTTAAGTATGTTTAAGCATTAATAAAACGCTAATATACATAAAAAAACATTAATTTTAATTTCTAAAAACTTCCAACAGTTTGTTGGTTTAATGCTAAGGTTTGCTCATATTGGGGCTCATATCGAATATGCAATTTATCGTTCGAACGACAGCGCCTGCACCTATTTAGCAAATTCTTGTTTGTTGTGTATGTAATTCAGACAAGACAGGTTATTGTAATCCAAATTAAACGCGACAAAATCCACAAAAAGTTTCATGTGCCGTACTTACTTAGAAACATGTATAATTATAATAATAAGTATTCCACAACACACCGAACAGCGAAGCCGCCGCCGCCGGAATAAGCCAGTTGAATATTTATTATTTTTACGCATAACACGTTATGGAAAACATTATTTTCATAACAGCAATTATTAAGTGAGACGGGTTACAGTCAACATTCAATTGTATTGGTATCGTATTGGCATTTAAAAAACAAACCTGACAGTCAGTAAAGTATGTAGGTTTACAAATAGAGTTAAAAGTTACGGATTAAAACTTGTTTATTTTAAAGATTTTTTTGACCATTTTGTATGCTTCCACCAGCACAGCGGGGCGAGAGCTGAAACCGTATTTAAGGGATTTTTTTAATGTTACCAAAACGTAAGCTTTGCCAACCACTTTGTTTCTTTTGGACTAGTTATCGAATAAAAAAATGGCTAAGGTAGGAACCCACGACTCTCGCTATCCGGGCGACTTTATCTTAAATCTCCGCTACAGAGACATCAGTTTCTCTGTCGATTTTTTAATCTTTTTTGGCTTTATTGCTCATTACAATTTTTTTATTTTTTATCCTCTACTGTTAAGCACTGGGCCTTCTCACCTAATGGTAAGTGACGATAGGGCCGAAGGTGGAAGCGCGCTTCGCCCGAAATCGACAACCATTATGGAACTGGCTATCTTATCTCTAAACTGTCGAAACACAACAAGACTATTAACTTTGTTGTTATGAAGCCAGCTTTGGATAGGACAATGGTAGCTAGCTAGGCGGACACCACCAACCAACACAAACTGGTACCTCCGCTACGGGAATCGAACCTCTGGGTCTAAGACCGGTGGCTTAACCACTAGATCACAGAGGTGGTTAAATTAGTTTTATTATATTCAACAAAAGAAATTATTTTTATTTCATATCGGTGTAAGTAGTTTGGCTTTCACAATATTTTAATAATTTATGCTTCTGACAGCAGGTTGTACCTACTACGAGTATATGTTACACAAAACAAATTAATTCGTAACATCAGACGCTAAGTTTGTACTGTGGTTTTCATTACCGTTTCCATTTCAAAGCCGGTAAGCGCAAACCCAACACAACTTCGTCATTACAATTTACATTACATGTAAATTATTAATACACCGCAATAAAACTTCTTTAAACAAATACACACGTAATAAAATTAGCGAGTAAATAAGTGTTTCGTGGAAAAATAGTATAATCATGCTTATTATGTGTGTTTACAAATGTGTTTAGGCAACCAGGAAACTTCAAACGGCACTGGCGCTCAGCTACAACAGTTGGTCTTTTATTAATCCCATCAAAATATTCGAATGGCTTCCTATCCGCGGCCCTAGTCGAAATAAAACTGCTCGTTGATAGGCACTACCATCTGTTTATTTGGGCGCGCGAAAAATTTCGATTCTACATTCCGAATTTCAATTGTTTACGTTCGCAGATAATGGTTTTGCGATGAGATAAAAAGATGTGTTTTACTTACAAATGTACGTAATCCGGCGGCAAGTTTGTTGGCGTAGCGCACTGGTTGTTTAATTTATTTGTCGATGGATTTTGAGCGGAGTTTATACTATTTTTTTTTACTTTTTCGTATTTCGCGTAAGGAGGTTACGAACGCGCGGCGCGGCGGTTGGCCAGTGCGGCGTTCCTAACTGAACTGGCTTAGGTAGCGACTAGCGTGTGTAGCGGCCTGTTGCGCGCTACACACACTTGAATTGAAACTATCTTTATCGGTGTTTATCTACAATTAGTGTCAACGCAGCTTTAAAAATAAAGCCCGTCGAAAGCCTCTCTTGTTGTACAATTGTCTATCGGAGACGGAGGTCGTGGGTTGAAAACTATTTGTAATTGTAATCATTGTACCTACCCTATGCTCTAAAGTTGTACAGTATCCCAACTAACATTTAGGCTGATAAAAAATCCTAAATCCAGTTCATTAACAGCTAACGACTTTATAGGTGATGAAAAAGAGATTACAAAAATGTCTCCAGCTGTATTTCAGGAAGAATTGGTAGTTTAGTACAGTCCAGCTGTTTTACGGCTGTATACAGACGAAATTATCACTTTTTGCTTATAAAGAGTATTGGAAAATACTAAAATACAGCATCTAGTGTGAAAATATACCATAAGTAGAATTAGAAGGCTAGAGCTACCTAACGACTGGATGTAGCTCTTGATTTATACTTTTGTAAAGCTTCCTTCTGTATATCACCATTAGATAATACTGCTATTATCTGGATATTGGTGTAAACCTACTCATTTGTAATGCCATCATATTAGGCTTGATAGTAACTGAGCAATGGTTATTTTGGAAACCCCTTTACGTGCTTTCTAACATTATGCCATATTTCAGCAAATAGTTTCTTAATAGAATTCTAAAAAAGCCACGGCTGTCTATATTGGGAAGTATGCCACTAAAACCTAACCTATGAACTTGATTTTTATGTAATAAGTACACAGACATTTTAGTTGTTAACTTTGTAAATTTCGAAAACAAATGCAACAGAATTGGTGTATTACCAATAGAAAAGCATTAGTAATACATGAGACTCGATCTTAGGTCGATTTGTTACGAAAAGTAGATACACTAATTGTTAAACATTAGTAAATTGTTGGGTATTATGTATTTATTTTAAGGGCGCGTGAGTTTTTTGAATACAATATCTATACACTTTCACGGAAAAGTAGAAGCCGCAAGCAAATTACAACAGATAAATTAAGATAAATGCTTAACCAATTATTTGTAATAAATGTCATGGCCCAGCGGGGCGTGAGAATGTACAAAACAATCTTTATAGAATAACATAAAGATTTAACGATAAAATTATTATTCTATCAAGACTTTATTAAGCATGAGGCTGTGTGTAAGAATAAAAAATGCTGATTTGTAGAACTGTAGCGGTCTAATGGATTATAATTATGTTCTTAGTGAGACTTCACTTTGGGTAGTACAGCGATAATATAGATGTTCACCAGCTTTTATTACACTTTAGGCTGTACAGTTTGGGACCCCTTTTGGAATTATAAGGTCTGTATAGCTGGCTATACATCCTCTGTACAGTAAGGTTGTACAGTGTTAAGTGTTAAAATTTTGTATACTACAGCTTTTATACAGTTCGAAATGCTAGAATTGCGTTTACGAATACTATAGTAGGTATTCGTAAATGCGCTTGAGTTCAATGATAAAGGCCTTTGCCTAGCTGTGGGAGAGTAGTTTTTAAAGTTTTCAACGCTTGACTTTATGTTTTTATAGCAACAGCGTCTCATGAAAACACTGTTTCAGACTACCCTAGATGACAATTTCGACAGGTCTAACCAATGCCTCGGTGGCGGAGTGGTCGACGAAGCCGCCCGGATTGCGGAGGATGTGAGGTTCGATTCCCACCGGAGTTAGTCATATTTTTCATTTCCTTTAGTATTAGAGCTGAATTTGCTTCTTCTTTATAAAGTTATGCTTAGGACACCTGTTATAAGCTTGCCGTCCCTAGTTTTAGACTTCATATAACAGGTGGCTCTTTCTTTCGTAAATGTGTATCACTTTATGACAAACTTCCACTAAATATTACTGAAATGCCTTTATTGCATACATTTAAAACACATGTTGAAAAACTCTCCTGAGTAATGTTATTATAAAGTTGAAGATTATGTAAATGACAAATGTATGGACATAGTGCATGTACGAGCATAATATATTAGTAATTGTGTTAATATATTACTTTTTAATGTATTTTGTATGAGTTGGTGATGCCATTTTAACTTTTGTTCCTTAGAGGGAGAAAAAAGTAAGGCCTCCTGAGTTTCTTGCCAGCTTCTTCTCAGTCGAAGGCTCTCCCAAGTCCCAACTGTCAACAACAAAAAATCAGAACTGGTGGTAGATTAGTTAGGTAGGTAGATTAGGTTAGTTAAGATTTAACTACTGTTAGTTAACTTTTTATTATATTTTATTTTTTGACGTCAATAAGTACCATAAGTTAATATTGAATAAAGCATTTGACTTTCACTTCTACCAAGGTATTTAGCACTTAATCTGTTGTTAAGCCCCGCTCAACATTTTGTTAAAAGCTTTAAAATGTAGTCACTTCGCTATTTTCTGGTATTTCGTATTAACCCTTGGATGGCTAACCTGTCACTATTATTACAAATTAATGTTCTACCAAAGTGACAATTATAGAAGACAGACTGTCCGATTTTGAAACCTCCTTACGCAAACGTTTAATAATAGAGAACGTTCATCCTTCCGGAACACAACCTTGCTCAAGAGATAAATTAATAATATAGATAGGGGTGTATTTATAGGGCGATACAACGTCTCCAATATTGTTGTTGTTCATTCATACATGCATACGCAAATTCATAAATCAGGCCCGTTTCAACATATTAGAAAACCATTTATTAGCTACAATTTTAAACTCTTGCGCTATGTACATAATTCACATAATATATTTAAATGGGATTAGGTAATAACATAACTGTGTCGCGTAGCGGTGAAAGAATACTACCACCCCCTCTCTTCCCTTGATTGTCGAAAAAGGCGACTATGTATGTAGATGTATGTAGGTAGTAACATAACTATATACTACTTAGTTAAGTCATCCTACTCCTATAACCTAGGTACCTATAGGTATATAAAATGTGTGCGTAGGATGCCCTTTACTAAAGTAGTTTTGTGTTAAATCCTGTTCTAATATTTGTGAACAAATTATCAGTGTACTCGCGGGTCAGGAGACACCGCCGAATACAGCAGAGTAAAGAAGGCAGAGTAAAGATTGTTAGGCGGGAGGTGGAAAGGAACTTACCGGGGTGATGAGTCAGGAACCGGTGGACGAGCTGACCACGGGCGGCGAGGCTTGAGGGCGGCGATGTTGGTTGGTTTCCTGGCGCACAGTCACTACACGAAACTATTCACTAGGGGCGGTTCGTTAGGCGTAACCTTACACATATGCTATGTACTATGTACTGCTTATTTCGAAGGCTGTGTTCAATGGCGCGCGACGCGTAATCTCGTCTTGAGCTGTCAAGGGCTACTGACCCTGGCGCGACGCCGGCCGTCAACATGGCGGCTTAGTGCATTCTAATATGTACTCTATTCCGTTGCGCGATGGCGCAAACATCTTCCCGGGGCCTAGGGGTGGTCTCATCCAGAGGGAGCCTGGCAATCTTGAACACAGGCCTCCGGAGGTGTCCATTGGCGGTGTCCAGGTCCACCACCCGCACGACGCCATCCTTCCCAGGCAGGGTGCGAGTAATGCGCCCCAGTCTCCATTGAAGGGCAGGCAGGTTGTCCTCCTTGATGAGGACGAGCTCGCCGACTCGGGGAGGGGAGGATGGGGACAACCATTTGGAGCGGGTTTGAAGGGTATGCAGGTAGGACT
The DNA here is from genome assembly GCA_963921215.1 of Scoparia ambigualis. Classification (NCBI taxonomy): domain Eukaryota; kingdom Metazoa; phylum Arthropoda; class Insecta; order Lepidoptera; family Crambidae; genus Scoparia; species Scoparia ambigualis. The sequence continues at coordinate 23,459,203 of OY992512.1, read as the reverse complement.
GGGTCCACAGCGTCCAGAAGCGCTGGGATAGGGCCTGTACCATCTGGAATCGCCTACGTGTGGAGATCGGCCTATCTTCCACGGATAGTTCGGGAAGGGCCGTTAGTGGGCGGCCTATAAGGAAATGTCCGGCTGTAAGCGGCTCAAAGTCTGAAGGATCAGACGAAAGTGGGCAGAGAGGTCTTGAGTTGAGGACCGCTTCAATTCGAGCTAAAAGTGTGGAGAATTCCTCGAATGTGAGGTGCTGTTCGCCAATTACGCGATATAAAAGTTGCTTTGTTGATTTTACGTTGATCTCATGTAACGCACCGAACCATGGTCCCTTAGGGACGTTTAACAACCAAGTAATGTGCTGACCAGCGAGCCTGTGCGCAATCGTGTCATTGTTTAAGGCAAGAAAGTTTTGTACTTCGATGAGCTGATTTTTAGCGCCTACATAATTTGTACCGCAGTCCGAGCGGATGAGAACCGGGGCACCGCGGCGGGCTATAAAACGCTGTAATGCCGCGAGGAACGCTTCCGTGCTGAGGTCCGAGACCGGTTCCAAATGAACCGCCTTAGTCGAGAGGCACACGAATATACAAAAGTACGCTTTTAAGAGTTTAACATTACGTAGGGTACTAGATTTAACGAGGAATGGTCCGGCAAAATCGGTCGTGACTTGACTAAATACTGGCTGAGGCGTAACTCTATCGGCTGGCAGGTCGGCCATGAAGGGCGCTTGCGGCTGGGCCCGGCATCGAAAGCATCTAATGCATTTAAAAACTCGGTGTCTAATAATACGGCGCGCGGACAATATCCAAAATTGTTGGCGTAGGATAGCGTGTAAAGTGTCAGCGCCAGGATGGCAGTGTATTTTGTGGTAGTGGTCAATGATAAGGTCTACAAGTGGGCTAGAGCTGGGAAGTATGAGCGGGTGCTGCGCGTCATATCGGATAGACGCATGGGACAGTCGTCCACCAACTCTAAGGAGCTCATCTTTAATGAGAGGTGACAGCCGCTGGAGTCTGACGGAGCAGATTTTGCCAGTTTGAAGGCGGTGGATGTCCTCCGCAAACTCATTGTGCTGGACACTGCGCACCCAGTAAAGTAGGGCCTCTCTTCGTTCACTGACGTACAAGGGGCCTGAGCGTCGCGAATCTGGGTGGTGTCTGCAGTTGTGCAGAAAGCGTTTTAGACAAGCTGTCACTCCGACGAGCTTGTCTAGTGAACTGAACCGAGTGAGCAGGTCAAAGTCAAGACCGGGCACTGTGACCAGTGACGGGACGTGTTTGGGCTTAAGGCCGGGCAGGGCGTGATGGCCCAGAGCTAAGGGCATCGCAGGCCAAGACTCACAAGGCTGTCCAAGCCACGTGGGAGACCACCATAGGTCGTGGGCTGACAGGGATTGCGCAGACATTCCTCTGCTTGCGCAATCTGCCGGGTTGAGCTCAGAAGGTACGTGTCGCCAGGTACATTCTGGTGAGCCTGAGCTGATTTTGACTACCCTGTTGGCTTCAAAGGGTTGAAGACGGTGAGGCGGTGTATTGAGCCAGGCCAGGACTATCGTACTGTCTGACCAACATATGTGTTGTTGTAGACTGATATGGGCCGATAACTGAACCGACACACGGATCATGAGCTGGGAGAGTAGAGTGGCGGCCGACAACTCTAACTTGGGGATTGTGAGGCGGTTCTTGATTGGTGCGACTCGCGACTTGGCGACAATCAAGTGTACCACAGTATCTCCGGAGGCATCGAGCTCATGGAGGTAAACAACGGCGGCAAACCCGGCTTCAGAGGCATCTGCAAACCCGTGAAGCGAGTATGCAGCTGAGCCTTTGTTTGCACAAATGTGCCGAGGGAAACGAATGCTAGCCAACAGCGGTAAATCCTCTGAGATGTGGTGCCACTCCGTTTGTACTTCAGAGGGAGTGGGCTCATCCCATTCCAGCTTCAGTAGCCACAATTGCTGGAGCAGCAGCTTTGCGCGGAAGATAACGGGCGAAACCCAGCCGTTTGGGTCATAAAGTGAGGCTACGGTGCTTAAAATAGACCGCTTTGTGACATGTGTGATGGGGGGCAGAGAGATGCGGTAAGTGAACTCGTCTGACTGAGGGCTCCACTGTATACCCAAGACCTTAATGGACGTGGATTCTGGGTTCATGTCGAAGTCCTTGGGCATGTCACATTGGTTGTCGGGAAATCTCTCGAGCAGCTTAGGCGAGTTAGATGTCCACTTACTGAGCTGAAAGCCGCCTAGGTCTAGCAGACTTATCAACTCGTCCTGAAGTGCTTGGGCGGATTCAACCGTGTCATGACCACACAAGATGTCATCAACGAAGATAGACTTGCGAAGAACCTGAGCGGCTCCAGGGTAGCGACGGCCTTCATCATCAGCCAGCTGGAGCAGGGTGCGGATTGCATGATATGGGCTTGATCTTAAGCCGTACGTGACTGTATTGAGGGCGTAGGTGAGCAGAGGGTGATCTGGTGAGGACCGCCATAGTATCAGCTGATACCGTCTCTGGTCTGGGGCAACCAGCACATTTCTGAACATCCTCTGGATGTCAGTGCTGAAAACGACTGGATGCGTTCTGAAGGACATGATGATGTCCACAATGTCCTGTTGAAGGGCGGGGCCTGTGTGTAGGCATTCATTTATGCTGACACCATTGGAGCTTTTGCAGCTACCATCAAAAACAATGCGCAGCTTGTCCGACCCTGACTTAAATACGCCATGGTGAGGGATGTAGAAGTGCGGTTTATGGGCGAATGTATTTGGGTGACAGGGAGCCATGTGCCCTAAGTCGATGTATTCGGCCATAAAGTCGACGTATTTTGAACGCAAAGACGGGTTCGCCATTAGCTTCTTCTCAATATTGAGGAATCTGCGTAATGCGATAGGGTGAGTTTTGCCTAGTTGAGGGGCGTCCTTTAGAAAGGGCAGAGCGACCGTATATCTGCCTGAGGGATCGCGTGTAGTGGTAGAGCGGAAGATTTCCTCGCATTGTTCCTCCAGGGGATCATTATGAGTGTGGGATTGAGGGAGGGGCTCCTCAGACTCCCAGAACCTTTCCAGACTCTGACGTATGTCCTGGGCTGATTCAGCTGAGTCTGGTTGTGAGCTGACGACGTGAGCTGAGTTAACCTGCTGCGCCGGCTGCGCATACAAGTCCTCAATGGGTCCTATCAACGCGAAGTCGAAAATCGTGCCGAAGGCTATGGGCTTGCCCGGGCCCAACGAGACCTTAGTCCCGTCCAACACCTGGCCAAGAACGTCCGACCCCAATAAGAGGTCGATCGGGGCTGGTGTGTGGTAAAGCTGGTCAGCCAATGGCACGGGTGGCTGGCCTAGTACGTGGGAAATGTTTGGTACCTTCTCTAAGGGAAGGTAGCCAGTGACGTTTTTTAAAATGTGAGCTGTGGCAGTGATTGTAGGAGTATCATTGTGAGTGGGTCGGCATACTATTGTTATTGCCGCCTTTGACTCATGTTTGTGCTGATTCCCAACTCCTGTAATTTTTAAAGAAGTGGGTTTTGATGGCAGGTTCAAAAGTCGTGCCATGCGTGACGTTATTAACGTCAGCATACTGCCACAGTCCAATAAAGCTCTAGCTGTGTGAAGATGGTCATGTACGTCCGCGACTCTTAGTGAGACGGTTGGCAACAAAATGGGTGTGCTAGTGGGCACAGAAGGTGAGTGAGCTGATTGAGTATCAGCTGAAATTGTATGAGCTGAGTATGTATCAGCTGTGTGGGCATGGGTTGACTGGGCATGGGCTAAATCTACCTCTTCGCTAGGGTGCTCTGTGATAGTAGGGAGTCATAATTGCTGGCGGCGTTCGCGGGGCCTACCTGGCGAACCGGACCTGGGCGGGCTGGCTCTGTGAGCAGAGCTGGGTTGCGCCTGTTTGGCATGTGCGGGTTCGTGCCGCCTGCTGTTTCTGGGACGCTCCCTCGAGTGCTCTGTCAGCTGTGGTGGGGGCCCATGTACAGACGACGAATGAGCTGAGTGCGTTGGGCCGTCTGGTCGATGGAGGGACGTGTGGTGGTTCGTACTCCCACAGTTCTTGCATGCCCCCCTTGACCTGCACTCGCTCTCGTAGTGACGGCCGAGACAACGCTGGCAGCGCTCGCGTGCCTGTACGAAGTCCCAACGGCCCTGTGTTGGCTGGGCATTGTACCAGCTGCACGTCATGAGCGTATGTCCCCTAATGGCACAATAGGGACAGTAGGGCGTCGAGCGTGAGGAAGAGGACGAGGACGATGACGAGGAGCAGCTTTGATGGAAGGCCGAGTAGACGGGGAAGGGCTGACTGCGAGCCGGGGAGGTGGATGGGCGGTGACGCATTTGCTGCGCTGGGCGTGACGGTTGGTGAGTAGGCTGATCGTAGGCGCGGTGAGGCGATGGAGCTGAGGAGCGGCCACGGTAATGGTCGGGTTGTTGCTGAGCCATCTGAGCATAAGTGCGATGGGGCAACTGTGGAGGCGCGCGGCTACGAGAAGGGCCGGGCAGGGCGTGAATGGGCTGCGGCTGGGCTACGTTGGAGAACTCTGTCTCCACACAGCGCGCGTGCTCCTCGAGGTAGGAGATGAGGTCACTCAACGTGGGCAGGGTGCTGCTAGACCCGTGTCTGCGCTCAAATAACGTGCGGAGCTCACCCTTAAGCTTTCGCACCACTATCGACACAAACACGTAGTCGTCTCCTATGGGCAGATCCAAATTACTAAGAGCACACTGGGCGGATACCAGCGGAGTGAGGAAAAGTGTGCGTATGTTAGAGCGCGTGTGGATGCTCGGCAGCCCCAGGATTATGTCGACGAAACTATCGATGAGAACCCGGCGGTTCTCGTATCGCTTTGTAAGGATGTCCATGGCCACGGCAAAATTTTCATTGGTGACCTTTAAGTGGGACACCATACTTAATGCCTCACCGCTGAGACTTGAGAACAGGTAGTGGAGCTTGACTGCGTCCGACAGGGTCGCCATGTCGTCAGTCAAACTTCTAAACAGCGCAATGAAGGAAGGCCAGTCCTCCACTTTTGAGCTGAACCTGGGCAGCGCTATCTTGGGGAGGACGGCGGTGGGCGTATTGACGCCGAAACTGGGCTGAGCGCTATGGGTTGGGGACGACGTGGAAGAGGGTGAGATTTCCTCCCTAGCCACAAGTATCCCCAGGTATGCTCCGGAGGCTTTTGTGTGGTTCTCAGTGTATGTCCTCTCAACCCCCTCGTCTAAGTTCTCTTCGTCGAGAATGTTGTAGTACACTGAGTCCAGCTTCTCCTTTATACCCTGTATCTGTGCGAAACGCACGTTAAATTCCGTTATGGAATGTTTGGTGTCGCCAGCAATGATCATTGATCCCACCTCTAGGAGCTGGTGTAAAGCTTTGGCGGCCTCCCTAAATATCGCGGCTTGTGACTTGGTCGGCATTGCGATGAATAAAAGGAGACAACAAAAATAATAAAAAAAAATAAAAAATTAAACAAATTTAAAGGCAGTAAAAAGAACAACACCCTGTATATATTCTATAGTTGGGCTGGAGGTATTTGTTTACTAAGGTAAGAGCAAATGGGCTAAAATTATCGCAACAATAAAGAAAGCAAAACTAAGTTGGGGCGCCTTGTATATTGCCTACGGGTGGTCAAGCGCGTGTATGTGTCGGTATGTCTGTGTATATGTATGTATGCTTATTGAACGCGCGTACGTAACATTAGCCGACCGCAAGCAAAAAACAAACAAAAACAACAAAAACAAAAGAATCACGTTATCCGTAGCCCACTGTTGGGCAAGGCGCTCACAATCGGGCAGACCTGTTGCCGACACTGGCGCGAAGAATGAGTCAGTCGCAAGCAAAAAAAAATAAAAATAAACTAATCATAAAAATTTAATTAAACTTAACGTGTGTAGAAGCGAAGGCGACGCACGCAAATAGCCGTAAGCGATATAAAAAATAACTGATGAAACTAAATGAAACACACTACGGTCATGTGGTGAGCACGCACCACGAATGAGCCGATCGCAAAGGCAAAAATTAAAAAAAAATAAAAAATAGATACAAAATTAACACGGGCGAAAAAATAAAGCACGCTATTTGGCACGCGTGGTGAGCATGCACGAGATCTGAGCCGCTCGCAAAGGCAACAATCAAAACAATAAAATTAAAATTTAACACTCAAAAAAAAATTAAATCTTGTTGTATTATTATGTAAGAAAAATACACCTGCAGCCGATAAACATGGCATGAAAAATTAAAATAAAGGCCAAATAACTAAGCTGAATTATTTTATGCAGTGTTAAATTAGCTTAGCTGTTGTAATACCAGGCACCATACAATTAACTAAATCTGTAGCCAAACGGTAGCCAAACGTAGCATGAAAAAGGCAAAGGTAAAGTAACTGAGCTGAATTATTATTTCAAGCACGATTTAGGCACGACAACATTGTATGACACAATAGTTCTGTGATCCTGGTTCAGAATACCGGATGCATACACGAAAGCAACATAAAAACAACATGCAGAAATAATTGCGTCAAGATAATTCGGATGTTGTGTGGTCGCAATTCTACCACAAACAAATTACATCTACCTCACCAAATTTTTATTGTGGCAGGGTAAAGTTACGCGAACAAACGAATTCCGAAATGATGGCACGAATTAGATATAAGATTCAGAAATAGAACAAGAATATGGGCGGAAATAATTATCTTTAGCGGACTGTATTAAAATTGAAAATTAAAAGAAAGTTAGGTTCAGATTAGGGCTGAACCTTAGCGGTTATTCCGCGCTCGATTGGACCAAAATGTACTCGCGGGTCAGGAGACACCGCCGAATACAGCAGAGTAAAGAAGGCAGAGTAAAGATTGTTAGGCGGGAGGTGGAAAGGAACTTACCGGGGTGATGAGTCAGGAACCGGTGGACGAGCTGACCACGGGCGGCGAGGCTTGAGGGCGGCGATGTTGGTTGGTTTCCTGGCGCACAGTCACTACACGAAACTATTCACTAGGGGCGGTTCGTTAGGCGTAACCTTACACATATGCTATGTACTATGTACTGCTTATTTCGAAGGCTGTGTTCAATGGCGCGCGACGCGTAATCTCGTCTTGAGCTGTCAAGGGCTACTGACCCTGGCGCGACGCCGGCCGTCAACATGGCGGCTTAGTGCATTCTAATATGTACTCTATTCCGTTGCGCGATGGCGCAAACAATCAGTCTATATTATAGGAATAACCACGTAGTAAGATCTTCGATTTGGTTTCAGAGTATTTTTTTAAAGGAGTAGGTATATTTTTGTCGTTAAGGTCGCGAGTTTATCCGTGTTGCGTAGCGAAAGAATACTACCACTACCACCCCCTCTCTTCCCTTGGGCACAGTATAAATATAAGCTAAAGCAGTACGGAAGCTCGGCCTCTTTCTTGTTTTATATACCTACGCGCCAATTGAGCGTTAGGGTTGTCCTCTTATTTTTGTAAAATTGAAAAAGTTTTTGTTTAGTTTGCGCTGTATCTCAGCTAGTTAGCGTTTTTTTGAGACCACTAGCACAAAAGAAGGGTTGTCACTTTTTATTTAAAAAAATTAAAAACTTATAAGTTAAAGATGGCGTCTACTTTCCTCATTCTATTATCGGATTCATTGTCGGAAACCACACAGATCCTCTGATATCGATTTTTAAAGCAATCGGTCGAATAACTAAAAAGTTCAAGATGGAGGCTATTTTGTCTCATACTAATAACGGAGTCATTGTCAGAAACCACACAGATCCCTAGATATCGATTTTCAAAGCAATCGGTTAAATAACTAAAATGTTCAATATGGCGGCTACTTTTTCTTATTCTAATAACGGATTTATTTATTTATTTATTTATTTATTTAATCTTTATTGCACATAAAAACAGCAAAAGGCGGACTTAACGCCACAAGGCATTCTCTACCAGTCAACCGGTATGGATGTAGGAGACTTAGGTAAGGCGATAAATCAAAAAAGATACATTAATGAATGTTAAATTAAAAACAACAACTTACAACCAACCTCATAAATAGCATATACAAAATACACAGATCTACAAAAAATATAATATACTTACATAACAAAGATTCAATATATAATATAATGAATAAATAAATAAATATTTTACATAGAAATATAAATACCTACATATATAAATAAAATACATCAGATAGTGTGACATTATATTATTAGTTATATACATTTTACTCATAATATAACCAATATCTAGATAGAGCTAAAATAGTGCTCACGCACAAGTCTTTTGAATGCCATTTTACTCTGAGCACCACGTATATTTAATGGCAGAGCATTCCAAAGGCGGATAGCACATAGAGTAAAGGAACTGGAGACGAAGCCAGAATGATGAGCGGGGATTTGAAGAGTGAGGTTGTTACTGGAGCGAAGGTCACGATGATGAGAGGCTCCCAGAAACTGAAACCTAGATTTCAGGTATCTTGGGGTTCGTGGATCGTTAAGGATGTTGAAAAGCATACAGACAACTCTAAGATTCCTACGCTCACGGATAGGCAGCCATTTGAGTTGTCCTCTGTAGTGAGAAATGTGGTCGAACTTACGCAAACCGAAGACAAAACGGATACAGCTGTTTAGCAAACGATCCAACTTATTCAGAAGAAGTTGATTAATGTCAGAGAAACAGACGTCGGCGTAGTCAAGAATAGGAAACACGAGAGCCTGAACAAGCGCGATTTTAGTACTGGAGGGGAGAAAAGATTTCAATCTATACAAGGACCGTAGCGAGTTGACCACTTTACGAGAGATCTCGTTCACTTGATCTTCCAACTGAGAGAGCAGTCAATAACGAGACCTAGGTTCTTAACTCGAGGCTGATACGGTATGGAATCCCCATCGAACACCAAACTAAGCACCGAGCTCAAATCGACGAGAGATAACTGTCGAGAACTACCTAAGATAATTGCTTGGCACTTAGAGGCATTAACGGAGATGCCATAACAGTTTGACCATTCGGCAATCCTGGCAAGATCTTCATTGACGCTAACGACCGCCTGATTAAGATTACTTTTATCAGTTTGAACATATAATTGGAGATCGTCAGCATACAGATGGTAAGAAGAATGAAGTTTTGTAGTAAGAGAGTCAATAAAAAGTGAGAAGAGAAGGGGGGAAAGTATGCCGCCTTGTGGAACACCAGCAGTCAGCTCGCACCAGTCAGAAATAGACTGATCAACCCGAACAACTTGCTGGCGTCCACGAAGATATGAGGAAAACCATGTCGTAGTAGAAGAAGACAGTCCAATATGGGAGAGAATTGCTAAGAGAATGTCATGGTTGACCGTGTTAAAGGCGTTGGAGAAATCAATAAGAACCATCACAGTCAACTGAGAATTCTCCATGCCGTTGCGTACGTACTCCAGGACATTAACAAGAGCAGTGGTAGTGCTATGCCCGGGTCGAAACCCGGACTGGAAGGGACTTAAGAAGCTATGTCGGAAGATGAAAGAGGAAAGTTGGCTGTGGACCGCAGCTTCAAGGATTTTGGAAATAAATGGTAGGATAGAAATAGGTCGAAAATGGTTTAAACAAGTCGGGTTACGGATTTTGGGAAGTGGAATTGCGATGGCTTTAAGCCAGGCAGAGGGAAACGTACAAGAGGAGAGAGAGTAATTGAGAATAAAGGTAAGAACAGGAAGTATAGAAATAAGAATAAGTGTGATCATAGATCTACCCACTTCATCACATCCCACTGCCTTGGATTTGATGGAGAGAGCAAGTTTCCGAACATCTTCTTCAACTAACGGACGAAAAGAAAATAAGTCAAGAGTAGAAAGAGCCGTGGAAGTAATAGAGGAAATAGTGGAGAGGGTTACTGAGTCAGATAAGGAGGCAGTTGAGGTAAAATGACTGTTAAGGTCATTAAGCGAAATAGATGAACTATGCTGGGTCGGCGTCTTGCCAAAGCCCAGGGTACGAAGAAACTTCCATGTGTCGGCAGGATTGGAATTTAAAATATTTTTATGGATATATTGGCGTTTAGCAGCTCTCACCATCCGATTGCAGCGATTCCTAGCGGTTTTAAAAGCATCCCAGTTAAAATCGGTTCGGCATCTTTTGAATGTACGAAAGTATTTGTTTCGCCTACGCATGGCCATGCGTACTCCAGGTGTAATCCAAGGCGCAGGAGGCCGACGTAGCTTGACGAGCTTTTTAGGTGCATGCTTATCAAACAGATTCAGGACTGAACTGTTGAAGTACGCAACCATGTTGTCGACAGAATCAGCCTCAATAACAGGTGTCCAGTCCAAAGCGCATGCGTCATTGTTAAGTTTGTCCACATCCAGTCTAGCTAAATTACGCATTTTTAAAATAAGGGGTTTGGGTTTAGGAGGCTTAGCCTTATAAGCTACAAAAATGAGGTCATGCCTGGAGAAGCCAGGAGCAGGAAATTGGCCATGTTTGACGACATGGGAAGATGAAGAAATTAGAATGTGATCGATCCAAGAGTCAGAAGTCGTTAAATTATGGTGAGTTGGATCGAGTGGAAGAATATGAAAGTTTGCTGACTCAACTATGGATCGATACTTGCGCGACTGTACAGAAACCTTTAAAAGGTCGGTGTTGAAATCACCCATAATAATGTGGTGCGAATAGTCAGTAGCGAAAGAGTTAAGAAGAGAATCGAAGTCAGGGTGAAATTCAACGGAAGGGGGGCAATAAACCACTCCCAGGACAACCTTCATGCCCTTTACATCGATCTCAAGGAAGAGATATTCCATGCAGCCGTGGCGGGAGGCAGAGGAGGCTAAAAGCTTGTGAGAAAAGGTGTGAGATAAGTAGATAGCCACCCCACCGCCACCCTTGCCAATGCGATCATTGCGGATGAGATTGAAGCCTGGGAGGTTATAAGTTATGGAGTTTAGACACGGCTTAAGCCAGCTCTCTGACACTAGGACGGCATGAACCGTATTCGAAGAGAAGGAATGAAGGAGATCAGTGAAGTGTTGTGGAATGCTCTGAGCGTTTATGTGACAGATGTTGAGAGTCTCATGGCAACAACCAAGTTCACGTGAGAGAAGATTGCTTATGTCACATGAGTCATCAATGGCATCATCAAAAGAATGAAATGAAGAATCACTATCACTGGCTGAAACGAAGTCATCAGAATCTGACATTTAAAATATATAATAAGAAATAAGATATGAATATATAAAAAAAATTAAATATAAGTAATATAATAAAATTTGCACTAAAATAATAAAAATACGAATAAATTAAAACAAATAAAAATTAAGAACTAAATGAAAATTCTCTGGACTCCACACATCCTACCAGTAAACCGTTTACAAGTGGAAAAACACTAATTAAAATAAACTTCAGACGAGTACAGGAGACATGGAAGATTATAAACAAACAAAACCATTTGAATAAGGCAAAGGCCTAAACACTAAAACTAATCTAAATAAAAAAAATATTTATAAGGCAGTATGAACATAAACCTTTGCCTGAAAAAGTTACGACAGTTATACAAATTAGTTGTCACTCACTGTCACTTTACTGTCAACTCACTCAGTCAACTGTCAATTGAAATGTCAACTGTCAAGAGAAAATAAAAACAAGAAAAAACCATGAAAAACAGTAAAATAAATAATAAAGGTTATCTGTAAAAATTAAAATAATCACTGACCGTCTAAAATTATTGTGCAAAGTGCACAGTGAAGATCGACACACAGCAATGCAATCGGTCGACACAATGGAAGAAAATAGGAGAAGCATGAAAGTACATAAACATTGTCTTACTTTGCATTCTTATTTAAGCGTTTCGACCTTGTTTGCACCGACCTAGTTGACTGCGATGGGTCCACATTCAATCCAGCAGCTGCAGAAGATGGCCTCGGAAACTTAGTTGTAATCTTGCCCAACTCATCAACCGAAACAATGCGCACTCTGCTTTCGTCGGGTGTTATAATGCAAACATTCCCACTCGAAGTCCAGACATTTTTTACGCCGAAGTGTGTCACGTGCAGCTTTAAAAGTGGCCTGACGGCACTTTGTCAGGAACTCACGTAGAACAAGGGAAGAACCTTTTAATTTAGTTTTGTTCTTCCATACCGAAGAACGATGAGTCAGGCTGGAGAAAGGGACGACTATAGGACGCGAACGACCCTCGATGAAGCGACCAAGCCTATAGCAGGATTTGATGCAATCAGCTGTGACATCAGAAAGTCCAAGGTGCTTCTTGAACAGGCAAACAATAGTTGAAGTCAGGTCGTCGGAAGATTTCTCCGGTACCCCGTTTAAGAGAAGACATTTTTGTCTATGTCGTGTCTCCAAGTCATCAAGTGATCTGACCACTTCACTAATTTGTTGACGCAGTAGTGACAATATGTTGAATACAACATCTTTGAAGCTGTAGAACTCCTCTTGGATCCGAGCAACCTTGTCCGTGTCCTTTTTGGTGGATGAAGACTGCTGCAGCTGTGCCTCCAGATCGTTCATTTTCTTGAAGAGCATTGTCTCCAGGGACTTCTGAGTCTCCATAATCGCCGAAACGTTGTCCATGTTGCCGCAAAGTAGTGGAATGACTCGGAGAAGTGGAAATAGTGCACTGTTGTGAGAGTACAAGTGGTGGTAGGAATGTGCAGTGATGTCCACTAATTAACCATCAGAAGTTGTAGTCTACACACTATGTAGTAAAATGTAAGTTTTACTATTGAATAAACTAAAACTAGTGAAGAATTCAAAGAGTTATTATTTTTAAACATTAATTTTATGAGCAGATGATGTTGCTCGTTTTTTCGCCTACCGCCAAAAAAAAGAAAAAAGAAAATTCATTGTCAGAAACCACACAGATCCTCAGATATTGATTTTCAAAGCAAAGTTTATTAACGATGAAGTTTCGTAGTATCAATTCTTATTATTTATCAACATTTAAATAACGCGCGCTCAAAAAATATACTTAAGTAAGTACGGCAAATATCACTTAGACAACCAAAATTTAAAAGAAAAAGCTTTTTATTTAGTAATAATAAATAATTTTTACCTTTCAACATCAGCAGGAAGTTTAAAAAACGAAAGCTCCGGTTTTGAAGAAGCCGAGTTCAAGCAGCCGTATACTACGCAATACACTCGCGGAATTTTTAAAAATCGCGCGCACAGGGCACGCTTTACATCTCGTCTCGACGCGATACGCGCTACTGAGAGCACTGCGATGTCCGCTTAGGGGCCCTGTAAAGACGTGCGTCTGTGGGCGTGCGTCATTTCGAGCGTTTGTACGTAGCTTCCTTACTGCTCTAGCTCATATTTTTACTGTGCCTTGGGTGTCGTAAAAGGCGACTAACGGACTAAAGACTGCACATACATCCAACAGCTTAGAGTGGCGATAGGCTCACCACCTGTCACACTAAGCACATGTGCAGTCGCTATTTGGTGAAAAGTAGACTATGGCAGAGGAATGCTTTTGCTGTCCTCATTGCCTAGTCTCTGACTAACCCTTCGGGGATAATAGTCGTGATTATATGTATGTATGCATGTAGTATGTATATATCGATGGCTTAGAGCACACAATGTACTAATTACAATTTTTTTAGGAGAGCATTTTAAAGTTTTAGCATGAATAATACAAAAACAGTCTGTGATATGGAATTCAAATTACGTTTATTCATAAGACTTATTATTTGGTTCTACAAATAAGTAGATTTCATAACGAAATTACGTCAAATTGATAACAAAATCAGCTGAATTTCTAGATAACTCCCTCACTTAGAACCTTGAACCCTTAAATTTAGTAATTTGAATGCACGAATGTACTAAGCGGGGCGGAGTCAATATTCTAGTAGATAAACAGGTAAGTACTTACTTTTCAAATAAAAATATTAAAATATTGATTAAATACCACAGAATACCAACTCAAGATATTTTGTGCAGGTTAGAACATAAAATAATAATAATATTATTAAATAGGAAATCAATAAAACATTGCATAGTAGGTAAGTAATAATTTATTAAAGTTTTGTTCTACAACATTTAATTAACCTCTCAGCTTAGAATAATAACACTATAGAAAGATAGTTTTCATACAAGTGCTCTATCAAAAATGAAGCACTAAACATAGACGCTGCGCGTATGGCTGTGATCAGCTGTCTCTTTCCAATTCTATGAATATGAAAGAGTCAATCCTCAGCGCGGCAGCCGCTGCTACCGAGGCTTTAACTTAGAGAATCACACTGCAGTACGTTTATATTTTGACCTAATTAACTACAAGATACTATGAAATACTGAAAGCTTACCTGTGAAAAGTGATGTTATTACACTTCTTTTGTTTTTCAGATGTGTTGTGACATAATTTAACTGTATAAACCGTCATATCTTTTTTGTTTTCACGAGACACGTTCGGCGCGCTTTGACATTGAACACTACGGAGCGGTACGGCGTTTGGAGCCAGTTATGGCTCCGATTAAGGTGCTTTCAAAATAGCCTCTCAGTCTTGGCAACGAAATGTCTAAAAATTTTGACAGCAGGTGCGCTTTGGCGGGAATTTAAATTTGCAAAAATGTAAAAAAAAAAATTAAAAAATCGAATTTACTTCATGTTAAATTTTGCGTTCACGATGCATAAAATGTACCACAGGACCGAAATAATCGACCTTGTCCATACTAAAGTAGTCTCTAAGTGTATCAAGACACGGTACAAAGTCAAGTGGAGAGCGCGGCTAACCTTTTTTTTTTTTTTTTATAAAAGAGGGAGGCAAACGAGCAGGCGGGTCACCTGATGGAGAGTAATCACCGCCGCCCATGGACACCCGCAAAACCAGGGGAATCGCAGACGCGTAGCCGGCCTTTAAGGGGGGAATAGGAATTGGAGGGGGGGGGGGGGTGAGGGGGCCTCCGGTACCCTCACTGGTCGGACGAAACACAACAGCACCAAGTGCCTAACCTAAGAGTTAGGTTAGGTTATGCCGCTTCCGGGCGTGGGGCTGGCCGGGGCAGAAATCGGCGTCTGCCACGGCCAGCCCGACGCCCAATGACTTGGGGGTATTGTGTCTTTGTGTTGTCGTTTACTGAATCTGTCAGTAAATGCTTGTGTGTGTGTGTGTAAGTGGGCACTGGCATGGGTATTTCGTTATACCACCCCAAGTGTCCACGCAATCCGTGTTGACTGTGAGTCAGTGTATGTGTGGATGTATGTTTTGTGGGTCTGCCCCCAAGGGGCTGTTTGTAGTGCCGCGTGCGCGTAGTCGCCGTGTGATGGCGCGTAACAGCTGCTAGGCAGTAGTTATAGGCCAACACACGGCGACGGGGTGGCCCTCGCGTGGTCAATTCCCCCGTGGATCAGGTCCCGTGACCGCCACCCCAAGCTCTACGCTTTCGGGTAGGCCCCTCCCTCTCGCCCGACGTAACGTCGTGGAAAGAGGGACGGGAGAGTCCCACATATCCAGTCTCCCTTCTAAAGGCTGGAACCCATAAGCAGGGATTACACTTGGGTCTGACGGAATAGCGAGTTTTTAGATGCGGCCAAATATGGCCGCTTGGGGCTTGAGGGGTTAATTATTATGAATAGTATAGGTAGGTACCTTAATCAGTCTTTCTTAAACACTAACAAAATTAGGGAAAGTACTTACTTATTTATTCAAGTTTCTTTAAATCAGTAATTAGTCTTAGAATAAGGTAGGTTATCAATAATACTCTCATCCTGATTCTTAACTTCATGATCATGTTTCAGTGTCAGTGATGTTAGGAATATTTGCAGAACTGGATGGTAAGTCTCTATAGTATTGCCCATAGTCTGATGGGATCACACCATCATTTAAGGAGTAAGAAGATCTTTTTTCTTACATTGTGAAATAGGGAGCACCAAATTTGTATGCTCTTTTCAAGTTTTTTTAAAAATGTGTTAATGAAGTCTTTCTTTTTTCCTCCATTTTTTGCCTTGCAAATAATGATTTCTTCCAAATCTGAATCGTTCAAGTCGTATTTATAAAATATAGAAGTAGGCGATTCTTTGTTTACCCGTAGCCACTTAATTTTAAACCATTTCAGTCTCATTTTTTATGTTTTAGTTGTGTTAGTATTTAAAGTTTTTTCAAATGCCTTATGTCATAAAAATCGTCATGTTTCATAATATTAACATCTTAATGTTTTGGTTTGATCCTGGCAGAACCCATTATCAAATATAAAAAAGTTTGATTGTACCATGAGAGTTTTCGTAAATAATATAGGTATTTTGCAATCATCGGTAAAGGGTATAGAAAGAACAGCTTGTAGGTCGAATGTATTTGCTCTAAAAGCACCATCTGTGTTTAAACATATTTCTTTGTCTTATCCAAAGAGTCTTTTTCGCGTTTTTTGTGTATCATATTCTTCTTGTAAACTAGCCTTTTCATTTGATCGCTTATACACATTGCAGGGCTTATAAAATGCAAGTTTTGGCTCATGGGAGTGAAAAAAAGCCCTGTGGTAGATACCTACATAATACGGGAGTTATTTGTTTTTCTGGGCAAAAAAATTCTTTGAACATTTTGTACATGCGAGTTAGGTTCAGATTCAGATTACTTTCTAAATATAATTTTTGGAGTCTTTGCGACAATAGTGGGATTCAATTCGAGGGTACTGGTCAATATTGCTCTTTCACAATTCATAGCTTAGGGAAGTTACATTTGCGGGAATTTTACCTTTTCGGTTGTCAGTGCCAACATATTAAGAACCTGCACGTCCTCTATTTTTGGAACAAATATTAATAATACTTGTGCTAATATCGAACGTGTTACAAAAATTTTTTTGCCAAACACGGTGTTTTCGTAAAGATTGGTGAAAAAGCCAGTATGAACGTGACATTGACCGATTTTTCTTAGCCTTCGTGCATACACGTAAAAATTACGCGGAAAAACTTTTATCGAAAACACACTTAACTTAAAATGTCGTTAGTTGAGCATTTCAAGAAACAAAACAAAAATGTGTTTAGTGTACTAATAGATAATAAGTGATTTTCGATGATTTTGTAAACATATTTACAGTTATTTTTTGTATCATAGCGACTTATATTACTTACTTACTTACTTATAGCACATTTATGCACTTAAAAACAGTTGCAAGAATTAGATTTGTTTTTGTATTAACTGCAATAACAACGTTACAATTGGATTGTCTGTAAATGTAAAATTACATATCGTAAATGTACTTAATATTTTTTGCGTTAACTAGTACCGCGGGAGGGAATCTTAAAAGCAGATTTGTAAAAATAAAGGATTTTAATACTTTTGGACAAAACCGAAGCTTACTTGATACAACCGTGACACTGGGTTTTTTATAGAAAGAGATGGAATATCGACACGTGGGTAAGTGCAAACAGTAGAGCACGTCAATTAATACAGTTGGCAGTCAAAATATAAAAATCTCAATTTTTGTAGTTAGTACATGTGTGCTCTAAGTCATCGATCTATGCCCGTAGAATGTGCCTTCCAAAGCAATCCATCTGATTACAAGCGTTAAATAAAATCTTCTTTGGAACTCACAAAATCAATATGTATGTAAGTAAGTACGTATCTATTATTAGTTAGACGCTTCTTTTAATAGGTACGTCTGTGGTAAGACGTGAAAATTGGGTACAATTTAATATTTACATAGCAGACCACTTACGATGTCTTATGATTGACATGACTGAACTTTCTTCTAAGGAACAATTGCTAAACATTTAGCCAAAACATTTCTGCTATATAATTCTCTGTATGAGTTGCGTTTTACAACGACTTGCTGTCTGATGAGGAATGTTACATGACACTATCCTTTTATATGACCCTGTCAGAATGTTACATGACACTATCCTTTTATATGACCCTGTCAAAATACAGAAATTGAACCGTGTGGTATAATAGCGGTTCACTAAAATAAACTACCAACCCCTCTCTTCCCTTGGGTGTCGTAAAAAGCGACTAAAGAACTGAATACTGCACATACATCCAACAGCATAGAGCGGTGATGGGTCACCACCAGGGCCTGGAACCGGTACCGAAAATACAGGTATTATAGTCTAAGATCCGAGTATAGAACGACCTTCACCGAAAAGGTTAATGGATGAAAAGTATTTTTCACTCCTCTTGCTCAAAAAGACCGTCATTATAGCGTTCTAGAGCGGGGCTAAAATAGCTTTTCTCGCCCTAGGGGAAAAAGTTTTTTTTTTTAATTTTTGTCTGTCACATGACAATGAGCCTACAAAAACGAAAAACTATTTAGTCTTATGTAGAATAATCATGAATAAAGCCTAGACTTATTACTGTTTACTAATATCAACAATTTTTTTGAGATAACACAGACCACGCTTCAGCAAGAAAAAACTGCACAGTCTGCACATGTGCTAGGTGGTGAGTCTTTAACCCGTTAGTCGCTTTTACGATACCCAAGGGAAGAGAGGTGTTGGTAGTATTATTTTGATGAGCCCATCGCCGCTCTATGCTGTTGGATGTATGTGCAGTCTTTAGTCCGTTAGTCCCCTTTTACCAAATCGAAGAAAAGTGAAGGGTTGGTAATATTATTTTGATGAGCTCATCGCCGCTCTATGCTGTTGGATGTATGTGCAGTCTTTAGTCCGTTAGTCCCCTTTTACCAAATCGAAGAAAAGTGAAGGGTTGGTAATATTAATTTGATGAGCCCATCGCCGCTCTTTGCTGTTGGATGTATGTGCAGTCTTTAGTCCGTTAGTCGCCTTTGACGACACCCAAGGGAAGAGATGGAAAGACTGCATATATCTACTATCCAACAGCATAGAGCGGCGATGTGCTCATCAAAATAATACTACCAACCATTCTCTTCCCTTGGGTGTCGTTAAAGCAACTAACGGGTTAATTTTAAATAAAATAAACCAATTCATATTGTATTGGATTGTTTTATTTTCTCGCATTCGTAGTGAAAAGCAGAGTGTAACACTCGGCGCTAAAAGCCCATTAAAACTCGGTTTCTATTTACTCCCTCGCTAAAGCTCGGGAGTAAAACAACCTCGTATATAATGTGTCATTTTAGCCCCTTGTATAACAATCTACTATTATATCAAATTTAATATGTTAAATAATATATCGCGAGTGGGTTGGCTGAAAAATTTCAGTCCAGTAGGTACCATTAATGATTAATTTAATATTAAAAAAAATATTTATTTTTACATTGCACTGATTTGGTGTGTGTGTGTTTGTAATGAGCTTATCTTTATATAAACATAAATTTTATTTATTGAACCAGACGGTTGCAAATTACTAATATTGACTTGCCTGTTTACACCTGCCTACCCAATGTTATGACAGGAAAAAAATAGTCAACCTAACGTTTGCATATTCTATAGGCTTCATACTTTCGATTGGTACCTATTTAATTTATCTATTATCAAAACAAGTGCAATATTTAATAAAAAATATTTTTAAATATTTAATTAATCATATACTGGACTGAAATTTTCCAGCCAACCCACTCGCAATATATTTTTTAACACATTAAATTGACGTATTATTAGAAAAATTTATATTATAAAAAAAAGATGGGGCGAAAAAAACAAGTTTAGTAACGTGTTTAATAGGGAGTAGGAGGGGTAGGAGGGGAAGCAATCATTTCTCAGCGTGTTTCCATATCGACATTGAAGCACATTATGAAAGCTACATTCGTGCCAAGTTTCATCCTTTCTTACGGGTGGGACCGTATTTCGAGTTAGGGAACCGGACTCTACTTTCAATAAAAGTGTAGTTAGCGAAAAAAGTCAAAATGCGGTCCGGGTGTCGCATACGGGTTTGCATAAAAAATACACTCTATTTTTTTCACAAACTGAGGAAAAACATGTGACATTGCTATCAAAAAGAGATAGACAACTTTCCAAAAAAATGCCTAAAAAATTGTAAAAAAGACAAACAATTTCAGTAGTTTTTTATATAGAAATAGAAATAGAAAAACGTTTATTGATACAATTTACAAAAAAAAGAATATTCAATTTAACAATTAACAATTTATAAAAACTTAACTTAAAACATAAAGGTACCAAAGGGCCTTCACTCAGCAAAATGTCATGGGATAAACCCATGACGCTGATCTTACGTGGATACCCACTAAAAATCTTTTTTTTTAAATTATGTGTTTGGACTTAAAAATACTTTATACAGACATATACTTTCAAGCTAAACAAAGTACACATCCGACAACTTACATATCGACTGTGGAAAGGTAAAAATGCTTAAGCGCCACTTTGGCCATTATGAGTGATATATATCATTGTAAAGCGTTTTTTTTTCTGCGTCCATCTGTCTAGGTTTCAAAGCAATTGGAGCACTTTTTTGGCGCTTTAGCATTTCTAAAATTCAACGTTTTTCTCAAATCTACGCTGTCAATATGACTAAAGCGACGTATTTTTATTATTTTTGTAAAAAATGTAGCTTAAGAATTTTTATCCGGTCCACCTTTATTTCATTTGTAACACTTGAGCAATTTTCGTTTTTTCAAATTTGAAAAGTAATGGTGATTTAGTAATTTAAGCATTTTATAGACTACAATGGTTTGGCGCTTTAGCAAAACATAATTGGTTTAGGAAGTAAGAACGGTTGGCGCTAAAGCAATTTTTCGTTAGCTGTTTGTGTTATTACTCTTTCATTTTTCGTTCCATTATGCACACATATATAAACGGGATTTAACGCAAAACTATTTAGTAAAGGCATCCTACGCAAACCTTTTATACCCGACGTTTCGACCGAATTGCACCGGCCGTGGTCACGGGCTGACTGCTGTCGCGGTGTATCGCCTCCGTTGGCGTCGAAGAGTCTTCATCCACCGTCACATTATTTAACCAACTACCGTCACACACAACACTAACGGTGTCCCTATTCCGTATACAAGCCTTAATCTGATAGTTAGCTTATTGCGAGCTAAAACGAAGTTGCGTTTTTGCAAAGTAGTAATAATAATAATAATAATCATTTATTTCAGACAGAAAATCCATATAAGTAACATAATAATACACTTTAAAAAATAAATAATTAATTGCAATTAAATAAACATTGATCCATAAAATTAATCCATAATATTTTGTTAGTAGAGTAGATAGTAACAATTTTACTTATACTATGTTAATACTGTTAGTACTCATAAAATTACACATTAATCATTATATATATATTTTTATTTTAGACCTATCACTAACTCCACCCAGTGTTTCTGGATAGGACAGTCTCGTCTTTCAGCAATAACGTTCAGGATGCTGTTTCCACTGCTTCGTAAGCGCCGTAGCATGGAGCCAGCTTTTTTGCGCAAAATAGCGCTAAAGGAGTCTGTTCGTGCTTCCGCAAACATACCCGACGCACTACAGCTCCGTGGCAGGCCCATCAACATCCTGAACGCATTGTTGTACTGGACACGTAGGGTATTGAAGGCTCGCCGCGTATAACTCACCCACAGCCCGCTCGAGTAAAATGATTGACAGTAGGCTTTAAAAAGCACTATTTTAACTTTTTCTGTACATCGAGCGAACCTGCGGGCGAGCATGTTGCTTCTTACCGCCAACGCCCTACGCTCCCTCTCTAGGTCTTCATCATCCTTAAGATCACTTGTCACCACGTGTCCTAGGTATTTACATTTGTCTACAATTTTCAGCTCCGTGCCGTTCAGAACTACGGGAGGCACATGGGTGTTATGATGTTTATTTGACCTACATGACTTAAAAACTAACAACTGAGTCTTTGTAGTGTTATACTGCAGCCCATGTGCATCCGCGTACGTCTCACATAAAGCTAACAGCTGTCTCATACCATTGATCGAGGGGCTCAGCAGAACCATGTCATCCGCGTAACTTATATTGTTGACACAGGTTTCGTCTATATGGCATCCGACATGAGTACTGCTGAGCTTCTCGATCAGCTGGTTAATATATAAGTTAAATAACAGGGGTGAGGTCAGCCCCCCCTGTCTTACCCCGCATTCCAAACGGTATTCATCCGACAGCTTACCCGCCCATCTCACCTGGTTTTTTTGATGTGAATACCAGTACTTAAGGAGCGACACACACTCCACCGGCACACCCGCGCTGCCCAGCTTATCCCACAAAAGGTCATAATTTACAAGGTCAAAAGCTCTTGACAAGTCCAGGAAGCACGCGTATACCGGAGTCCTCCTCATTGTGTAGTATTTGACAGTGTGTTTTAGAGTCAGGATTGCACTCTCGGTTGAGAGTCCAGCCCTGAACCCAAACTGAGCGTCGTTTATGTTCACATATTGTGTGAGATTACAATTAAGTAAACTGTCAAACACCTTCGCAGTGGTTGTTGCAAGGGAGATAGGCCGATAATTAGCTTTGTCGGATGAATCGCCCGTTTTATTTTTCAAAATCGGTACAACAACAGTGCGCATCAACAACTTGGGCAGATACGAATGTATCATGCACAGATTAAACAGCATCGCCAACACGCGCGGCAAATGCACACCGGCGTGCTTAAAGTGCTCGATGCTGAGACCGTCATAACCTGGTGATTTTCCTCTTTGCATATGTTTTATAATTGTTGAGATATTTTTTGCGGAAAACTGCACAGGCTGTTTTGTTATTTCAGTCTCAGCAACGCTCACCTGGCCGGACGACGGAACCAGTAGTGACCTGACAACGAAATGTTCCCTAAACAAGTTAGCAATAGCCCTATGATCTTGCCGTCCGTCAACGCTCGCCGGTAGCCTCATTCTAATATTATGATTTTTTGTATTTTTCCAAAAACTTTTAAAATCATTATCTGCGTAATTTGATGCTAACCTATTCATTTTTAATTGATCTTGCCTTTTCTGACACCATTTTAATTTTGATTTAAAAATCTTTCTTGTTTCTTTCATTTCACTACATATTATACCACTTGTGGGCTTGCCCGCTAAAAGCCATGTTTTAAATTTAAGTCTGGCTTCCCGGTGAGCGCCGGCGACGTGCTTATTCCAACCAATTACAGACTTTGGTTTTTTGTGATTTACTTTATAATCGTAACTCTCTATAGCTGCATTAGACAAAACATCAATAATACCAGAATACATTTTATCCAATATCAGTAGGTGGTCAGGATTGTGACAAGATGCACCACAACAATGACCCAGATCTGGCGGAAAGTCAATTTTTCTGAGTTTAGAGTTACATAACTCTAGGTATTTATCAATTTGATGTGGGTGTCTGTTACCCCAAATAACATATTTGTTATGATCATCAGTTGTCACAGACGGAACTATCTTTTTAGCCAATTTGCGAAGACTACACTCGATCACCAGTAGGAAATGGTCAGACCAATACACGTCATATTGTACCCAGATATCTCTTATTGTGGCCATCGCAGACTTTGTAACAACGCAGTGGTCTAACCATCTCACACAGCCATGCGCATCGCTACGATAGGTAAATGTATTCGACTGTAGTCCCAACATATTTACATCGGCACACAGCCACAAATTATCACTACAAAAGTGTTGTAATTCCTTATAAAATATTTCGCCCGGATGAGCGTTAAAATCGCCTAAGATATAGAAAGCGTCTACGCCACTACTTTGTTCTGATTCTATAATAGACTGAATAGAACTAAGGCACTCTATAAATACTGGACTGTTATCCTTACGGTTTGTAGGCATATACACACAAAAAATTACTGTCGATCTGTTACTTACAGTTACTTTTATTGCCGTCATCCGCACATTATCACACTCCACCACAGATACCGAATCAAACTCACTTTTTCTCCACAATAGAGCTACACCGCCGTACGGCCTACCAGTGAGTAGGCCCGCTGAGTCATCCACTGCCGACGTCCCGGTGGCTGCGAACTCGCTGTCAATCGTGTCCAGCATCGGCAGCTCATACGGCAGCAGCCAGGTCTCCTGAAGGGCCACTATGTCAGCTGACTGACAAAGGGCCTTGACACCTTCCAATGAACTCTTAACAGATTGACAATTATAACTTATCATTCTGCTGTATGTTTCGGTACTATTATTAATTGTATTATTCATTTAGTAATTTGTTTGAATAAGCCACATTATCATTTCCTTTGAAGTTTACAAAACGCCTGAAGGAGATACCAGACGGCCATAAACTATCGTCTAAAAATGTTTTCAATTTGTACTTCGTAACATAAACTTTGAAGGAGTTGTAGTCCTTTTCTTTTTTCATCTTAATCTTAACCAAAGAAACATTCTCCCCCGTCTTTTTATTTACGTATTCAATTATATCTTGTTCAGATACGTCCTTGTGCACGTTAGAGATAAACAAGGGAACTTTAGTTACAGCTGCTTTGAACTTTACTGTCTCTTCCATTTCG
The DNA here is from genome assembly GCA_963921215.1 of Scoparia ambigualis. Classification (NCBI taxonomy): domain Eukaryota; kingdom Metazoa; phylum Arthropoda; class Insecta; order Lepidoptera; family Crambidae; genus Scoparia; species Scoparia ambigualis. Next base: position 23,434,951 of record OY992512.1, on the reverse strand, counting down.
GCTGCTGCAGTCCCTCTCTTGGTAATTAACCTATTCCTAAGCCTTCTTTTTTGGACCGTTATCCATTCTTTGTCCTTCTCCGGCGCTTTCCATTCTTTATCACTTGAAATTAGTTCAGCAAAAGACACCTTTCGCGCCTGTGAAAGCGGTGGCGGCGCCGGCGCGGGCGGCGGTGGCGTCGATAAAACAATCTTGTCATGTTTACTTATTAAGTTATTGTTCGAAATAAACACGGGTTGTTGTTGTACGTTTATGTTTTTGTCTATAGCACCGCTCGCGCTCTGGTCGTGCTGCAGCGTGTCCGCTACTGTGCTCTCGCTCTGACTTGCGATGTTCCCATTATCACTATCGCGCTCGACGCACGATGATGTTTCATTCACTCTTGCATTGCAAATATTCATTTCTCGAGTGAGCGAGACCGCTGGCTCTGGAATTCGTTTGCGTGAAAGAGTAACGCAATCTTCATAGGTTTCGGTAGTCGATTCCGTTGGCGAGTGGTTGTCATTGCCAAATAATGAAAGCGCCATCGGCCCGCTATCGGATAATGAGTTGCTAGTGTACCCACCTCGCCGCAAATTCACATTTTGATTGTAATCAGATAATGGAGATTTATTTGAATATATCGTTATATGATCCTGCAAATCCTTTTTTGTAGCATAGTCTTGCCGAATATGCTCGACAGTCTCCTGCAGCAAAAGTATTTTTTTGAGTAGTGGAGTAACATCTACGTGGTCAAACGTTACTGGAGGTAGTTTTTCCAAATCTTTGGCTACGAAAACGGGAATCTTTTCGGGGTCTGTTCCTTTAAATAACGCTATAATGTCGTCAAGGTTCCGCTGAGTTTTACCCTGACGTTTTCTTGTTGTTATACGTTTTGTAGCGATTCAAAAAGCAGCGACTTTGCTTCTTCTATATCCTTAACACAGAAGGCACTTTCACATATACGCACAAGGCTTTCTTCATCCATAACATCCAGTTTGTTCTGGATGAATGCCAACACTTCACATACTACTATGTTACAGTTCACACATTTTAACCGATTGGAGGTCGACATATCGATTGTAACGTTAGGTCATTGACCGCACGCACGCTCGTTACCGCGATCAAGCGCAGACTGATTCATCCACCGTCACATTATTTAACCAACTACCGTCACACACAACACTAACGGTGTCCCTATTCCGTATACAAGCCTTAATCTGATAGTTAGCTTATTGCGAGCTAAAACGAAGTTGCGTTTTTGCAAAGTAGTGGACGAGCGGGAAAATATAAAACATTTATTTTTGTATTGCGACTCTTGTCCAGGGCAAAACCGCAACAAAATTGTTCTGTTGAGAAAATGCAAAAATATTGCAACTATTCAAATCAATTATCTTCTCCCTGGGCATACATTTATGCCCGTAGATTCGATGCATGCGGTCATTGAAAAAAGTGTTACGAATACCATTGTATGGGCACCATCTCAATGGCCTACGATATGTTCTCTGGCAAGAAAAGTTCCTAAACCCTACAATGTCGAAGGTTTAGCTCACACTGATTTTGATGGTTGGGACGTAGCTAATGAAAAATATTTAAAAAAGGCAATCTTACGGGTAAAATTAGCAGGATTCGCATAGCTACTTTCAAGAAAAATTGTCCGACCAAAATTGAAGTCAAATATTCTATGAATAGTGAAGCTGAAACTAAAATTATAGAGGTTATAGAAAAAATTTAAATACAAATAAAAAAAATTTACATGTCTAAACTGCCTATTTCAAAGAAAAAGTACACTGATTTGACAAAATTATGTAACAATAAAACTACTCCTATGATGTATGTTTCGGATTACAAATCATTACCTAACGCATCAAATGTTGAGGATGTTTTACCTGACACAGACATTGAAGACATTCAAGACTGATTGTGTTTAAATTACATTGATTTTACGTTGCACTGCGCAATTTTATAATAAAGATTTAGAAATTTGTTATGTTTGAAATGTTTTAGTTGTATTGAAACAGTCAAGAACACATCAAAATTCATACACGCTTTGCTGTTGGATCAGACTTTATTTCATCGTAACAATAGTTTGCATTGAAACTGTACTTAGATCTCGTTGTGCTCTTAACTGTTCCTATACAAAAGACGTAATTAAAACAAAATTAGAAAGTTATAATTTTTAAGAGTTCCGTGTTTATTTTGATTACTATAATATAGTAATAACAATATTACTACTTTCACTTTGCATAAGTATTTGCAAATACCTAAATATCTAAATAAAAGTGGTTGATTAGTAAAAATTATGATTTTTATTACAAATGTTACCTATGTCAAATAACAATAAGTACTCGATTATTCTACTCCTACTTATTCTAGATTTTGCTACTATGATTAAAAGTATCTCTAATTAAATAATACGTCGTTTTTAGTTCTTTACGTAAACTTAAAGGGTTTAATTTATTTTGATGAGGAAATTAGTTATTATTTTTGAAAACTATTTTATTAATGGTAATTAAGCAATTATTTATTATTAACTGAAACATAGTAGTACTAATTATGGATAACGATAAGTAAAAAAATTGCTAAAATAAAGTAATTGAGTAGGTGTTCAGCAATACTTGTTTGCATTTATTCTACAGCATTGGTGCATTTAAGCAATTTTCCCTAAAGGGTTCGGGTAAATCATCGCCTCATAAGTAATTTTTCATTACAACATGGGTAATTTAGCAAACTTTCCTTTACTGCATCTGTTAAAGTTAAGGTCACTAAGCATTTTGTACTTGCCCTTGAAAAGACCATTGCGACTTATAAGCAGTTTTCACTGACTGGGTTCTTAAAATATTGTGGACATAAGTAATTTTTTCCTGTCAGTGATTTTCTCAAAAAATTAAGTATTTATGCTTAAGCGATAAGTATTTCGCGATATAATAGAATTAGAAACGAATGAGTATTCCCTAAATTTGGGAATAAAATAAATAAAATGGTCTTTCATAAACATGTATTTGCTCACGGTAATAACAAAAAAGTTATGATTTTTTTTTCGACAAAATGAAACTTTAAGCCTCATTTCCCACAACTAGCATTTTGGCGTTTTAGCATTTTTACCTTTCCACAGTCGATATTATTATGAATATCACGAAATTAACAATTCATTAATGACCAACATTACCTACTATAAAACAGAATACAATTATTATATATTTCTATACCCACAAAAATTACACAATTAAGCCTAAAACATAAAACTACAAGCAAGTAGCTTATTCTTAGAGTGAACATTGTAGATGTAGTAAGTATTTCCTATAACTGCGCTTAAATGAGCCAGCAGTAACAGAATTCCTTAAGGGGGGAGGGATATTGTTCTAACATTTTGTGGATGAATAACGGAAGCTACCTCTGAAAGCTGCTGTTCTATATCTTGAGCAAACAAGACGAGAGCCATCTCTACATGGACGGAGGAAAAATTGGAGCTTTTCGTAAAGATATGATGGGCTTTGTGACTTGACAATGTCGAATAGCAAAAACAAGCAAAGTGGAGGGTACGTCTAGATTGCATATTCATTAATTTATTATTATTAATATAAGGAGAAATATGGTATCTGTAGGGAACTGGAAAACAAAAGCGAATACAAGAGTTTTGAACTCGCTGTGTTAGCCTCTTGGTTCTAGATAGAAGACATCCGCCAATAACAGTATCAGCATAATTGAGCTTTGACTTTTTCAAAGATTTACAATGCCGTATCCGGACATCTACACTGAGGTATTGGCGAATTTGATACAGCACTCTGAGCCTGTAATAGCATTGGCGGACGATCTCCGACACATGCTTCTCGAATTTCAGCCCACCATCCATGAATATACCAAAATTTTGGGCTTCGGTCACTTGTTCTAAGGTAGTCCCATCAATTAACACATTAGGAGAATGCCTGTTTATAAGCTCTATTTAAGATTTAGAACCCAAGACCAAGCATTTAGACTTATTAGGATTTAATAAGAGATCATTTCTGTGTGACCAATTCACAACCCGTTTCAGGTCTTCGTTAAGCTTCTCCACCGCAAGAGCAGTCTCATTAGGTTTAAAAGTTATGTACATCTGAAGATCATCGGCGTACAAATGAAATTTACAAAATCGGACCAAGTATTGATCCTTGGGACACCTGCAGTGACTGGAGAAGCTGTGGAATAACTTTTGCTACCATCATCATGACATACCTCCACCCTTTGAGAACGACCGCTCAAATAGCTTGCAAACCACTTCACAGTTGCATTATCGAATCCGTAAAAGGTAAGTTTGGATAAAAGCAAGTCAATGTTGATGCAATTAAATGCTCGAGAAAAATATAGTAATACCAACATCGTACCCTCACCCATATCCTGGCCACATAAAATATCGTCAATCACGTCTAGTAATGACGTAGCAGTGCTACGCCCTGCTCTAAAGCCAGATTGCTTCTGAGGCAAAATATTACATGAGTTTAGAAATGCCACTACCTGTAAGCCAACTACCTTTTCTAATATGTTTGACAAAAAAGGCAAAATGCTGATAGGCCTAAAGATCTTAGGATCTTTATAGTCCATAGGATTATTTATTTTAGGGAGAGGTTTGGCAATACCTTCCTTTCCAAACATCGGGAAAGGTGTTTGTTTTAATTGACAGGTTAACAATACTGGTGATAGCACTTCATGTACGTGGTAACGTCAACTAAATCATATCCAGATTTATACCGTCCACACCCATAGCATTAATAGAAATACCTCTAATGACCTTACCAACTTATATGGACTTATATGGAGCCGACACTTAAAAAAAAAATTAAGGTAACTTTTATAAAAACGCGAATATCTCGAAAACGGTGCGTCGTAGCTAAAATCTAACAAAATTTTGGCCCCCCTTGCATCAACTCGCAGAAACCTGAGCGGTATCCGATGTAGGTATTAGATACTTACTTATCAAAAAAAAATTAAACTTTTTTTAGGAACAAAAATTATTCTAATTTTTGTATGGAGCTATTCTTCTGTTGTCTAATAAAAAAAATAACCTCGAAATTTAAGACAATCGCTACGTTGCGCTTCGCGATTATCTTAAATTTCTAACCTATCACAAAAAAAATTAAGATAACTTTTTATAAAAACGCGAATATCTCGAAACGGTGCGTCGTAGTAAAATGTAACGAAATGTTGGTCCCCCTGTAGAATCCCGCAGGAACCTGAGCGGTATCCGATACCGTTACAGATACAGTACCGATACAGTAATCAAACATTTCTTTAAAAAAAATATTCTATTGTTTGTCCGGGTGTCGCAAACGGGGTGCATAAAAAATAAGACATATTGTTTTGTAAATGTCGTTACTTCTTATTATAAAGCTGTGGAGTTTCATGCGCCCGTTCTTCTCCACAGCTAAAAGACCTCCTGAATGGGTGGGGTGGGTGGGCTGGGTTCCTATGCCTATTCATTCATCCATATAAGTAAAATTAAATTTAGACGATTCAAAATGCTTATTTTAAGCTTACTGAATAAACAAAGGAGATCATTCGGGCTCCATACATTTTTGGGCCCTTTATGAAAGAGCCGGCCAACAAAAAAAAATTTTACGTATTGTTAGAACTAGTTATTTGGAGTAATAGTTTATATGACACAAACGTTGTAGGATTACTTAGAAAATTATGAATCATCGAATTTCTATTAATTGTTATAGAAATTCGATGATTCATAATTTTCATACATTTATTGATTTCTGAAAGTGCTGGAACTGGGAAACATAAAATAATGATAGATATTGCTAGAACTATTGATCTGAAGCAATTGTCAATGCAGCGCAAAAGCTATGGGGTAGTCATCAATTCTGTTTATACAAAAAGATTTAGGAATCAAAAAAATGAATGAAAATGATGAAATTTTGAACTTGTTTATCTTGGCCCGGAGCATTCCTACAACTTTTGTGCCATATTAATTATTTCTCCAAATGGCTTGTTCTAACAATACGTACCTTTTTTTTTGTTGGCCGGCACCTTCAGAAAAGGCCCAAAAAAATGATGTCCTTATGATTTGATTTGATTCGACCGGTATTCCAAGTCCTGGACACCACCTATCACGCTGAGCAGAGCAATTGTGCAGTGCAGTTGTAATTTGGTGAAACGTAGACTACGGCAGTGGACTGCTGCCGCCTGAGCCACACTTCTTCATTAAACGCTGCACGTCAGATTATGCCAATAAGTCAAAACACTGCAATCGGTTTTAAACTCAACACCGAACGGCTAAACTTAAATATCGATTGGAGTAGGTTGACAGTTTTGTACTTACTTAAATTATAGCACAGTTTATATAATTCTTACAGTCGGCCAACGGGCACGTCTAGACAGGGCAATCGTGAGGGGTGTGCGGCGCGACTGGGGCTCTCTCCATACACTCCACTGGGGACACACGCCTCAGGAATGGCGCATTGTATTAAAACGCGTGTAGTCAATTTTTTTTTTTATGAGAATTGAAAGGTAATAAATGCGTAAGGTCTTTTTCAATATGTTTTTTTTTAAATGGATAAACGCCATTTTAGAATTCGCTAATATTTAGGCAAGATTTAATTAGCTATTAAAATCGAGATCAAAAATGGTGGACGCAAGTTTTTGATCTAAAATCAATATGGATATTATTTTTATGGTTTTCAGGGTGCCGATTTCGAATACAACATCTATTTCGAGACCCAAGATGGTGAACGAGACTTTTTTTATGTAAAATCAATATGGGTATAATTTCCATGTTTTTCAGCGGTGCCGATTTCGAATAGAACATCTATTTCGAGATCCAAGATGGCGGACGTGACTTTTTTATGTAAAATCAATATGGGTATCATTTTCATGTTTTTCAGCGGTGCCGATTTCGAATACAACAACTATTTCGAGATCCAAGATAGCGGACGCGACTTTTTTTGTAAAATAGTTTTTTTTTCTGTTTTTTTTAAACCCCAAGAAAGTAGACATAGAACAATTTTTATCCCAAGTGCACCCAAAGGTGGTGTTTTCTATAAGAAACTTTAGCGGGCAGTAGCAGTAATGAGTTTTTAATCCTCTTTATAAGTGCGCCGCAAATTATCTTTGTCGCGCACTTTTTGTAGTATTATTTTGATGAGCCCATCGCCGCTCTATGCTGTTGGTTGTATGTGTAGTCTTTAGTCCGTTAGTCGCCTTTTACGACACCCAAGGGAACAAAGGGGTTGGTAGTATTACCGCCCTAGGTAGAATCGTTTTTCTGACAGGTACTGTCATGTGTATTTGTGACTTATAATTAAAATAATACTAACAACCCATCTCTTTCACTGGGTATCGTAAAAGGCGACTAACGGATTAAATACTGCACATACACCCTACAGCATAGAGCGGCGATGGGCTCATCAAAATAATACTACCAACCCCTCTCTTGCCTTGGGACTCGTAAAAGGCGACTAACGGACTAAAGACTGCACATACATGCTACAGCATAGAGTGGCGATGGGCTTCTGAAAATAATACTACAAAACCCTCTATTTCCTTCGGTGTCGTAAAAGGCAACTAACGGACTAAAGACTGCACATACAACCAACAGCATAGAGCGGCGATAGGCTCATCAATATAATACTACCAATCCCTCTCTTCCCTTCGGTGTCGTAAAGGCGACTAACGGACTAAACACTGCACATACGTCCAACAGCATAGAGCGGCGATGAGCTGAGTCATTAACCGCGCACAGGCAAAACTTTTTAAAATTCGGCCGGTTCTAGACCACCTCAATCTCAAATTCTCCAATTTATATAACATAGACCAAAATGTAACATTTTAGATCAAACCACAAAATATCGAAGGCGCGTGAAAATTTTTAATGAAAGTCATATAGACATTTACAGTAAACTACATTGCGCATTCATATTTGATGCCATGAAATACCAAAGAGTCAAAAAGTATTATAAATTTTGTTTTTACAATCAAGCGTATTGACATGTCTTCGTCCATTATTATAATTCGAGCCAAAGTAGTTTAAATACAACGTCAATGTATTATAAACATTTGTACCGTGGTGTTAGAGATGTTTTTGCAATGATGTAGGGTTTATTAAGTTCGAACTGTGAATACTTAAATAGCTCGTCTAATGCTTTAATAATGCACTGAACATCTTCATTTTCAAAAATATTGCTAGCTTAGTGCTTCTGTAATGCGATTAGCAACTTCATTGACCGTAATAATGCTTTTTTAATGCCATTGTTACTTTCCTTGACCACAATAATGCTAATATAATGCCTCTGTAATGCAATTAAACAACTATTTGCAGACCTATATATGGTTTAAAGCCGTATAATTTGTGCCCAAATAAGCATTACAGTGGCCGTATACACGTTTGTAATGCTACTATACAAGAAAACTCAAAACGCCGTAACGATAGAGAAATGTTGTAATGCGGCTGTTATACTGCTTTGATGTGTTACTTGGAGGGCTGTCACATTATATTTTTAGCCTACTTCATATTTTGCTTATTGGTAGGTAAGTTTATGTAATAATTTTATATTGACAAATTATTGTAATTTAATGTGTAATGTTATAAATTAAATAAATACTTCTTTAATACCTAGTAGATTGTATTTTATGGGAGCAAAATAATATTTTTACGGCGAAGGCGCTTTTTTGAATCCTGAGCAAAGTGAGGGATTCTAGAGTAAAATCCCGAGCGTAGAGAGGAATTCTTTAGTAGAATCCTGAACGTAGCGAGGGATGCAAAGTACTTCGCCCGTGCCAAAAATATATTTTGCGCCCGAGTGATACACTCTACTTTTCATCTCATATCAAAATAATATTTTCTCATAGTGGTATGAGAAAATATTATTTTGATGAGCCCATCGCCGGTCTATGCTGTTGGATGTATGTGCAGTCTTTAGTCCGTTAGTCGCCTTTTACGACACCCAAGGGAAGAGAGGGGTTGGTAGTATTATTTTGATGAGCCCATCGCCGCTCTATGCTGTTGGACGTATGTGCAGTGTTTAGTCCATTAGTCGCCTTTACGACACCGAAGGGAAGAGAGGGATTGGTAGTATTATATTGATGAGCCTATCGCCGCTCTATGCTGTTGGTTGTATGTGCAGTCCTTAGTCCGTTAGTTGCCTTTTACGACACCGAAGGAAATAGAGGGTTTTGTAGTATTATTTTCAGAAGCCCATCGCCACTCTATGCTGTAGCATGTATGTGCAGTCTTTAGTCCGTTAGTCGCCTTTTACGAGTCCCAAGGCAAGAGAGGGGTTGGTAGTATTATTTTGATGAGCCCATCGCCGCTCTATGCTGTTGGTTGTATGTGCAGTCTTTAGTCCGTTAGTCGCCTTTTACGACACCCAAGGGAAGAAAGGGGTTGGTAGTATTACCGCCCTAGGTAGAATCGTTTTTCTGACAGGTACTGTCATGTGTATTTGTGACTTATAATTAAAATAATACTAACAACCCATCTGTATGTAAAAACAAAATTTATAATACTTTTTGACTCTTTGGTATTTCATGGCATCAAATATGAATGCGCAATGTAGTTTACTGTAAATGTCTATATGACTTTCATTAAAAATTTTCACGCGCCTTCGATATTTTGTGGTTTGATCTAAAATGTTACATTTTGGTCCATGTTATATAAATTGGAGAATTTAAGATTGAGGTGGTCTAGAACCGGCCGAATTTTAAAAAGTTTTGCCTGAGCGCGGGTTAATGACTCCGGATTGTAAGTCGCGTTACAAGTGGAGACACCTGCTCAACAGCAAGAAGCGATCAAAACGCATCGCCGCGGAGAACTCTGGTGTAACAAAAATGTTACGGGTGCTGTTCCAATATTCCTCGAGTTATTTTTACCACAACCCCCGTCGCTATGAGTATGGCGAAATACACATAGAGCTCATCCGCGGTGGTGTCCAGCCACTTTGTAATCCTACTGCTAGGATACATAGTGCCGGAGTGCATCATTATCTCTCCAAGCTCTTGAGCATATTGGTTTGTCTCCATAACAATATGTTCCATAATTTGCCGATCCCAAATGGCGATGAATGCGTCATATGGAGTGGCATATGGACTAATGGGTCCACAATTAATATTGGAGAACGTTTCGTTCCTCAACTCTGGTTCGACTTGAGGTTGCGTGAACGCTCTCCACTGGAAGTCAAACTTATCTACTGCCGACTGCTCCACAGGGTCTAGTGATGGGACCGCCGACAGATCCACAGGTGGTGAGGCAGCTACGGATCCTGGAGTGGTAGGTGGAGGCTACATAAAATTGATGTTAGCGTCGAATGGTGCGGTTGCCTCTTCGTCGCGTTCGTCCTCCAAAAACGTGCGCATCGATCGCGGGATAAGGATGGGAAGAGCGTCAATTACTTCCTCATCCTCCGCGTTTTCGTCTTTGCTACTACCTATTTGAAACAACGAAATAAACGATAGAAAAAAATGGCGAGCTGTTAGAGGAAAGTTGATGAAAACGGTATAAATTAACTTACCATAGAAAAGGTGTTCCATAATTTCATGGTCCTGTAGCGGCCGCCTGTAAAAAGTGATGCAAATGAATATCAAACAGTATAGAACAACATAATTGTTGCATAATTTAATATTTTCCTAAATACTTACATACGACGTCTGGCCCTTGGCGTGGATGACCCACTTCTTATAGTCTAATGAGTGGATGCCCCACTTCCACCACATTCTTCGAATCTATAATAAAGAAATTTAATTACCACATTTAATTAATCAAAAGAATCATACAAATTTGGTTGGTTAAGAAACTCTATACTTACAATGCCGGTGACGGGGCCTCGAAATCGTAGTACGACTCGACTAAGACCTCAACCTCGAATTCAAGCGGCTCACCCTTTCTGAAATATAAATTTTGATAAGTAGAGGAAATAAAAATAATAAATGTAACCTTTCGTTGACCTATATAAAATAAAAAAATAATATTAAGACCTTACATGTGTTGCGATGATGGCCCAGCATCATCCATCCCAAGGGACACCGCCGACATCGATAAATACATACACCGTATGATGATATGCCGAGAGCAAAATACGCCTTCTTTTGGGATGTAGGACGCTCCAACCCACTCCCTTGGGGCAAATCCTCTAACATCGCGCTGTAAAGGCTAAAATCAAAATAATATTCACATCAATTATTTGTTATTTTATTATATGGGCGTAATTGGAAAGTAAGTAAAAAGGCGATAATTACGGTTCTGAAATGGAAGGTCTTGACGCGCCCCTTCCACGTCCAGCAGCGCTGACGCGCGAAAACCCAACATCACCGCCGCGTGAGCGTCACACCCACTGTCACTGCCACGACTAACTCTATTCTCACTATAATGACATGCAAAAGAAAAAAATAAGCAAAGAAAACTTAAAAACATGCTAAAAACACTAATGGGCCGTTTACACGTATTAAGTTGTTAAGTAGGTAACTAAATTTTAAGTTAATTTTAACTTAATTTTAAGTTGTCGATCGTTTACACGTGTATTTACTTAAGCACTCTTTAGTGCATACAGCGGCGACACATCGCGGCAAGACCGGCTCTCGTCACACACGAGACTTCACGACTTCACTAAATACTTCACTAAATTGTTGCGTCCACACGTAACTAAATGACAATTTAGTAGAAGCCACGCCTACCGGGGAATGCAAGCGGTGCGGGAGGGGCGGTTTACTTACTC